>CM014270.1:3208771-3226866 GCA_004135705.1 Alloteropsis semialata | reverse complement strand
GGGCTGGCGGCGTGATGTTGTCGCTTGGTACTTGGGGGTGGAGCTGTGGAGATGCCTGGGGGCTTGGCCCTTCTCCTCCTCCTATTTCCATGATTGGAGTCTTTGGTACATCTGTCGGAGCAGGAGTAGGCGAACGGCTGCATAACAACTGAAGATTAGTAATATTCGCATTTCAGAATTTGGCTCCATTAAGTTGGGTGATTTACCTGGCAAATTCCATGTTGAATTTGGGCTCATCCACAACGAAGTCAAAACCTTCAGACGGGTTGTCTTGAGGTCCTTGATGCTCTTCCGACTGAGTGGGTTCTTCTTCTTGAAGTTCCTACAATCATACATTCATGTCAGAAAACAACTCGGCAAGAGGCAAGAACTAAGGTTTTTTGCAAACAAGTCAATTGGGGTACGTTGGATGGAGATGACTGCAGTGGGATTCCCACAGGAATCTCCATATTGGTTTCAGGCTCTGCTTCAAGTGCCTCCGCTTCATCAAGAATAGTATCAGATGATTTCTTCAGCGAAGGAGATACTCTCTTTTGCAGAGCTCGTTTCTTCTTGGGGATTGGTGGGCTTGGGGCGTCTTCAGCACTAGGTCTTTTCAGACCTGATCCTCCTTGCCCAAGTATTTTCCCAGGAGGTGGTCGGGGCGCATCATCGTCAGAAGATGATCCTTCCTCCAGAATTATTTCGTCCATATCTGGTGATGCCTTCTTCTTCCCTTTCCCTGAGCTTTCACCAGTTTGCGGGGGTGGGGGAGATCCAGGTAACCCGGATTGGTTCTTTGCTACTTCCGGAGGCGAGGAAGCAAGTCTGGTCCGCAATTCCTAGCATTGGATAACACAGCAATTGATTAGTTGTCAAGAAGCAAGAAGGTGTATATCATAATTGGTATTCGGGTTGTTTTCGAGCTTACCAATGACGAGGGACGACTTGCCGAGTACTCGGGTACTCGGCGTGGCAGATCCTGGGCGTCCATGAAGAGCGCCTGGACGCGGACGGTGACTTCATCTGATGATAAATCGCTGGTCGAGATCCTGGTCGGGTCTTCGGGGCCAGTATATTCATAGCCAGCGTGCACCCGCTTCTGGCAGGGTTGTACGCGCCGGCGCAGGAAAGAACTGGCGATCCCGATGGCGGTTAGGCCTTGATCCTTCAAAGCAGCGATCATCTTCAAAAGCCTGGCAATTCCATCAACCTTATCCCTATCGAGGGATTCATTCCATGAGTCTTGCGGACGAGACAGTTGACCAGAGTGTTTGGACAGTCTCGGGGGCTGGTTCTCTGCATAGAACCACTTATCATTCCAGTCCTTAATAGAGTCATTCATCCTGAAGTCAAAGTAGACATTCTTCATCCCCTGACGAAGCTGAAATCCAGTACCCCCGACTACTTTGTCTGGGGTGGATTTCACACGGAAGAGGCAGCGGAAAAGATTGAAGTGGGGATCGATCCCCAAGAAGGTTTTGCAAAGATGAATAAAGAGGGAAATTTATAGAATGGAATTGGGATTGAGATGAATCAATTCTAATTTGTAGTAGGAGAGAAGCCCTCGGAGAAAATCATGAGCGGGGAGGGCGAATCTGCGTTCATAAAAAGCAACAAAAACCACGATTTCGTGGATTTCTTCAAAAGGCCAGGCCTTACCAGCATCGATGCGCCAACAGGAGATTGATTTCTCCAGAAGGTAGCCTTGCTCCACAAGACCCTGCACCATCTCGTCTGTCGCCTTGGATGGCTTCCAGGCAAGAGCTGGCGCAGGGGCGTTCTTGTACACCGGCATATCTGTGATCGGGATCTTGGATTTCTTTTTCCCCGTGGCGGATTTGCTCTCAGTAGGCTTGCTGGAAGCAGGTTTCCGACCCATCCTACCAGACGAGACCTTGGATTGACTCTTGAGCGGGGCTCGAGTGGATTGGGGAGTGCGCGCGGAAGCGAAAAGGATTTGAGGATTTCAATTGTGAAAGCGACGGCGGCGGGGAGGAGAATACGAACGGTTCACCCTCTGTCTTATAGGATTGAAGTGGTAACCCTAAGCGTATTTTTCGTAACCCGTTTTCCAAAATACGCCAACACTTATGTATTCGCAGTTACAAACCAGATGCATATTTGTGCGGCCATTTCCTAAAGAGCTAGGTCATTTTCTGATGAATTTTCATTCTCAGGGGCTGATGCTTACTAGGATTTATTTCCACATCAAAGAATATATATATTTCAATAGAAGTCTTTAAGCTTATTGTCATCTGCTTTAAGCTTGGGGGCTGGGGGGAAATAGTATATTTCTTTTGGAAAGTTTTTTCAATAAAGACCCTGGAATTGTTTTTAATCCTTGAAAACATTTCTAGGCTCGGGGGCTAGACCCATAATGGGTCCATCTATTTTCAAAAGCTGGACACTATTAGAGTAAATGGGGAAGTTTTTGCATCGATCTTGGTTCATGAACCAAGGCCCGGGGGCTGGCTGCAAAAGAAGTTGGCAAAGGAGCACATCATGTTCACTTCTGAAGGTTTTCAACAAGCAAGACGACGAGAAAACAACTCGGCTGATGCTGAAACTGTTGAGAAACAACCCGGCAGGCGTGAAGACATGAAGACGCTCGGGGGCTTGACGGTCCAGGATCCATGGGAGTCCTCATGGGCCACAGTCCCGTTAGAAAATTGGGCCGGCAACTCTGACTGATACAAGGAAGGAGCGTACAGCTTAAGGAAACTAGTCGGGTACTAGGAAACAACCCGGCCTACTCATGTTAGGACTCTATGTATTGTATCCGACTAGGAGTTTGTATTTCTTGCCTTGTAGACCATGTCTCCCGAGTATATAAGGTGAGGCAGGGACCCTTGTAAAATCATAACCATCAATACGAGAAGATCCACCATACAGGACGTAGGGTATTACGCTCTCTACTCGAGGCGGCCTGAACCTGTCTAAATCGTCTCGTGTTCACCATCGTGCTTCTGGTTCCGACGAGGCCGTCACGAACAACTCACCTACTTAGGGCCCCATAGTAGGCTAGCCGGTATAAAAAACCGACATTTAGTGACCAATTTTGTTGAACGGCCGTATTGTGCATGTGCTTAGCCATGACTTGATCAAAGGTCGCCTTCGGCTTGAAAACTTTCCCCTGATCCTTGTCCTGGTTAGTCTTCCAAGTGCCAACTTCAGGACGTTTAGGCACAAACGTTCGGACTGGCCTCTGGGCCGGAACGGTCTGACCGGTTTGAGTAACCGGTCTGACCGGTTTCCCCTAAGCAGGGACAACCGGCCTTTGATCCCGCGCTTGAGTGCTTGATTCTCCCCTAACTTTAGAATTTTTTACTATAATAGTCAAGATCTTCTTTCCATCAGGAGCTTGCTTAAGCACAACTTCTCTCCCAAGCACTTTGTCTTGTTCCATCACCCTCCTTGGTTCTCCAATCACAACATTCTCGCCTCCTATTGTATCAGCATTATCAGGCCGAACCAACATCTTGGCATCCTGTAGATCCATGATATTGACCACCATGTTGTTGACTGGAAACGGACGCTTATCAACTTGCATCTCATTCAAACTCAATCGTCCATCATTTACAGCCGATTGAATCTGCCGACGAAAGAAATTACAATTATTAGTTGCATGAGAAAATGAATTATGAAATTTGCAATAAGCACGCCGCTTTAACTCCTCGGGTGATGGAATAGAAAAAGAACATTTGATATATCCATTCTTATGCAATTCATCAAAAATTTTATCGCACTTAGATACATCAAAAGTAAACTTCATCTCCTCTTGCCGATTCCTATGAGTCGGCTTAAGAGATGTGCAAGTAAAAGCTTTATTAGATGCTGGCCATACAAATTCAGCAGCCAAAACCTCATGAGACTCTTCATCGGAACTACTAGAATCACATTCTACATTATGTACATTAGCCTGATGAGTTCTATGGCTTTCTTTTAAGTCTTTACTTCGGCTTTCAGCAGCCAAAGCTCTTTGATGCACTTGGTTTACATTAAAAAATCAAAGCCCTCTAATTTCTCCTTAATGTGAGAACGTAAACCATTCAAAGCCAAATCAGCAAGATCCTTTTTGGCAATATTAACACCAAAGCAACAATTTTTAGTATCACGGAAACGTTTAGTATAATCATTAACGGTTTCATCACGTGATTGCCTAACCGATGTAAGATGTGACAATTTAAGCTCATTGCTACCTGAAAAGAAGTGATCATAAAATTTCTGCTTTAACTGTTCCCATAAAGTAATAGAATGAGGAGCCAATGATGCAAACCATGAGAAAGTAGTACCAGTTAGAGACAAAGAAAACAAACGCACTTTTAAAGCCTCACTAGAACCAGAATCGCCTAGTTGTGCCATGTATTGACTTATATGCTCAAAAGTGCTTTTAGTATCCTCCCCATTAAACTTGACAAAATCAAAAAGTCTAAAACCACTAGGGAAAGGAACTAAATCAAATCGAGGAACATAAGGCTTTTGGTATAACCTAGCCTTATCCCTGACATCTACTTCCAAATTCTCTTTAAGAGCTGAAGCCAAATCAAGTTTGTATTTAGATAATATTTTATCTAAATACTCTAATGAATTATCTTGTAGATTTAGCTGTTAAGTATTTTATATGGGAGTAGAAGACAAATTCCCCGTGTCTGTTCCCCTAGGATCAGTCGGACCGGTTCCCGACACCGGTCTGACCAGTTGATGCGGCACAAGCTGGTCGCATCTGACCCTCCAAGGCCGGTCTGACCGGTCACGGTGACCGGTCTGATCGGTTGGTGTTGGCCAGATTGGTTGGCCGACACCTGTCCCTGCATCTGTTGGCCGAATCTTCCGAAAAGTTTGTAAGGTACTGGGCCTTGTGAAAATAAATTTTGTACTGATGGGGGTACAGAATATCCATAGTTTGGATTTTGTGGGGTAAAATTTACAACTTCATTGTTAATTCGGCCATGATTAACCGAATTAGGCAAAGTTGCAAACGACTGAGGCGCAGTAGGCCGAGTAAACAATGGGTTGGATGGTGTAACAGATTGGCCTTCAAAATAATTCAACGGCATGCCATACGTAGGTTGTTCTATGGGCTTTGCTACCGATGTTTTAAAATCAGGCACAATAGGAATTTTGGGAATCAAAAGACTAGGATCGGCGGCAGGTTGTTCAACAATAGGTTGTTTGCCTTCCGATTCTAAGCACTTGTTATGCATCCAATTAACCAACTTAACATTGTTCTCAGCCATCTTATCCTCTATGTACTTAAGAAAAACTTCGTGAGCGTTTTTATCAGGTTGTACCTTAGGAGGTGCCGCTGAAGATGTAGCAGATGGATCTACGTCCTTGATCTTGGTGACCACGCCCTTGCGGTCTTTCTTGAAGTGCGACAAGTAGTAGATGCGTTCTTCTTCTGCCTTCTTCTTCAGGTACTCTTCGAGCCCTTGGCGATCTTCAGCAGAAAGTTCATCGTCATAAGATCAAACTCGGTGTTGGAGCCCATCTAGATTAAATTAGATAGGTCAGCTGCAAGAACCAGATCTCCAATTTCCCAGCGGAGCTCCGCCAAAAGTATGTTGACGCAGAATTAGGTCAACACACGAATGCGCTAGAACGCGCAGCACGTAACACGATAAACCCACAGCTTCCCTGCGCCGACCGGTCAGACCGGTCAGGGGCACCGGTCAGACCGGTTCCCGTCGGGGAAGAAGGGGGTAAACCCTAAAAACGCCTTCCGGAAGGATCCGTCAGGGAGAACGCGATCAGGGGTGCCCTAGGGTAGGCAAGCCACCTAGGATGCCTTCAAACGTCGCGGAGACGCAGGAAGAACAGCAAGTAGAGGTTGGAAAAGCTAGGGTTTGGTGATACAAAAAAGTAAAGGTAAAAGTAGTAAATTTGATAGATTCGATTGTTGTGTCCTCAATCGGCCGAATCACCTTATATTTATAGGGAGGGTAGGTCTTGTCCCGTAAGGAAACCAAGTTACAACTCGTTACAACCTCAGAATCCTAAATTAAGAGTCCTAGTCGGATTACAAAAAGGGTAACAGGTCTGACCGGTCCACCACACCGGTCAGACTGGTCTGGGTCGGACTCCCTCGTCTTGCACGTCTTGCTCCTCCACCGACTCTTGCGGTCCTCTTGAATCCTAAGCACCGCAACTTTCGGTCATTCCAGTCATCTTTTGCTTCTTGCACCAATAATTGCAGTCCTCTTGAGCCCTTAGCACCGCAATAGTCGGTCATTCCAGAGAGCACGTCATCTCCATCAAACTCGGACCAATTGTTGCGGTCATCAAACACTTAGCACCGCAACCTTTTGACCTGGACCGGTCTGACCGGTCAGGCTAACCGGTCTGACCGGTTCGCCATGGCCTGTGCCAATTTTGGTTGTCAACAGAGGTCCTGATTGAGGTTTTAGCTGGTGGACCTTTGGTGCAAGCATAGAATATTGCTGGCAACAAATGGCACAAGCAAGTCATATCTTTTTAGCTGGTGGACCTTTGGTGCAAGCATAGAATATTGCTGGCAACAACTGGCACAAGCAAGTCATATCTTTTGTCAGGACAAGAATATACAAAGGCTAGAGGACATCCTAGGAAGGTGATGCTTCATAATTTCATTTTATGGCCTTGTTTAGATCGGCAAGTTTCTGGCAAGTTTCTACTATTCGCCTATCACATCGAATGTTTAGACACTAATAAGGAGTATTAAATGTGGATTAGTGACAAATCCATTTCATAACCCCAGGTAAATTCACGAGACGAATCTATTGAGCCTAATTAGCCCATGATTAGACAACACCGTGCTACAGTAAACAATCTCTAATGATATATTAATTAGATTTAATAGATTCAAAATTCAATTTTCAGGCGAGTTGTGTAATTAGTTTTTTATTAGTCTCCGAATACCATACATCCCATTTTTACGATTCGGCAAGTTTCCACTTTCCAAACTGAGCACGGCCATACGAGATAAAGTAAACGGCCATAATGGCTACCAAGTGTAAATCATTTTCCCTTCATAACTCATAAGTTTTGTGCCACAATTGCTGATTGGGTGCCCCTAACATTTGAAATTGTGTTCGGGATCACTGGCGCTCGGTATCTGGTGTGTTTTATCCTATCTCTTGGTCAGGGGCGGACCTAGATCAAATATTGAGTGAGGACACTCTTAAGATAAACTGAATTTTGGAAGCTCCAACAAAGTAAAAACTTGCTAATTGCATTGGCTTAAATAAGTGAGGGCATGTGCCCTCACTCACCTCAACATGGGTCCGCCCCTGCTCTTGGTAGAAGTTGATGCACTTGTATACGGTTTTGTGTTTATTTCAGTCATGATTTATTGTAACAGTATGAGTAAACATATATATAGGTTTATTTTTAGAACGTTCTAATGTATTGTGTGCCTAACAGATATATGGGAACGATGACATGCTGATTTTTTGGACCCTTCTCGTGATCTTGATAGGGCGCGCAAAGCGCGTGAAATGTTCTAGAGTACCAGGAACTGTGGGTGACCGGAGCGCCGCTGGGTATATCGCCTCCGGCCGGTGCTGAATATAGCGACCAGGTCGGGAAAACAAACAAGAAGCACATGCCTTTTGCAAGCCAGCCACGATCCCATGCGGGTGGAGAATTTCATTCTGCCCCGTCGTTAATTGTACTAATCTCAGCGACCGTCTGGACAACGGCGGTGAGCCGTGACGTGAGAAGCAGGCATGCTACAATTTTCATTAGTGCAGAAAATAGTTCATTCACTGCATGCGTGAAGCTAGGACTAGGTGGGAGCGCTTTTTTTGGGGTGGGCTGTCCAAGAACAAGAATCCAATACTGGTAACATGACATTACAACTAAGCCAGGCATTCCTCATGTTTTCTTGAGAATATTTGTCCTAATTAATTTTGGGAAAAGTCTATTTTACATCCTTCAACTATATAGAGCATCTAATTTTCAACCTTATACTACAAAACCGGACACTATAGGCCATACAACTATCGAAGCCGTGCAAATTTGGCCCTTTGAGTGGTTTTAAAGGTGGTTTTCTATTTTCTGAAATATGTAAAAATATTGGTTTGATCTAAAAATTTCATAACTAATTCATTATAAATTAGCAAAATACAAAATTAGTACCCAAAAAATTCTAAAAACGTAACCTATACATACATTGGTGCTCTATTAGGAGTTAGTTGAATCGTATTTATTCTTGTTCCTACTATTTTATTGATTCTATTCATATTTTTGTTTATAAGATCCAAATAATTCTCCATCAAGCACTAACATATATGTTATATTTTTAGAAATTTTTTGGTATTGATTTTATATTTTTCTCATTTAAAATGAATTAGTTATGAATTATTTAAGTTAAACCAGATTTTTAAAAATTGTCAAGAAATAGAAAACAGCCCTCAAAACCACTCGAAGAGCCAAATTTGTACAGTTTCAATAGTTAGATGGCCTAGGATGTCTGGTTTCATAGCAAAGGATTGAAAATCAAACTCTTATGATGGTTACAAGCTGTAAAGTGGACTTTGCCCATTAATTTTACAAGTCTTCACCAATTCAAGTACTGAAGCAAATGCCTCGAACAAAAAAAAGTTCCAAAACGAACTGATCAATTATTATTGATGTTTTCAGGAACGCACTCTCAAAGCAGAGTTTGGCACATGCTGCACGGCAGGCTTCAATTTCATCTTCCGCAAGGCCTGAAGGACAGCTAGCGAGTTAAGTCGCTCTGGACCTACCCAAAGGCCATGTCCGACGACGATAAATAGACGAGAATACAGAGCATTTCTTCCTCTGTTTCCGTTCTTAGCCCATTCTTGGTTGTCTCTCAAGTCTCAAATGTTCAGGCTTAGGCTTGGGAATCGTTAGGAATTGGTAGGGCTATATCCTGAAGAGATGTGAGTATGTGGCTCCTGATTAGCTTCTTGTTTCCTCATGCAATTACACGCAAGGGCAATAGCACATGGCACTTCGACGAGGCTGAAGTTTGATGCAATGAGACGCAGTGTTTGATCTGCGGAAAAACCCACATGCTGAGCGCTTGGCAGGCTTCCATGCATGTCGAGTTGTGTTGAACTGTGAAGCGGTTCATGAATGAATACGAAAAAGAATGGCAAACATCTCTGCATGTTTCTGCAGTTTTTCTTAATTTTTGAGCGATTAGCAGTTCCAAGAACGAACGATTATTCAATGTTAATACTGTCGTGCATTATATATGGGTTGCTAGTTTTTGTTATCTGCTAGTGTAAGATAAGATCCAATTACGTCTATCTCCGTGCTCAAAATCTGGACCCAATGTTACTAGTATATATATACATATATACAGTGCGAGCACATCATATAGCTGGTGTAGGTGTAGTGCCACAATGCCCGTAGCCATCAAATTAAAGGTGCTCTACTCGATCTGTGTTGCAACCTTTGCTGCACATTGGTTTTGCTACGCACCGTCATTGGTTCTGTCATGTTCAGAGAGAGATGGGCTGAGGAGCCATCGGGAACTCAGCATTCACATGCGCTACCTGTGGATCTCTGCTTCGGCTGATGCTGGTGAACCCGTCCTTCTTGCATACAGCTCCCTGGAGAAGATTCTATCACAACGACAGCCATTAGAGACTGACTGGTCGGTGCAGTTGATCGATCTTCATCGGCAAAACATTACGTCATCTTTTAAAAATTCTGAACTCGTGATGTACTCGGTAATAACTATGGTCGATGCTTCTGACTCCGAGAGTACAACACAGTAGAGCGAAGAAAGCCATCTTCTTCGTACACAGCTTCAGGTCTCGCTTGCTCAAAAACTTCAGCTTTTAATTTGGACCTTTCTTCGGAGAATTGACTCCATATGTTAACTCCAGCTTTATAAATAGCGGATGCCCGCTGCTTTGGAAGATACATGCATATGGCGCCTTTGCACAGAGCTTCTCTTCCTGCCTGTTAGAATGCGCAGCGGAATCAGACTCAGCCTGCTATCCTCACGAGCCGGCGCCCCATCAAGCCCGGGTCCATCGGAGCCCACAACAACCAAGACCTTGGGCCTAACTCAACCCAACGCTCTCATACTCCCGGCTTCAGCATGCTTATTTCATGCTCCATTTCTATGCGATAGAGCTTGGGCATGGGGGGCATTGGCAGGGGCGGACCACGGCCGGGCCAACGCCTAGGGTCACCAAAGGGCTGATTGTAGCTAAGGCTCCGTTTGGATGTTGATATTGGAGGCCTTGGCATTGAATTGACTTCAATATCAAATCAAAGTAGTATTGGCATTGAGTTGCAATACCAAAGCCATTGTTTGGATGTAGATGAAATTGCTAGATGGAATCGAAGGACTTACCATGGCATTGGAGACTTGACCATCTTCTTCCTCCTCTGCACACGAGACCACACTGGCAGCGGTGCTTGCTCGTGCCTCCCACGACTCGCGGTCCGGGGCGGATCTCCCCCACGTCACACGTGCCTCGCCGGTGAAGGAAGGAGGGAGGTAGTGCGGCGTGCCGGCGAAGGGAGGACAGGGCCGGCGCGGCTCAGCGGCGGAGGGCGGGAGAGGGCCGGCGCGGCTCGTCGGCGGAGGGAGTACGGGGTCGGTGCGACTCAGCGGCGGAGGGAGGGAGGGGCGGCGCGGTTCGCCGGAGGAGGACAGACGGGGTGGGGCGGCTCACCGGCGAAAGGGAGGATGGGGCCGGCGCGGCTCAACGGCGGAGGAGGGAGGGGCGGCGCGGCTTGCCGGAGGAGGACGGACAGGGCGGAGTTTGCATAAGAACTGACTAACCGAAAAAAAAAGTTCCAAAGGAAAAGGATCACTCGTGATGTTTGCAGGAACACAAAACACTCATATTAATGCTGAGTTTGGCATTTAGCAGAGTGCACACATGCTGCCACCACTGGCAGGCTTCAAGTTCATGGTCTGAGAGCAGCTCTAGTGTAAGGTTAAAGCGAATCGTGGGCGAAAAAAATCAAACAGTCTTACTATTATTAATTAGAGAGTCTTTTAAAATATCCACGTTAATCCTCACAGACGCGCTAAAAAAAAGATAAATCTTAGAAATTCTTACAAATATCATAAACATCTTGCCATCAATAGTAGACTTGAACCATTGTAGCCAGGGGTCTATTTATTTTCTAAAATATTACCCACTTTTTCCATTATGAAAATAGCATAAAATAACCCCAAAATTTATAGATAAATTCCTACCTCGGCCATTATAAAAGGTAGCATAAATTAGCCCCTAATATTAATCTAACTACCCTCGTATGACATTATAAAAATAACTTAAAATATCCCCTAAAATTGTATCTAATTTATCTACACCATTTTTTCATTATAAAATAATCCAAAGTACACTAATATATGGTCTTAAATCACATATTTCTCCATTAATTCAAAATATAGAAAATATGAACTTAAGGTATGTATGGACGATGTGTCTCACCATTAGGCCATATATAAATATTCATAAGCGATGAGAACACATATTTCCATGTTAAATATGTAGATCAAACTCTAAACTTGTATTTAAGTTACCTAAATATGCCCTTAGTACTACGTACGTCATTATAAAAAAATCCACAGTACACATACCAAATACCTATTTCTACCACTTTCAACATAAAAACACTATAACTTATTAAGGTATATATGCATGATGGGTGTTACTATATAGACCATGTATACTTGTACGAGGAAATAATGAGAATACCGATTTTCATGTTATTCATGCCGCTCACATTGAGAGTTCAATTAAGCATATATAGAAGTACGATGCAAAATGAAAAAACCAAAGTGCAAGGTAAATAACTTTGATTATTAGTTAGGAGTCTAGATTTTTATGAATTTTCAATACTCATGTCTCCCAAAGTTATTGGCCGGTGCAGAAGAACGGGTTGATGACTAGTACACAATGGCGGCAGCATTTGCTTACTCGGCTGTGTAGGCCGTTTACACTGTTAAAAAAATGGTCCTACATGGCCTAAATGATGTACACGAAATAGTGATTACATAGTTCTACGCGGTGAGTAGACCATTTCAAACAACGTTTAGACGAAAGGGCAGTCGACATCCGTTTGTCAGAGCTAAAATTAATTGCGATTCACAAAAGCATCGAACCGGATAAAAAAGATCAAGGATGTCCAGTGAGGACAGAAAGAAGCTAGTAGCTCAACTTATTGGCGAACAAAGCAGCTGACATGTGGACAGAAAGTTAATATTTTACTTGTTGGCTATTGATTGGAGGGTCCCACAAAATGATGTGCACATTATGTGCGTTGAATGCTCTGGCACGTTCTTGATTTTGCAGAACAAAATCGTTGAGACACGTTCCTGATTTTGCAGAACAAAATCGTTGAGACACTGAGGTGCCCTGAGAGGCCTGGAGGACAGCGAGTTAAATTGCTTCGGGTGTGCCCAAAGGCTAGGTCCAGCTATAAAAAGACGAGGCCGAGAGAGCATTTCTTCCTATCCTTCTTGCTCGAAATTGTTTCGGTGCTCAGCTCACATTATTTGTCATCTCATTTCTCGACGCCAAAGCTTAGGCTTGAGAGTCATCAGGAATTTGTAGGGCCGCATGGTCAAAAAAATACGTAAGTTACTGAATCGCTCCCTTTGAGCAAGGACCTCAGGCCGCTCCAACATCATGGACTATCGCTACGGTTCGACTCCCAACCATGCATGGGTACAATGTTGGCCGCTCGCCCACTCCTACTCTGGTTGCGCTCTCAGTTGTGGTCGCAGATCGGTGCTGAATAAAGCAACCAGGTCGGTGAATGCAACAACAAGCACATGTCTTTTGCAAGCCCGCCGGTTTGGGCTTATTTCTCCATTTTAAGAGATTGGAAGAAGCTATTGTGACAAAGGCATATAGCCATGTGTGTAGCTTGGCTATGCATGCTACAATTTTCATGTAGTGCAGGAAATAGTTCATTCTCAGAGGTTGTAAAGCTAGGACGAGGAGGAGCGCTTGTTCTTTTTTTCTTTTGGTTGTCCAAAAACAAGATTCCTGGCAACAATAATATTACAACTAAGACAGGCATTCCTCATGTTTTCTTTGGACTATTTGTCCTAATTAATTTTACAGGTCTTCAATAATTCAAGAACTGAAAGAAATGACTCAAACAAACAAAGAGTTCCAAAACAAAGTGATCATTTATCGATGTTTGCAGGAACGCACTCTCAGCGTTTGGCACATGCTGGCAGACTTCTAGTCCATGGTCCGAAAGACCTGAAGGACAACGAGGTAAATAATAAATAAATTGCTTTGGACCGGCTCATGCCCTATGATTTGTTCTTTGGTCATTTTTGGCCAATGGAATGTCAAAATTTCTAATTTCCATGTTGCGTAACTATATGAATTTATTGTAATCTCATAAAACATGTAGGCCATGTAGACGTCCTACTCACTACTCGAGGGATGACTATACGACTATCATACTATAGGTGACATTAAGTGGCAATCATGCGTCAGAACTAAAAATTAATTGTGATCCACAAAAGCATCGCGCACCGAATAAAAAAATCAAGGATGCGCAGAGAGGACGAAGAGAAGGTACTAGCTCAATTTATTGGCGAACAAAACAGCTGAGACGTGGACAGAAAGTTAAAATTTTACTTGTTGTCTATTGAATGGAGGGTCCCACAAAATGACGTGCACATTGTATGTGTTGAATGCTCTGGCATGTTTCTGATTTTGCCGAACAAAATCGCTAAGACACTGGAGGTGCCCTGAGAGGCCAAGAGGACAGCGAGTTAAGTTGCTTCGGGTGTGCCCAAAGGCTAGGTCCAGCTATAAAAAGACGAGAACGAGAGAGCATTTCTTCCTACCCTGCTTGCTTGAATTTGTTTCGGTGTTCACTGCTCAGCTCACATTATTCGTCATCTTATTTCTCGACGCCAAAGCTTAGGTTTGAGAGTCATCAGGAATTTGTAGGGCTGAATGGTGAGAAAAACACGTAAGTTACTGAGTCGCTCCATTTGTGCGAGGAACTCATGCCGCTCCGACAGCACTGGATATCGCTACAGTTCGACTCCCAACCGTGCATGGATACAGTGTTGGCCTCTCACCCGTTCCCACTCTGGTTGAGCTCTGAGATGCGGTGGCGGATCCGGGCGCCGCTAGGTATGTCAGCTCCAGCCGGTGCTGAAGAAAGCGACGAGGCCGGGGAGAATTCGAGCTCTGGGATGGGTGAGTCACCGAGCCCAACAGCACCGCAGCTGATCACAGTAGCGGCCCAATGGGCTTGTTTCGCCACTCTGCGTACTCTCGCCCTCCTGAACAAGCCAGCGACGATCCTACGCGGGATGAGAATAGATCGATGGGCTTATAAGTTCTTCTTTCTTCTGAGGCGCGTCTGAATACGCTTTTCATTAAAAGCAAAAGAGTCTAGATTGGAAGGAGCTCATATTGTGACAAAGGCATATAGCCATGTGCTGTGTAACGTGGCTATGCATGCTAAAATTTTCATGTAGTGCATAGAATAGTTCATTCACAGAGGGCGTGAAGCTAGGGCCAGAGGGGAGCGCTTGTTCTTTTCTTTTTATTTTTCGTGCCAGTCCAAGCACAGCATAATATTACAACTAAGACAGACATTCCTCTAGTCATGGTGTCAACGGGATGCATCCGGGAGAGTGAGGGCCATGTCCGCGAAAAGAAGAATCGACTCCTGCTACAAAAGTATGTGGGCCCCATATTAAAACAAATCACCCACAACTCCTTCGCTTTGTTACCTCCGCCGCGGGGCACAACTTTGTTTCCTCTGCCGTCGGGCACGAGCAAGAGGCCTCGGTGCCCTCCGTCGCCGTGCATGCTCAGTCGCTGCCCTATAAGCTTGTTCGGCCGCACCGAATCGCCTCCACCGCTGTCTTCTAATTGCAGTGCCCGAGCGGATTCGGTGCCAGCCCGCCCGGATCCCGTGTTGGCTTGCCCCAGTCGCCGTGCCGACTGCCGGCGGAGCCCGTCGAGCTAGGGCAGCGGCGGGCCCACTGCACCAGGGCCTGTATGGGGATGACAACCTTTCAAATCTACTGGTTTTGCCATCTCAAATCCATGGCCAAGAAAATTAAACCAATCCATTAAAAAACCCATGACTTTTCACAGGTTTAATTTTTTGCCCAAACTCATGCCTTCCGGTTAACGGGTGCGACGAGTCGCCTGTGTCCAGCAAAGTGTATCATGAATAACAATAGTATAATATATTTATACGCATATATGCATACAAAATCGTTCTAAAGCAATATAAATACATAGCAAGATAATAGTTTACCAACCATAATGTTATATAGCACATGGATTCATCGATTAGTGGTATAAATACATAATCTAGCTCTTGATCTACCAAGTTCTGGTTCAACACTAACTCATGATGAGCAGGCATATGTCATGTACTTACATAATACACCAATTGACAATAGTCAATAACAATCCATCAGATATTGTAGACTAATATGTGATACTTTGCTAAGATAGATCGGGTCAAAAAAACCCATGGGTTAGTTCTGCGTAATATATTTCCAGAGACCCATATCCATAAAATCGATGGATCTAGGTGTTTATCCATTAACAAATCCATGTATAGAAAACTTGACCCAAATTTATGTCCTAACAGAGTAAAACTCGTCGGGTTTCAGGTACCCATTGCCATTCTTACTCTCGCCGCCATGAGATGCCAAGCAGGCCTCACCGCGCCGCGCGTGTGCCCTAGCGCGTCGGGCGGCGGAGACCTCGACGAAGATACAAGAATCAATTTTTTACTCCCATGAGTCAAATCTTAAGTTTGCATCGATTTCTTCTCTCTCCTCGCATGAAACGTTTGCTCCAGCAGTGATGCATCGCTTTAGTCTGTCCATGTCGGCTTATGCATCGCCCACTGCTAAAGCCCCAATAGAGCATTTCCTCCTACCCTGCTTGCTTGAATCTGTTTTTGTTCTCAGCTCATTTCTTGGTTGTCTCTCAAGCCGTCTCAACATTCAGGCTTAGGCTATTTGCAACGGTACCCTGGAACCGGTCCTCGGCCGCTACTTTAGCGGTTTTTCTCCTCCTGGACGACTGCAGCGATCTCCTGTAACCGGTCCGGTATTGTCCAGGGCGCTCCCATCTTCCCCCAAATCTGGGGGGCGCCTCGACGTCCACCAAGGCCTCCTCTGGGCGCAGGTATCCTCCTCCTCCACCACCACCACCACCGCCAGTGCAATCAGCATCCTGGTCATCGACCTCTCGGCGGACGCGGAAGCGGACACGCGAGCGGAGGTGGTGGCCCAGGTGAAGGCCGCGGCGGAGACGGACGGCGTGCCCGGCGAGCTCCTGGCCGAGACGCTCTCGTCGGTGCGGCGGTTCCACGAGGCGCCGGCGGGGGAGAAGCGCCCCTACTACACGCGGGACACCCGGCGGCGGCTGCTCTTCAACTCCAACTTCGACCTGTTCCAGTCCCCGGCGGCCAACTGGCGCGACACGCTCTTCCTCGCGGCGGCGCCGGACCCGCCGCCACCGGAGGAGCTCCCGCCCGCCGTCCGGCACGTGGCGCTCGAGTACGCCGCCGCGGCGAGCGCGCTGGCGGCGCGGGTGCTGGGGCTGATGTCGGAGGCGCTGGGGCTCGCCCGGGACCACCTCGCCGGGACGGGGTGCGCGGAGGGGCTCAGCGTCGTGTGCAACTACTACCCGCCGTGCCCGGAGCCGGCGCTCACATTGGGTTGCAGCGCGCACTCGGACCCCAGCTTCCTGACTGTGCTGCTGCAGGACGCGCACGCGGAGGGCGGCCTGCAGGCGCGTCTCGGTGGTCTCGCTGGTGACGACGACGACGGGTGGTGGTGGGTGGACGTGCCGCCGGTGCCCGGCGCCCTCGTGGTGAACGTCGGCGACCTCCTCCAGCTCGTCAGCAACGGGCGGTTCAGGAGCGTGGAGCACCGGGTGCTGGCCAACCGGAGCCGGGACACGGCGAGGGTGTCCGTCGCGTGCTTCTGCAACGCCGACATCGCCAGGTCCACCAGGCTGTACGGACCTATCCCGGAGCTCGTCGCCTCCGGCGACGGCCGGGCGCTGTACAGGAGCGTGACGGTGCCGGAGTTCCTGGCGCACTACGACAAGAAAGGCCTCGACGGCCGCCCGGCGCTCGACCACTTCCGGCGTTCTCTTCCTCCTCTCTCTCTCTCTCTCCCGCGAAGATAAGGTTGAAGCTCGTGGCTCCGTGCTGTCATGTGGGACCAGCAAAAAAATATTGAATAGAGGAGGGAAATAGGGGGTACCGTTGCAGTATGATGCTATTTAGAGGGTGTAATCTTTTAGAGGAGGGTTGAAATATTCCTTTGGAGGGTGATATTTAGAGGGCATTGTTGCAAATAGTCTTAGGCTTGGGAATTGAATTATTGGTAAGGTTATATCCCGAAGAGATGCGACTAGTGTTTAGCTTCTTGTTTTCTCATGCAATTACACACAAGGGCACTGGTCACTAGGTCATGGTATGTCGACGATATTGAAGTTTGAAGCGTGACACAGTGTTTGGTTGCGGAAATTACACTCACCTTGGACGATGAGTTCCTCTGTGCTGAATTCACCAACGTGCATGCTTTTTGTGCACTCTGAACCACTGGCGGATCTACGTTGGGGCGAGCTGGGGCAGCTGCCCCAGCTAAAGTTGGGATTGCACCAGTAACTCCCCTTCTTCTCCGGCGATTTTCTGAGCTCCGGCATGCGGCAGCAGCCATGGCGGCGGCGTTGTTCGCTGGTTCAGACGGAGGTAGAGGTAGAAGAAAGGGCCAGCGGCCAACTGGGCCTTTGTTACCTCCTTCCGGCCCACTGGCAGCAGCCTAAAACAGGCCCAATGGCCCATCCGTCACACATAGCATGTATTGGTGCGCCCAACGGCCCACTGGCAGCAGCCTAATTGATGGTTCATCTATTTCTTATTTTTATTTTTGCATTTTACCATGTATTGGTGCAAGAACTATCAATTTATTCTTCAAATTTGAGGTAATATCTCAACTTCGCATTAAAATTGTGTGATTGCAATGTATGGATGCATTAATGCGATGTGAATTGCAATGTTCTTGATTTTGGTTTAGTCGGTCATTAGAAGTTCGCCCCAGCTGTTTTTTTTTTCCTGGCTACGCCTCTGCTCTGAACTGGCCGCTGACACTCCGACAG
>CM014270.1:3189889-3207771 GCA_004135705.1 Alloteropsis semialata | reverse complement strand
ATCTGGTTCTTGCAGCTGACCTATCTAATTTAATCTAGATGGGCTCCAACACCGAGTTTGATCTTATGACGATTAACTTTCTGCTGAAGATCGCCAAGGGCTCGAAGAGTACCTGAAGAAGAAGGCAGAAGAAGAACGCATCTACTACTTGTCGCACTTCAAGAAAGACTGCAAGGGCGTGGTCACCAAGATCAAGGACGTAGATCCATCTGCTACATCTTCAGCGGCACCTCCTAAGGTACAACCTGATAAAAACGCTCACGAAGTTTTTCTTAAGTACATGGAGGATAAGATGGCTGAGAACAATGTTAAGTTGGTTAATTGGATGCATAACAAGTGCTTAGAATCGGAAGACAAACAACCTATTGTTGAACAACCTGCCGCCGATCCTAGTCTTTTGATTCCCAAAATTCCTATTGTGCCTGATTTTAAAACATCGGTAGCAAAGCCCATAGAACAACCTACGTATGGCATGCCGTTGAATTATTTTGAAGGCCAATCTGTTACACCATCCAACCCATTGTTTACTCGGCCTACTGCACCTCAGTCGTTTGCAACTTTGCCTAATTCGGTTAATCATGGCCGAATTAACAATGAAGTTGTAAATTTTACCCCACAAAATCCAAACTATGGATATTCTGTACCCCCATCAGTACAAAATTTATTTTCACAAGGCCCATTACCTTACAAACTTTTCGGAAGGTTCGGCCAACAGATGCAGGGACAGGTGTCGGCCAACCAATCTGGCCAACACCAACCGATCAGACCGGTCACCGTGACCGGTCAGACCGGCCTTGGAGGGTCAGATGCGGCCAACCAGCTTGTGCCGCATCAACTGGTCAGACCGGTGTCGGGAACCGGTCCGACTGATCCTAGGGGAACAGACACGGGGAATTTGTCTTCTACTCCCGTATAAAATACTCAACAGCTAAATCTACAAGATAATTCATTAGAGTATTTAGATAAAATATTATCTAAATACAAACTTGATTTGGCTTCAGCTCTTAAAGAGAATTTGGAAGTAGATGTCAGGGATAAGGCTAGGTTATACCAAAAGCCTTATGTTCCTCGATTTGATTTAGTTCCTTTCCCTAGTGGTTTTAGACTTTTTGATTTTGTCAAGTTTAATGGGGAGGATACTAAAAGCACTTTTGAGCATATAAGTCAATACATGGCACAACTAGGCGATTCTGGTTCTAGTGAGGCTTTAAAAGTGCGTTTGTTTTCTTTGTCTCTAACTGGTACTACTTTCTCATGGTTTGCATCATTGGCTCCTCATTCTATTACTTTATGGGAACAGTTAAAGCAGAAATTTTATGATCACTTCTTTTCAGGCAGCAATGAGCTTAAATTGTCACATCTTACATCGGTTAGGCAATCACGTGATGAAACCGTTAATGATTATATTAAACGTTTCCGTGATACTAAAAACCGTTGCTTTGGTGTTAATATTGCCAAAAAGGATCTTGCTGATTTGGCTTTGAATGGTTTACGTTCTCACATTAAGGAGAAATTAGAGGGCTTTGATTTTTTAATGTAAACCAAGTGCATCAAAGAGCTTTGGCTGCTGAAAGCCGAAGTAAAGACTTAAAAGAAAGCCATAGAACTCATCAGGCTAATGTACATAATGTAGAATGTGATTCTAGTAGTTCCGATGAAGAGTCTCATGAGGTGTTGGCTGCTGAATTTGTATGGCCAGCATCTAACAAAGCTTTTACTTGCACATCTCTTAAGCCGACTCATAGGAATCGGCAAGAGGAGATGAAGTTTACTTTTGATGTATCTAAGTGCGATAAAATTTTTGATGAATTGCATAAGAATGGATATATCAAATGTTCTTTTTCTATTCCGTCACCCGAGGAGTTAAAGCGGCGTGCTTATTGCAAATTTCATAATTCATTTTCTCATGCAACTAATGATTGTAATTTCTTTCGTCGGCAGATTCAATCGGCTGTAAATAATGGACGATTGAGTTTGAATGAGATGCAAGTTGATAAGCGTCCGTTTCCAGTCAACAACATGGTGGTCAATATCATGGATCTACAGGATGCCAAGATGTTGGTTCGGCCCGATAATGCCGATACATAGGAGGCGAGAATGTTGTGATTGGAGAACCAAGGAGGGTGATGGAACAAGACAAAGTGCTTGGGAGAGAAGTTGTGCTTAAGCAAGCTCCTGATGGAAAGAAGATCTTGACTATTATAGTAAAGAATTCTGAAGTTAGGGGATAATCAAGCACTCAAGCGCGGGATCAAAGGCCGGTTGTCCCTGCCTAGGGGAAACCGGTCAGACCGTTCCGGCCCAGAGGCCAGTCCGAACGTTTGTGCCTAAACGTCCTGAAGTTGGCACTTGGAAGACTAACCAGGACAAGGATCAGGGGAAAGTTTTCAAGCCGAAGGCGACCTTTGATCAAGTCATGGCTAAGCACATGCACAATACGGCCGTTCAACAAAATTGGTCACTAAATGTCGGTTTTTTATACCGGTTAGCCTACTATGGGGCCCTAAGTAGGCGAGTTGTTCGTGAGGGCCTTGTCGGAACCAGAAGCACGATGGTGAACACGAGACGATTTAGACAGGTTCAGGCCGCCTCGAGTAGAGAGCGTAATACCCTACGTCCTGTATGGTGGATCTTCTCGTATTGATGGTTATGATTTTACAAGGTGTCCCTGCCTCACCTTATATACTCGGGAGACAGGGTCTACAAGGCAAGAAATACAAACTCCTAGTCGGATACAATACATAGAGTCCTAACATGAGTAGGCCGGGTTGTTTCCTAGTACCCGACTAGTTTCCTTAAGCTGTACGCTCCTTCCTTGTATCAATCAGAGTTGCCGGCCCAATTTCCTAACGGGACTGTGGCCCATGAGGACTCCCATGGATCCTGGACCGTCAAACCCCCGAGCGTCTTCATGTCTTCATGCCTGCCGGGTTGTTTCTCAACAGTTTCAGCATCAGCCGAGTTGTTTTCTCATCGTCTTGCTAGTTGAAAACCTTCAGAAGTGAACATGATGTGCTCCTTTGCCAACTTCTTTTGCAGCCAGCCCCCGGGCCTTGGTTCATGAACCAAGATCGATGCAAAAACTTCCCCATTTACTCTAATGGTGTCCAGCTTTTGAAAATAGATGGACCCATTATGGGTCTAGCCCCCGAGCCTAGAAATGTTTTCAAGGATTAAAAACAATTCCAGGGTCTTTATTGAAAAAACTTTCCAAAAGAAATATACTATTTCCCCCCAGCCCCCAAGCTTAAAGCAGATGACAATAAGCTTAAAGACTTCTATTGAAATATATATATTCTTTGATGTGGAAATAAATCCTAGTAAGCATCAGCCCCCGAGAATGAAAATTCATCAGAAAATGACCTAGCTCTTTAGGAAATGGCCGCACAAATATGCATCTGATTTGTAACTGCGAATACATAAGTGTTGGCGTATTTTGGAAAACGGGTTACGAAAAATACGCATAGGGTTACCACTTCAATCCTATAAGACAGAGGGTGAACCGTTCGTATTCTCCTCCCTGCGCCGTCGCTTTCACAATTGAAATCCTCAAATCCTTTTCGCTTCCGCGCGTACTCCCCAATCCACTCGAGCCCCGCTCAAGAGTCAATCCAAGGTCTCGTCTGGTAGGATGGGTCGGAAACCTGCTTCCAGCAAGCCTACTGAGAGCAAATCCGCCACGGGGAAAAAGAAATCCAAGATCCCGATCATAGATATGCCGGTGTACAAGAACGCCCCTGCGCCGGCTCTTGCCTGGAAGCCATCCAAGGCGACAGACGAGATGGTGCAGGGTCTTGTGGAGCAAGGCTACCTTCTGGAGAAATCAATCTCCTGTTGGCGCATCGATGCTGGTAAGGCCTGGCCTTTTGAAGAAATCCACGAAATCGTGGTTTTTGTTGCTTTTTATGAACGCAGATTCGCCCTCCCCGCTCATGATTTTCTCCGAGGGCTTCTCTCCTACTACAAATTAGAATTGATTCATCTCAATCCCAATTCCATTCTATAAATTTTCCTCTTTATTCATCTTTGCAAAACCTTCTTGGGGATCGATCCCCACTTCAATCTTTTCCGCTGCCTCTTCCGTGTGAAATCCACCCCAGACAAAGTAGTCGGGGGTACTGGATTTCAGCTTCGTCAGGGGATGAAGAATGTCTACTTTGACTTCAGGATGAATGACTCTATTAAGGACTGGAATGATAAGTGGTTCTATGTAGAGAACCAGCCCCCGAGACTGTCCAAACACTCTGGTCATCTGTCTCGTCCGCAAGACTCATGGAATGAATCCCTCGATAGGGATAAGGTTGATGGAATTGCCAGGCTTTTGAAGATGATCGCTGCTTTGAAGGATCAAGGCCTAGCCGCCATCGGGATCGCCAGTTCTTTCCTGCGCCGGCGCGTACAACCCTGCCAGAAGCGGGTGCACACTGGCTATGAATATACTGGCCCCGAAGACCCGATCAGGATCTCGACCAGTGATTTATCATCAGATGAAGTCACTGTCCGTGTCCAGGCGCTCTTCATGGACGCCCAGGATCTGCCACGCCGAGTACCCGAGTACTCGGCAAGTCGTCCCTCGTCATTGGTAAGCTCGAAAACAACCCGAATACCAATTATGATATACACCTTCTTGCTTCTTGACAACTAATCAATTGCTGTGTTATCCAATGCTAGGAATTGCGGACCAGACTTGCTTCCTCGCCTCCAGAAGTAGCAAAGAACCAATCCGGGTTACCTGGATCTCGCCCACCCCCGCAAACTGGTGAAAGCTCAGGGAAAGGGAAGAAGAAGGCATCACCAGATATGGACGAAATAATTCTGGAGGAAGGATCATCTTCTGACGATGATGCACCCCGACCACCTCCTGGGAAAATACTTGGGCAAGGAGGATCAGGTCTGAAAAGACCTAGTGCTGAAGACGCCCCAAGCCCACCAATCCCCAAGAAGAAATGAGCTCTGCAAAAGAGAGTATCTCCTTCGCTGAAGAAATCATCTGATACTATTCTTGATGAAGCGGAGGTACTTGAAGCAGAGCCTGAAACCAATATGGAGATTCCTGTGGGAATCCCACTGCAGTCATCTCCATCCAACGTACCCCAATTGACTTGTTTGCAAAAAACCTTAGTTCTTGCCTCTTGCCGAGTTGTTTTCTGACATGAATGTATGATTGTAGGAACTTCAAGAAGAAGAACCCACTCAGTCGGAAGAGCATCAAGGACCTCAAGACAACCCGTCTGAAGGTTTTGACTTCGTTGTGGATGAGCCCAAATTCAACATGGAATTTGCCAGGTAAATCACCCAACTTAATGGAGCCAAATTCTGAAATGCGAATATTACTAATCTTCAGTTGTTATGCAGCCGTTCGCCTACTCCTGCTCCGACAGATGTACCAAAGACTCCAATCATGGAAATAGGAGGAGGAGAAGGGCCAAGCCCCCAGGCATCTCCACAGCTCCACCCCCAAGTACCAAGCGACAACATCACACCGCCAGCCCAGATTCCAGAACAAGCCGCTCCGGGTACTTCGGCCTCTGGATCATGGCCCAGAGCCACAGAAAGTATCCGGATGGCGAGCCTACGGACTGCGGAACTGAACGCCGCCACAAGCCTGGTGAAGGAGACAGACATTGAAGAAATCATCTGAGAGCAGAAGAAACCCCGCGAGCCGTTCACCAGAGCCATTCCAGATTTTCACGGGCACACCCGGTGTCAACGCAAATGAAGATGAAGACGTCTTTCTTTTCAACTCTCAAGTTGACCAGGAAGATCTGGAGAAGACCGCCGAGCTGCACAAACAACTCTCCAAGCTCACAGAGGTTAGTCAAAATGACTTATTATTGTAAACATACTTATCTCCTTTGTACTTTAATCAACTCTGCCGCCTTGAATCTTGGATGCAGAGTGTTCTTGTACGATCTCAGCAGAAGTCTGAGATGCTGCGGAGAGTCAGCACATCCATCGCCCGCGCCAAAAAAGCCACCGCAGATCTGGCCAAGGGGCAAGCAGCCTGGGACCAAGAACGTGCCCAATTGCGCCGAGAACTGGATGAGGCTTACAAGAAGATTAACTTGTACCAAGACCAGCGCGAGGACGTCGTTGAGAAGAATAAATCTTTACGACAAAAACTCTCAGGTATGTACGCCGAGTACTTCTTCTCTGTCTGCACTAATCATATATCTAAATAGAATATGATGTGTTGTCTGCAGAGAGTGACAAGCACGTTGAAGCTCTAAAGGGCGAGTTCATCGATATGAAGAACCGCTTTTATCGGGAGCAAGAGCGCGCAAACCAGGCAGAGCGGCGGGAAACGGAGTGTATGGTGGATCTTGCTGAAGAGCAAAAGATGCGCCAACATGCCGATGCCCAACTCATTGAAGACCTGACCAAGATCCGCAACCAAGAGGCTGAAATCCAGGCTCTTCGCGTAGAAGTCAATCGTCGTGGCGCGAAAATTGAATCTTGGAAAGAAGCCGCCCTGCCTTTGGTTGATGTATATGCAAAAGTACCCGCGGGAAGTGTTGCTCCTCCTCTCCTTGATCGCCTTCGAGCAACTCCTGGGCAAGTGAAGGTGTATTGCCAACGGATCGCCCATTCGTGTACTAAGCAAGTACTCGGGGTTGTCCGGTCATGGTTTCCTTCATAGCCTCTAGGTATTACTGAAGGAAGAATCAAGCCGGCTTGTACTCGGGTCATGTATGGTAGCTACATGGAGGAGGAGAAGGGCACCGTAGAAAAAATTGTATCTCGTCTTAAGTTCTAGAGTCTCTTTTGTAAGAAAACCCTTTGTAAAGAACTTGGTTTTAGATGTAAATACTTAGTGTTTTATTAACAAAAAGTATCTGTTTATCTGATTGTGTGCGCCCGATGTCACACCCTGGTTTTTTGCCCTCTCTTTGTTTCCAGTAAATCCTAAAGTTTGGTCAGAATCAAATAGAAACCGAGTGTTGCTTTTGTGCCGAGCTTCATAGTGGTAGTCGTGTGAGTTTATTTTCAAAACCCGATTAGGTTCTTGAATAGGTGTCTTTGGGAATTTTCTGGATTTTTTTTGGAATTTATTCCTATTTTTCTAGAGCTACATCCAATTTTTGGAAGCTACTAGAACCTTTTTCATGAGCTCTAAATATTTTATTTGGGTTCATTGTATCCAACTCTACCTCTGAGATTTTTCTCAGAATTTTTGGACACTCCAGGGTATTTTCCGTGGTTAAAAGATGTTATCTAGAATTTTCTAGATTACCTTTTATTCTGAAAATACTTTTCCGGATAAAGAAAAAGGAGAAAACCCTAATGGGCCGAGCCCATTCAAACCCTAAACCAGATAGGTCTGTTCTTGACCCCTTAACTTTCGGCCTGGTCCTGAACTCCTCGGCCCGTTTCGCCCTTCGGCCCAACTCGGCCCAGCCGCCACCCCCTCCCGCTTCCCTTCCGTGAAGGCGCCCTGCGCCACGCCGCTTTCGCCCTGCGGCTGGCACGCCGGGCCCACACGTCATCCCCCTCCTCCGTCCGCTCTCTCTGCCCGAGCGGGCCTCACCGAGCAACGCCGCCGCGCTCCCCTCGCGCAACCGCCGCGCGCTTCTCCCGCGAACCCTCTGCACACCCCGAGCCTATCCCTTTGCCCCGCGCCCTTATATAGCGCGTGCCCCGAGGCCTCGCGTACCCCTGCTGCCGCCGCCGCCCCCTCCCTCTGCGTCGCGCCGCCGCTCCCGTTCGACCAAGCAGAGCACCGCCGCGAGCCCTGCTCGCCGAATTGGCCCGTGTGGAGGCCCCTTGGAGCAAGCCGGCGTCACCACGACGTCCCCCACGCCGAGCCGCCCGTCCGCCTGTCATCCGCGTCGCCTAACCGCCTGCCGACGCCGCCACCACCGGAGCTTCCCCGGTCCGACCGCCCCTCCTCGGTGCGCACCCGCTCCGCCACGCAATCGACGTCCACGACCCCATGGTAAGACTCGCCTCATTCCCCTCTTCCTCCTGGGCCAAATCCCATCGAGAAACATGCCCTGCAGCCCCTACGCCGCCCTCCTCCGGTGACCCGCCGCCGCAAGCCGCCGTGCGCCACCGCTCCCACCTGTCGCCGGCGAATAGAACCCAGCCAAGCGCCCACAGCCCTCCATCTCAGGATCAACGGCCCAGATCAGAAGCTCCATACCCCTTCGGTGTTTTTCCTAAAGAGACCCTGACTTTCTTGATAATTAACCCGCCGTCCCACTGTCTATTGAGAAACTTCTCTGCTAACCCTCGAAGTCTATAGTTAATTACGTGTAGGTCCTTAGACCTTGTTTAGCCCATAGAATGCGCGTTTTAGGTCCGATTCGATCCGTTCAAGTTACGTTAGCTTCGTAGTAACCTAATCTACGCGTTAGTGGTGCTGTTTTCCATAAAACTTGTTTTGGAATTTAATTAGTAATTAATTTGATTAATGGTCAATTTAAACTAGCTTTCTAAATAAAAGATGATTAGGCTTTTACACCCGCCTTGTGTCTTGCCCATAGGTGCAGCAGAGCCCAAGCATTCACGGCGATCATAACCTATCCAAATTCCATATCTTTCATCCTTTTGTTGCCACATAATTTGCCTACACCTTGTATTTCTATTGTATTTGTCATCTGGCTTAATAAATATTTAGTATATGAACCGCTATGATTCCAGTGTATTATTTTAATACTGAATTCATATATTGCGGCCGCATATGTGAAATCTCGATATTAAAATAGTATGTTGAATTGTATGTGCGTATACTAAGGTTTGATGATCCATTTATACAAATTCCATTGAAGCTTTATTCCAATATTCCATGATGACATCATGTTCATGCCTTGATGATGTCACAATCCATTTGTCTTTAACCAAAATAATCCGAGCTTATGTTCTTAGTATCAATATGCCCTTGACCCTTCAATTTCCGATACCTTTCAGCCGTAGCTCTGAGAGAAGTGTTCCTTGCGCTCCCGAGTTCGCCGTATCTAGTGTTTTCTAGTAGTAGCGCTTTTCAAATCTGTTGTATTGATTGGTGTATTGCTTTGTTAGATGTATCTTGTGTGTTGGTGTTGATCATGCCAATCGGTGAGCCGTTCGATGTTGAAGGAGAGCAAGGTTCTGAAGGACGGAATTGACAACAATATATTGAGGAAGGCAAGTATAACACGAGAATTCCTTGATACCTATACACATTAATAATCACTTACATTCATGCATGAGTTAATCTGATTTAGGATTGTCCCTAGTATTCTTAAAACTTACTTCCTTGTTCAACCGGGTTATGCATCTTTTGGGTAGCAAATGCTAGGCTAAACAACATGAGCTTACCGTCTTTGGACGTTGGAACTTGGATACTTATGATCATTTGCGAATGATTAAAACTTGCTTTTTAGCAACATGGTCAGGAAGCTGGAACATGTGCTGTGTGCTTTGTTCTCAGCAAACTCTTGTTCTAGAATATGTGCTGTGTGCTTTATTCTAGACAATTCACGATCTAGAACATGTGCTGTATGCTTTGTTCTAGGCAACCCTTAATTTGGACATGTGCTGTGTGCTTTGTTCCATCCAACCTAAATCGGAACATGTGCTGTGTGCTTTGTTCATTAATCAACCTTTAAACTGGGACAATTGCTGTGTGCTTTGTTCTGGGTATCACTTGTTATGGTCTATCTTAAAGTGGCAACCCGGGAAAACAGTGCAACCACGGGAATCAAATGGGCTCTGGTCTTAACTAAGTAAATTGTATGATCCTAGCTTGTCTAAGTGGCTATCTGGCTTGACTTGGAGGAGAGGGCCAGAAGCGGTGGCCTTGGTCTGTCTCGGAAATGGGTCGATATTTACTTTTGGTGGGAGCAGAGAAGGTTCACACTGTCACTAGCGGCTAGGGTCTCTTTTGAAAGGTTTTGTAGCGTCCCTATGCAGTCACACCAAAGGTAGTGTGATGAATGTGCCTGATCCGCACTGCATGGTTGGGTTATAAAGTTCTTTTGAGCTTTTACGCGACCAGTGGGGAAAGTGTACAACCTCTGCAGAGTGTAAAAACTGATATATCAGCCGTACTCACGGTTACGAGTGGCCTGGATCCTTTTTGACAGCGACTTTTACCCCGGTGATGTTTAAAAATGGAATGAAACTGGAATAATGGTGGACTATGATACTTCCCTACTTATACTTAATTTGGGTTACAACTGGGTTTTACCTATTACACTGTAGTAATTTGGTTAATGCTAAAATTGAACAATTAAAAGTGCTTACCGCAGTTAAACCGTGTCTAGCCTTTTAAGCCTTCATCACTCGTGTTATATTTGTTAAGTAAAGCTGGTTTACTTACACTTGTGTTATTCAACAAAATCCCGGATGGTAATCAGATGAACCTGAAGGTGTTGTGGAGTTCCCTGAAGATTTCCCAGACTTCTAGGCAGCTGTCAACCAGCCGGCGTCCCTGTGGAATGGAGACTTCATCGTGAGAGATAGTAAATAGACTTTCGCTGTGGTTTGTTTTGAGACCCTTGTTTTTTGTAATAGTTTCTTTTGTAATTCGAGCACTGGTTTACTTTGATATTCTATTTTTGGAGCTATATGTGTGTTTAAGACTTCCTGGGTACACATATAGTAGCATTCGGATTTCCTTTGTAAATCCGGGTGTGACACCCGATCTCTCTGTGTGGAACAAAGAGTAGATGGCATTTGAATGTAGTCTTCCTGGATTGTTTTTAAACAACCCAACTAGATTCAAAAATAAGTGCGCCCGATCCTTCTGTGTGAAACAGAAAGTAGATGGCTGTTTTGACTGCAGCCCTTTCTGGATTGTTTTTAAACAAACCGCGATAAGTCAAAATAAATGCGCCCGATCCTTCTGTGTGAAACAGAAAGTAGATGGCTTGTTTGAATTCAGCCCTTTCTGGATTGTTTTTAAACAACCCGGGATGATTCAAATATGTAAGTTTGTATCTGAATTCCAGGCTTTGAAGACAATGGAATATTGACACTTTATTATTATTGGGCTGACAAGCCGATATCAGTACACAGAAAGGACTGACTTTTATTGACTCTTGATAAACTCTAATAACTTCTTTAAGGGTAAAAATGCCGCAAGTGCTCAATGGTCCAAGCATTGGGCACCTCTGTTCCGTCTTCCCGTTGTAACTGATAAGTACCCGGACCGATGACCCTTGATACTATAAACGGACCTTCCCAAGGAGAGGACAGCTTGTGCTGATCTTTTGTACTCTGAATTCTCCGAAGAACCAAATCACCAATGTTGAATGACCTCATTTGGATGTTTTGGTCATGATACCTCCTGAGTCCCTACTGGTACTTGGTTGTCCAGATCAACGCGGCTAGCCTCGCCTCTTCTAGCATATCCACATCCTCTGCCCTGCTTTGCTCTGCTGCTTCCTCCGTGTAGTTTTGAATTCTTGGAGCATTGTACTCAATGTCCACCGAGAGTACTGCTTCTGAGCCGTAGACCAGAAAGAAGGGTGATTGCCCCGTCGCGCGGCTGGGCTGGGTTCTGAGCCCCCATACCACGGCTGGTAATTCTTGCACCCACTTGCCGCCTTACTTTTTGAGTGGTTCATAGAGCCTTGGCTTGAGTCCTTGAAGTATGAGGCCGTTAGCTCGCTCAACTTGTCCATTGGTTCGTGGATGCGCTACTGATGCGTAGCGGACTTCAATTCCCAGGTTGTCGCAAAAATCAAAGAACTCGCTCCCTGTGAATTCTGAGCTGAGGTCAGTGATAATGCGATTCGGTACGCCGAAACGATGAGCAATGTCTTGGATGAACTCGGCCGCCTTTGCTGCTGTAGTGTTGACCAGTGGCTTGACTTCAATCCACTTGGTAAACTTATCGATCGCCACGTAGAGATACTTGAAACCTCCTGGCGCAGTCTTGAGTGGTCCAACCATATCTAGCCCCCGTCATGCGAAGGGCCAAGAGGGCGGTATGGTGTTGAGGACCGTTGCGGGGACATGAGCTTGCCGGGTGAAGAATTGGCAGCCCTGGCAAGTTTTCACGATTTCTTCTGCATCAGTCACAGCGGATGGCCAATAGTACCCGGACCGGAAAGCCTTGCCTACGATCGTGCGGTGGGCAGCATGGTTGCCACAGATTCCACCATAGATTTCTTCAAGGATTTCCCGTTCGACTTCTGGTGTGACACACTTCATCAAGACTCCGGATGAGGTGCCGCGTCGAAAGAGGGTGGAGCCGACTACTATGTAGTGCTTGCTTCGCCTGATAACTTGCTCAGCCTCCACCTTATCTTCAGGCTCCCTCTGGTGTAGTATGTACTCGATGAAGGGCTTTGTCCACTTGGGTGTAATCACCATGACTTGCTGATGAGGTGTGTTGTAGTCGGCTGTACTTCCTGCTCCTTGATGGACGGTTGTAACAGCTCATGGACGAAAACGCCGCCTGATACTTGTGCTCGGTGGGAACCTAGCTTTGAAAGTGCATTAGCAGCCATGTTGTTGTCTCTGAGGACGTGATGAAATTCGAGCCCATGAAAGTGCTTCTCGAGTTTGCGCACCTCCATGCAGTATGCATCCATGTTTTTCTTGGTGCAGTCCCAATCTTTATTGACTTGATTGATCACCACCGAGGAATCGCTGTACACCACCATGTGCTTGATGCCAAAGGAAGCAGCCAGGCGTAGCCCGTGCAGTAGAGCTTCATACTCGGCTTCATTGTTGGTGGCTTTCTAGAGGATTTGGAGCACATATTTGAGCTCATCGCCTTTTGGAGATATGAGTAGTACTCCTGCACCGGCCCCTTCAAGCTTCAATGATCCGTCGAAGTACATGATTCAATGCTCGAGAGGTTCTTCTGGTACCGCGTGTTGTATTTCTGTCCACTCAGCAACGAAGTCCATCAGGGCTTGAGATTTGATGGCAGCTCGTGGGACGAAATCGATGGCGTGAGAGCCCAACTCGACCGCCCATTTGGAGATTCGCCCTGTCGCGTCTCCGGTTGCAGAGGATGTCGCCAATTGGAAAATAGGTGACTACAACAACCCAGTGAGTGTCGAAGTAGTGGCGCAACTTGCGAGATGTGATCAAGACAGCATATAATAGCTTCTCGACCTGGGCGTATCGCACTTTTGATTCTGAAAGTACCTCGCTGATGAAGTAGACTGGCCACTGTACTTTGTATACATGGCCGGGTTCCTCCCGCTCGACTACGATAGCAGTGCTCACAACGTGAGTTGTTGCTGCAATGTAGAGGAGCAGTGGTTCCTGATCAGCTGGTGCAGTCAGTACTGGTGGTGACTGGAGAAATTTCTTGAGATCTTCAAATGCCGCATCAGCTTCTGGAGTCCATACGAACTTGTCTTGCTTCTTGAGGAGCTTGAAGAAGGGTAATCCTCTGTCACCCAGCCTTAAAATAAATCAGTTGAGGGCCGCCATGCATCTAGTCAGCTTCTGAACGTCCTTGAGGGATTTTGGAGGCGCCATGGATGTAATAGCGGTGACTTTCTCGGGATTAGCTTCAATTCCCCGATGGCTGACTATGAAGCCCAGCAGTTTTCCCGCGGGCACGCCAAACACACATTTGGTAGGATTGAGCTTCCATTGGAATTCCCTGAGATGTGCAAAGGTCACGGACAGGTCGCCAATGAGACTATCCGGGTTCTTTGTCTTGACGACGACGTGATCAACGTAGGCTTCCACATTGTGGCCAATCTGAGCCTTGAGACAACTCTGAATTGCACACTGATATGTTGCCCCTGCGTTCTTGAGTCCAAAGGACATTGTAGTGTAGCAGTAGGCGCCGAACGGAGTGATGAACGCCGTCTTGATCTGGTTGTCTTTATGCAAGATTATCTGATGATAGCCTGAGTAGCAATCCAGGAAACAGAGTAGAGAGCAGCCAGCTGTGGAATCCACCACCTGATCAATGCGAGGTAGCCCGAAGGGATCCTTTGGGCAGTGCTTGTTCAGGTCGGTGTAATCGACACACATCCTCCACTCGTTGTTGTTCTTCTTGCGGACCAGGACAGGATTAGCGAGCCAGTCAGAGTGGAACACCTCTTTAATGAACCCGGCTGCTAATAGTTTCACCAGCTCCGAACGGATGGCTTCCTTCTTTTCCTGGGCAAAGCGTCGTAAGCGTTGTTTCTTTGGTTTGGCGGCAGGATCGACGTTGAGTTTGTGCTCAGCCAACTCCCTTGGGACTCCCAGCATGTCAGATGGCTTCCATGCGAAGATGTCACGGTTGTCCCGTAAGAATCTGGTGAGCACGCTTTCCTATTTGGTAGGCAGGTCAGCGCCGATCAGCGCCGTCTTGGAGGGGTCGCCCGTCCCTAGGTCGATTGCCTTGATTGGAACTTCCTGGGAGGGCTTCAAGTTTGACGCGGCTGGCTTTTTCGTTGGGATGTCCAACTCAGCCTCGCCGAGTTGTTTCGCTATAGCTGCTACGATTGCTGCCTGGCTCGGTTGCTGCATGCTTGCAGCAATTGTCACTGCCTCAGTGTCACAATCGTAGGAGGTCTTCAGGTCGCCCTTTAGGGATAGAATCCCCTTAGGGCCTAGCATCTTCAGGACGAGGTAGATGTAATGTGGGATCAAGATGAATTTCGCCAGAGCAGGTCTTCCCAGGATCGCGTGGTACGATGATTCGAAGTCGGCGACCTCGAATGTAATGTACTCGGTCCTGTAGTTGGCCTCGGTACCAAATGTAACTGGAAGTGATACCTGGCCGAGGGGTAGGGCAGCGTTGCCAGGAACGATACCATAGAAGGGTGAGTCAGTGGGCTTGAGCAAGTTGGTGATGTCCAAGCCCATCTTTTTCAGTGTCTTGGCGAACAGGATGTTGAGTCCACTTCCGCCATCGATCAATGTCCTTGTGAGTCGCGCACCAGCTACCACAGGGTCAAGTACCAGGGGGTACCGCCCTGGGTTCTTGATGTTGGTCCATTGATCGTCGCGAGAGAAGCTGATTGGGACTTCTGACCACTTCAGGAAGGTGGGGATGGCAGGCTCAATGCAAGCAATCTCGGCGCTCGATAAGCTTTTGCTTGCGCTTTGATTCTGACTGAGTAATTCCCCCAAAGATGACATTGACCACCTTGTCGGCTTGTTGGTAGCCGGTGTCTTTGTCACCCTTATATCTCTTTGTTGTCAGGGTTATTTGGTTTTGGGGGCGCCCTCTGCTGCGAACGCTTTCTTGAGCGACCAGCAGTCCCTTCTTGAGTGCTTATCCATTGGGTGGAAAGGGCACTGCTTGTCGAGTAGTTTTTCGAACTTCCTGCGGGAAGAGTTCTTCTCAGCAACGTTGACCGTGTCTTCAGGTTTGCGCTTCTTGTCGTTGAAGTCGCGTTTGCTATTGTTCTCAACTTGCTTGCCCTTGTTACAGTCGTTGTTGTTGTTGCGGTCTCCTCCCGACTTGTTGCGGTTGAATCTTTCACGCTGCAGGTCTTTAGCGTCTGACCAGCGACTGATGAGGTCTCGCATCGGCTCTAGTGTCTTTGGCCTGTTCCTTCCGAAGTCGAGGTGCAGCACGGGGTCGCCGTGGAAGCAATCAATGACATCTTGGTCAGATAGGCCCGCACAGGTTGAGCGCTTCTTCTAAAATCTTCGGTTGTAACTGCACAGGTACTCGTTCTGGCCTTGTTTGCATTGGCTAGGTCAAAGCGAGTACCCGGCTTCTGCCATGAACCCTGGAAGTTATTGATGAAAGCTTTGCAGAGCTCATCCCAGGAGTCGAGCCCGGCTTGAGCCCTTCTAACCAGGTCAGTGGAGCCTGGTCGAGGACAACTGGGAGATAGGTGCACATAGTGTCGGTATTGCCCCTTGCCGCCTTGATTGCCGAGTAATAGATGCGAATCCACTGCTCGGGGTCACGCTTCCCATCATATCTGTCGATATGGGCTGGTTTGAACTTGTCGGGCCAGGAAGTAGCGCGGATGCGGTCTGAGAAGACCGGGAACCCTTCGTACTTGTGGAGGTTGTGGTGATCCTGACCCGGCGGCCCGTAGACTTGGTCGTACTCCTGGCGTCTGCGGCGTTCTTGTTCTTCGCGATCACGCGCCCATGATGAGATGATGGTGTGCGCGTCCCTGGGTGGCAATTGTTCTCGCAGATCCCTATTGTTGTCATGATTGCCGGGGCGTCCGTCCCTGTTCTAGTTGCCGTCACGCCCGCCGATGTGGCTTTGCTAAACCTCACGGTTGCTTGGTCCGGCGCCGTGGTTATGACCTCCGCCGCCGAGTACCATGCCCCGCACAATGTTGCGGTGGCGTTGTTCTCTGCTCGGGTGATGGGACGGGTTCCCGCGATTTCCAACTTCGGGAAGTCGGCTGCTTGCCTGGCGGCTTGGTGCTCGGGTAATGGTCTTCGCCGGGTTGACTGCGTCATGCTGGATGGCCGCTGTCTCGAGCATTGTCTTCATCCTGAGGATTTCAGGAGTTTCAGGCATCTGTCCCAACTCTGTGATGACAACCATGATGTTGGCTGCGGCGCTGGAGTAGACATCTTGGCCGGCAACTTGCCTGAACTTGGCGTTGAGGTCTTGTGGAGGTAGCCTACGGCCGACGCGGCGGGCGACGTTCTGCGCGAGCAGCGTTTTGCTCCCTGCGTCGGTTACGGTCAGCTTCAGCTTCATTCTCCACAGTTGGCTCATCGTTGGAGACTTCTTGTTCCTGGGCGATGATCACCATGGCTTGACGCCCTGGTGAGTAGCCTTCTGTGCTTGAAGTTACTGGGACAGTTGAGCCGGGGCTGCTTGAAGAATTCAGGGGTTGCCCGTGTCGAAACGGGAGTAGATCGATGCACGCGATGATGCGAGACATGTCCAGGTCCTCCTGTGGTGTTGCTCCAAGCGTTGGCTTGCGTCCTGGCCAGTGAACAAATCGTCCTTCGGGGGTTGAAGTGATGACGAGTCCGACTTGTTTCCCGTTCAGGGGAAGTTCGTCGAATTCGACTAGAGATCGGAGTTGTTTTGAGGACGCCGAGTGGAAAGCGGAGGTGGGGCCCTCGAGTCCAAAGGGATATTGGCTCGGGGTGTCGGCCTCATGTTTAGCAGTGGCTGGACTCTTTTTCTTCTGGATTTTTGAATTGGCGAATTTTGGCATAACCGATGGTTCAGAAACCGACTCGGATCGCCTGGCCCGCTTCGGAATCTTCCCAGCCCGAGTTGGAATCGAGCTAGGAGTAGTGGTTCCTTGGGTCCGAGTTGAGTTCGAACCCGAGGTTCCCCGAGCCCGAGTTGTATTCAGACCCGAGGGCGCGATCTCGTTGAGCTTGTCGGCGAGTTGCTCCAGAGTCGGCGACTTGAGGACGCGGTCGAAGTTGCCCGCGCCGTCCGCCGTGCAGACCTAGAAGCCGAAGACGAAGGTGGCACCTTTCTCAAACGCCATGTCACCGTCGCAGTTGATGATGACTGGTGCCATCAAGCTTGCTGAATGATTCTCGACGAGTGCCCCTACCTGGCGCGCCAGCTGTCGGTTTTTTATACCGGCTAGCCTACTATGGGGGTCCCTAAGTAGTCGAGTTGTTCGTGAGGGCCTCGCCGGAACCAGAAGCACGATGGTGAACACGAGATGATTTAGACAGGTTCAGGCCGCCTCGAGTAGAGAGCGTAATATCCTACGTCCTGTATGGTGGATCTTCTCGTATTGATAGTTATGATTTTACAAGGGGTCCCTACCTCACCTTATATACTCGGGAGACAGGGTCTACAAGGCAAGAAATACAAACTCCTAGTCGGATACAATACACAGAGTCCTAACATGAGTAGGCCAGGTTGTTTTCTAGTACCCGACTAGTTTCCTTAAGCTGTACGCTCCTTCCTTGTATCAGTCAGAGTTGCCGGCCCAATTTTCTATCGGGACTGTGGCCCATGAGGACTCCCATGGATCCTGGACCGTCACTAAAAAAGAGACCAAGGTCGCCGCCAAGGGATTCTGGTG
>CM014270.1:3152810-3186890 GCA_004135705.1 Alloteropsis semialata | reverse complement strand
ATAATCAAGCTGAATATGAAGCTTTATTATTCGGATTAGAAATTTTGCATGACATGGGAGTAAAACATGTTGAAGCTTTTGGTGATTCATTACTGGTTGTGCAGCAAATATCTAAGGTGTGTCAATGCTTGGAAGGTTCATTGAATATTTATCTTGATAAGTGCCTTGATATTATACCATATTTTGATGAGTTCACCATATATCATGTTCCAAGGTATGAAAATCCTAGAGCTAATACTTTGGCACTGCAAGCATCTGACTATAATGTCCAGAAGAGACAGTTTCATAGAAAAAGGCCATTGATTGCTAATGTCACAAATGAAGCTCTAGCGCTCGCAGCAGTTCCAGACTTGACCGGTCAGATCGCTGCGGAGACCGGTCAGACCGGTCCAGGAACCGGTCAGACCGATTCAGAGACCGGTCAGACCGGTCCGACGCCTTCTGGTCCAAATTCGGCTGCTGAAAATCCTCAAAACAAGAAAGCCGAAGTGGATGATTGGAGAGTGCCCATTATTAAGTATCTGAAGGATCTTAGTTCTGGAACGGACAGGAAATTTCGGCGTTTGGCTTTCAAATATATTTTGGTTGACGATGAGTTGCATCGTCGCACCGCCGATGATTTATTGCTTAAATGCTTGGATGTTGATCAAGCTAGAGTGGCCATGGGTGAAGTTCATGAAGGGATTTGTGAAACGCATCAATCGGCTCCTAAGATGAAGTGGTTACTTAGAAGAGCTGCCTTCTATTGGCCTACTATGATGGCCGATTGTTTTCGTTACTACAAAGGATGTGAAGAATGTCAGAAGTTTGGTAATATTCAGATGGTACCTGCTGCATTACTTCATCCTATTATTAAACCATGGCCTTTCCGAGGATGGGGATTGGATTTTATTGGAGAGATACATCCTTCTTCTTCAAAGGGTCATCGCTTCGCATTGGTTGCTACGGATTACTTCACTAAATGGACCGAAGCTGTTCCTCTCAAGAATATGACCCATAAGGAGGTAATTGAGTTTATTACTGAGCATATTATTCATAGATTCGGCATTCCACAAACTTTAACTACGGATCAAGGCATATCTTTTATGTCTAAAGAAGTGCGAGTTTTTGCAGATATGTATAAGATCAAATTGCTCAATTCATCTCCATGCTATGCTCAGGCCAATGGTCAGGCCGAGTCTAGTAATAAGACTTTGATTAAATTGATCAAGAAGAAGATAGAGGAGAATCCCCAAAGATGGCATGAAGTCTTGTCTGAAGCTTTGTGGGCTCATCGCATATCTAGACATGGTGCTACCAAAGTCACTCCTTTTGAGCTTATTTATGGTCAAGAGGCCGTTTTGCCCGTTGAGATAAATCTGGATGCTTATAGACTTGCTAGACAAAATAAGCTTTCGGTTGGTGAATATTATGACTTGATGATGGACAACATTGATGAAGTGACAGATAAGCGTTTACAAGCTCTCAAGGAAATTGAGAAAGACAAGATCCGAGTTGCTAGAGCATACAACAAGAAGGTTAAAGAGAAGACTTTTCAGGTTGCTATGGAAGACAATATTGCCACTTGGTACTAAAGATAATAAATTCGGCAAGTGGTCTCCAAGTTGGGAAGGTCCATATCGAGTAAGATCAATGGCGGGAATTCCTATATGGTGGAGACGCTGCAAGGAGGACGTTTGCCTAAGGCATTAAACAGAAGGTACTTGAAAAAGTACTATCCAAGTGTTTGGCAAGAGGCATAAAGTGGCACATGGCCGATATTTGGATATCGCCCTTAGAAAAATATAATGGCCGATGAATTCTGTTAAAACATCGTCCTTAGATGTTAATTTTGGTGCTGATGTGTTTTGTGGTACGCAAGCTTTACCAAAAACAGGGGGGCATATGTTGACAACCAAAATTGGCACAGGCCATGGCGAACCGGTCAGACCGGTTAGCCTGACCGGTCAGACCGGTCCAGGTCAAAAAGTTGCGGTGCTAAGTGTTTGATGACCGCAACAATTGGTCCGAGTTTGATGGAGATGACGTGCTCTCTGGAATGACCAACTATTGCGGTGCTAAGGGCTCAGGAGGACCGCAATTATTGGTGCAAGAAGCAAAAGATGACTGGAATGACCGAAAGTTGCGGTGCTTAGGATTCAAGAGGACCGCAAGAGTCGGTGGAGGAGCAAGACGTGCAAGACGAGGGAGTCCGACCCAGACCGGTCTGACTGGTGTGGGGGACCGGTCAGACCAGTTACCCTTTTTGTAATCCGACTAGGACTCTTAATTTAGGATTTCGAGGTTGTAACGAGTTGTAACTTGGTTTTCTTGCGGGACAAGACCTACCCTCCCTATAAATATAAGGGGATTCGGCCGATTGAGGACACAACAATCGAATCTATCAAATTTACTACTTTTACCTTTACTTTTTTGCATCTCCAAATCCTAGCTTTTTGAACCTCTACTTGCTGTTCTTCCTGCGTCTCCACGACGTTTGAAGGCGTCCTAGGTAGCTTGCCTACCCTAGGGCACCCCTGATCGCATTCTCCCTGACGGATCCTTCCGGGAGGCGTTTTTAGGGTTTACCCCCTTCTTCCCCGACGGGAACCGGTCTGACCGGTTTCCCTGACCGGTCTGACCGGTCGGCACAGGGAAGCTATGGGTTTATCGTGTTACGTGCTGCGCGTTCTAGCGCTTTCGTGTGTTGATCTAATTCTGCGTCAACAACCTCATTAACCATGACGTGCAAAATAATTTTAAAAAAGCTATCGCTGGAGTAACCCTCATGATCATACCAAGCATTAGAGGTATTTGACTACAGATAAGGCCCTATTTGGACTCACGCCAATGACGAAAACTTTTATTTAGGGTTCGAGTTCCCGACTCGACACGGTTGTTGCATTTTTCTGGATTTATTCCAAGATTTACCCGGTGCTATCCTTTTAGTGGTAAATGACGTGCCCATCGTTAGCGAGGTGTCTCTGGTGATTTCGTCAAATAAAGATTGAAACAGTCGGCCCAGTCTCTTGAAGGTGCTCATAAAGATAGGTTTGCGTGCATGTATTCATAGGGGTGAGTGTGCATCTGTTTCTATGCTAGTGTTTCGTAAAAACAGAACTAAAATTTAGCAGGGGTGTTTGGATCCACCCGCTAATTGAATTAGTTGGACTATCCTATCCTTCACCTACCCTTCATTAACCATATAGCTATGTTTAGCTAAGTTTTTGGCATGCTGCTAAAGTTTAGCTAAGTTCTAGCTGTCCCTATTTAAATCTCTAGCGCAACTAAATTTTAGCTGGTGGATCCAATCGGGCTTAAGCAAAATTTTCATCTACTCTATTTGAAGCACACTTAGTGAACAAATGCAATGAAGGGTCCATACAGTATTACTTTAGCAATTCATAGTTATTTATCATTTTCTCTTAACCATATAGCTCCACTCAGGCCTTGTTTAGATCGGCAAGTTTCCGACAAGTTTTCACTATTCACCCATCACATCGAATGTTAGGATACTAATTAGGGGTATTAAGCGTGGATTAATGACAAAACCTATTACGTAACCCCGGGTAAATTCGTGAGACGAATCTATATTCGTCATGATTAGACAACGTTGTGCTACAGTAAATAATCTCCAATGATGGATTAATTAGGCTTAATAGATTTAAAATTCAATTTCCAAACGAGTTGTGTAATTATTTTTTTATTAGTATCCGAATACCCCTTTCGACATCCTATTTTTACGATTTGACAAGTTTCCACCTTCCGAACTAACATTAACCAATTTAATTAGAGCAGAAACATAGGGTAAAAAAAGCTATTTTGCAACCTGGGACCCCACCATGTGGTGCAGACAGCAGCCTTGCTCGTTCACTCGTGAGGCCGGATTGGTGGAGGCTTGATGCCACGCGTCTACCGCGGAAGGGAGCCAGGTGCTGGCAAATCCGGAGGGAGCTGGAGGAGCGAGGAGCCTTTAAGAAACCCGACTCTGCCACCAAAGTAGCCGGCCGCCACTGTACCCATGCACGGTGAGGAGTAATACCGTAGCAATATTCGGTGATGTCGGAGCGACCACAGGTCCTCCCTCAAAGAGAGCGACTCAGTAACTTACGTCTCCATTTTATCCAACAGTCTTACGAATTCATGGCGACTCCCAAGCCTAAGCTTGACATGGAGAAATGAGATGACGAATAATGTGTGCTGAGCATTGAAAATTCAAGCAAACGGGGTAGGAAGAAATGCTATGTCATTCTCATCTATTTATAGCTGGACCTAGCCTTTGGACACATCCTAATTAAGCGACTTTAACTCGCTGTCCCCCAGGCCTCTCAGGGCACCTCCAGTGTCTCAAATGTTTTGTTTTGCAAAATCATAAAACATCCCAGAGCATTCAACGCACACAATGTGCACGTTATTTTGCGGGACCCTCCATTCAATGGACTACAAGTAAAATATTAACTTTATGTCCACGTGTCAGCTACTATGTTCCCGTGAAGTTGAGCTAGAACATTCTAGAGCCCGTTTGGCACAGCTGCTCATGCAAAAATGGCTTTAGTTGTAGCTTTTCTGATAAAACAGTTTTTTCTGACTTCGGCTCGTTATGTTGGGAGAACGTTTGGTAAAACAGCTTCTTCTGAGTTTTTAAATTGATAGAACTAGTCAAATGTCCATCCTACCCTTACTTATTTCTATTTTTTTTATTTTCTTTCACCTCTTTGCTATTGCTTTCCCAGGCCTCAACGACTTTATCCAGTACGCCCCTGCTTCCCAATCCTAGGCCAGCAGCATCGCTGGCACCTGCATCTGCGCCTCGCTCCAGTTGCTCAAAGTGCTCGCCCCGACCGTCTCTGCGCGCAAGCCCAGCGTCCACCAAGCTTGCAAGCGCGCGCCGGCCGGCCTCCGCCGTCCGTAGTCCGCCCCGGCTGCCTCCACGCAGCGATCGCGCTCGCCTCCATGGCCGAGCGGCCTCCGCGCAGTGGCCGCGCTCGCCTCAGCGCGCTGAGCGGACTCCACCCCGCGGCCACCTCCGGCGGTGAGCTCCGGCCAACCTCCGTGTCCACATGCCGACATGCGTGCCGAGGTCCCCTCCATGCGGTGGCAAGTCTTGTATTGGGGCACATGCGTCTTTAGCGTTTGGGGTTCGGGATAAGCAGAGATGAGCGACTATTTTTAGCTTCTCTCCTCCCGCGGAAGATAGAGACCGCGTTTTGCGGGGCTTCTGCCAGCTTTTTCTGATGACGTGCGCGTTTGGCAGAAAAAGCTAATAAGCTGGAGCAGAAGCAGCTGCATAAGCTGTGCCAAAGAGCACCCTAATCTCCTCTCTGTGGTAATTTTTCTTATTCGATTCTGTTATACGCTTATGTGAATTACAATCTGACACAAATGTTGACCGCACTCAATGTTTGTTGAAGTGCCAAGTCACCCCTCAAGTAGCGAGTAAGGCGTGTACACGTGCTACATGTTTTAAGATTACAACAAAATTCATATAGCTATGCAAAGCGAAAATTAGAAATTTTGACATTTTATTAGCTAAAATGAAAATCTATCAAGATTGAAAGTCAAATTGACTAAAGATCAAATCATATGTTGGTGTCTCACTAGTTGATAGTTCTCAAATCAAATAATGAATTACAATTTACAAATAACAAGTGTCATACTAATAGACCATTTGATGTACATGATCTTGTAACACCCTGGTGTTAAAAAGGAGCTTATAGAGTTCTTGAGCACTAATAAGGAGAAATATAAAGGATTAAGAGTTTAAGAACTACTCAATGAGCACACATTTGACCTAGTGGCATTTTGGTCATTTCACACCCTAACAGGGTTGACCAAGTCAAACTTCAGAAAAATGTCCCAAACATGGCCACAAGACTAGTAAAGGTCAAATTGATCAAGATTAAGGCAAACAAAAGTTTAAAACTTCAAATATTGAGGTGTTTTTACCACAGGTGATAATAGTGGTTAGGCATGTTCATGGCCCTGAATTTTGAGATTTTGTCTAAAGACCCTGTCATGATTTCACCCAATATTTAAAGTATGAGTCATGGAATTTATGTTTGAACACTTGTGGGGTTGATATTTAGAGAATTTCATATTTTAAAATAGAGATCAAGATCGAACAAAGAGCTATTTTTGGACCACACTGCTGCAAGTGCTAGAATTCAGTGTTGAAGGTCAAAGTTGTGATTTGATTTCTGAGAATTCGGCCAACTATTATGAAGTGCATGTAGGAGGGATGTGAAGGAAAATGTTTGATGAGTAATATAGGGCTTAATTGGATTCAAAGTTTGGACATTTGAATATTTAAATCAGACACTCAAGTTTGATGAAATTCACTGAAAAATCCAAACTCTGAAACTCTGAATTAAAGTCCCATTTGACAGCACGGACCAATGTTCAGAGGCCAAGAAATCGAAATCTGTTGAGAACTTGACCGTGAAGTTTTCAAAAAAAAAAAATGGAGTCCTTGTACCAGATACAATTTTGTTGATTGTAGGAAGCAATGTTTACATTCGGACTTTGGAGAAAAATCGAGTTGAATTGTTCGGTTTGAAAGAGATCCAGAGAGACAGACAGAGACGGGGACACGCCGGCCGGGCGGCGGCAGCGCTGCATGCTTGCCGCCGACCGACGCCCGCGCCACCTGTGAGAGCCATCCACAGCACACCCTGAGGCATGGAAGAGCGGCAGGGACGTGGCCGGGGGCGTCTCTCGCCAGTGGGCAAGGGAGTAGCGACGTGGAAGCTTGATCAGCATGTGGGTTTTTTCTGCAGACCAAACAGTGCATCTCATTGCATCAAACTTCAGCATCGTGGACCAGCCATGAGCTATTGCCGTGTAATTGCATGAGAAAACAAGATGCTAATCAGGACTCAGGAGTAACGTATCTTCAGAATAGAGCCCTACCAATAATTCTTGACGATTCCCAAGCCTAAACCTGAACGTTGAGACTTGAGAGACAGCCAAGGATGAGCTGAGCACAAGAAACAGATTCAAGCAAGAAGGGTAGGAAGCAATGCCTATTATGCTCGTCTATTTATCGTCGGAGATGGCCTTTGGGTAGGTCCAAAGCGACTTAACTCGTTGTCCTTCAGGTCTTGCGGACGATGAACTTGAAGCCTGCCATCATTTGCCAAAACCCTGGCAGGGGCACCGCTCGGCGCGGCGGTGCCACGCACCTGCTAGCCGCTGAGGGCGTGCCCCAAGGCCACGCGCCGCGTGAGCCTGCATCCAGCGCAAGGCGGTGTAGCAGGAGGAGGTAGCGAGCCGGGATAAGTAGGAATCCAGCGGTCCTGTTCTTATTTCCCCGCCGAGCTCGTCGTCGAGAACCACCATCGTTTTCGCCGCCGTTCTGCCGTCCCAGCCTGCTCATCCAATTCCTCTCCACCAAAGCATCTCCTTGACTCCCCGTTCCACGCCAGACCCGCAGCAGCCCGTGCCTGCGACCGTGCTCTGGTGATTTTTGCCGAGCAGAGCCGCCATCGCCACCCTGCCGTCGCTTGGTGAGAGCTTCAACCAGCCCGCCCCATCTTCGTTTAGCTCTGTAGAACAGTGTTCCTAGGTTGCATCTAGATCACCGTGGCGCTTTTAGCCGGAGTTGGGGGCGAGGTTGATCGGAACATGGTCGTGCCACCATGGAAGCTCAGTTCCGCGCACCGCCGCGGTTCTTGTCGTGCAGTTCCCTAGAGTCCTTGTGGAGGGGAGCATCATGTGTCCCTTTTGTGTAGGAGCTTTTGGCGCCATGCGTTGCCATGGGGAGTTGGCTGCCGTGCCGTTCTTAGTGCGCCGCCGCCGTGCTCCTGGACTAGCGCTACCACCGCTGCTGTTTCCCACCTGTGAGTCGACGATGTCGGGTTCTGGGTTGGGGGCTGGGTGCGCATGGGTGTGGAACGCATGGCCGTGTTGTTTGTGGAGTGTCGGAGCTCGCCGTCGGCGATTGCCGCCGAGGGTCAGGCCGCCACGGTCGGACCTGATAGTGACGGGCGCGAGCGCGTCTGCATCTTCGCGAGGAAGAAAGAGAGGGGGAGAGAGAGAGAGTTATGGGCCGGGTCCACAGGTCAGTGGGATAGAGTAGAAGGAGAGAGTGTGGGTTGAGAGAGGGAGAAGTTAGGGGTTTTCTGCAAACCTGGTAGGGTTAGGTTTTTAGGTGTTTAGATTTTTTAGGTTTTAGTAATGCATTCAATAGGTTAGAAATGCATATCTTATTGTAGGAGTCTCCAAAATTTATGAAATAAATTTTAGAGAAATAGTTGCATTTTTGTTTATGCATTTATAGTTTGTATTTAAGGGCTTATATAGATTTGATAAATAGGTAGTATTAGTTTAAGTTAAGGTTTTTCCTTTATTAGTGGTTTTTAAAAGTTTAGGTTGGGTAAAAGTTTAGGTTTGGTAAGGGTCTCTACTTTATTTTTTTTCATATTCTTGCATCATATCGTGTAGACCGGGATACGCTACAGCCGGAGCTAGTGGAGGTTCCTGGCGACGTCCAGGAAGGAGACGAGGTGGTGTTCGAGTCCAAAGCCGAAGCCGTACCGCAAGCCTCAGAAGCTGCCGTGCCAGATATCAGTGAGCCAGGCAAGCCCCGGAGCATACCTGTCCCTGTTTTGATAATGCACTACTGTTATGTTTGAGCCTATGTTTGTGCATTAGAATAGGAGTTGAGTGAATCCCAATTTTACTACATGATCATTCCTTGATTAAGGACATCTTTGCCATCTTTTCAAAAAGATAAAAGTAGAGTTGCTTAGACCTGCTCACTACAGTAGAATTCAGGTGATTCCTGGTCACCTGCACCCTAGGACTACTTGTTTTATGAATTAAAATATGATTAGTGAGACTTTGAGAAATATTGGGCAGGACAAGTTTGTGAGATTGGAGATATGCTGGATGCTTTGTTAGTATGAGATGGTCCTGCCCATTTAATGAACTTAAGGTCTGATGATGTTTGCCTGAGGTCAAGCTTTGAACGTACTGAGCACATACTGGTATTAGGGACCCGGGAAACCGATGTACTACTGTGGAACTAGCGGTTGAACTGTGACTCACCGTGTCTGGCAAGGAATGTGGGTGGAGTCATAGTCAATAACCCACATGCCTTTGCCTGGGCAATGTGTAGGGTTGGGGATGCGTCTCCGGGCTATGTGGGCTCAGTTCAGGGCATGACATAATCTGCTTTATTATAAGTCTGTTTAATTATGCCTTGTGAACCACTTACTGAACCTTGTAATAACTTTGTTTGTGACATAAAACTTGAACTACGTGGTTGTATAACTCTTACCTATCCGTGTTGTATATATGTGTTTGTGCAATAACTGTGATGTATCCTCTGGTGTTGGGATCCTGAGTATGTGTGATGAGACAGTTGAAAGTGGATGATTCGAGTAGTCCCGGGGACACTCGACGGAACTCCGGACTTATGCTGACCCAGGTGTGTGATATGTTTAGTGTTTTACACTACAGATCACACCTGAGTCAGTTTAAGTAGGACCGTTCCGCCACAAGGAATAACGCAAAGAATGTGTGTACAAATCTCTGACGCCACTGGCTAATAATGGGGCAGGTGCGTGGAAATTAAACAGATGATGTACAGTTATACACAGTTTCTTCAACTTAACATGTGAGTTACACAGCTGTAATAACACATCATCATAGTTTTCCTTCTCAAGGGTTCGAGTTCACACTCATAGAAAAACCACCTTTGGTTCAGAACATTTGTTTTGACCAATTTTGGAGCAAGGACTAATGGGTGCATTAGTCCTGGATTCAACAGCTGGTAGCCAGAAGGACGTTTTAGTCCCGGGTGGTGACTTCATCCGGGACTAAAGGTCACAGCCTTTAATCCCGGGTGGAGGCACCACCCAGGAAAAATAAAGCAGACACCTTTTAGTCTCGGGTGAGGGCACCCACCCGGACTAAAAGGTTAGTTTTAGTTCCGGTGGAAACAACCACCCGAGACAAAAAAGATGGTCGTCCTCTCTTCTACCACACATTTCAAAATCCCAGGTCCCTCCATCCCCTCCCTGGCACTCTCTCTCCTTATCTCTTCCTACCACCCTTGAAAGCCTCGCCTCCTGCCGCATAAACAGCATCAAGACCCAGCACCAGCAGCCACCACACCACAGCACCGCAGAGAAGAATAAGGCACATTCAGATTTTGCCTACGTCACACTACTGGAAAACTCTCTATTGGTACCGGGTGATAACCCCCGAACCGGTACCGAGCAACCGAGACTAAAGGGGTCGGTCTTTGGTACCGGGTCCAGAACCGGTACCAAAGGGTGCCTTTGGTACCGGTTGATAACACCAACCGGTACCAAAGGGCCCTCCCCCCGTATGCTAGGGGGAGGCCCTTTGGTACCGGTTGGTGTTATCAACTGGTACCAAAGGTTGTTTTGGTTATTTTTTTAAACGTTTGCTATTTGGGTTAGTTATACGCAATTCGTCTATGTGTCTACGCGTCTACGTGTCTAAGCGTCATATGTCGTATGTCGTACATGATCTTTCACGCAATAAGATTGAAGTCGTCGCAATTGTCAATTGATTTTGACCGGACTTTGATTGCATTTTTCTCGAACATTCACATATAAACATTTGAGATCAGCCAATACAAAAGTTAGAGCAATTAAAAGTTATTTACAATTGACGACCAGAACTGGAAGAAGGAGCGGAAAGGGAGTCATACTGCGCGATAGCGCGTCCGTCATGGTGGTACTCTCCGTGTGGATTTATAACTTGCTCCATAATGAATCCAAATAGTTGGTCCGCGATAGCTTTTGCTTTGTTTGTCATTGGAGCTCTTCATGGTAAAACATCCTCTGCATTAATCACAAATGACAACATTCATTCATATAATAAATAAATTTTGCATATAATCATTTCTAAACAAGTAACTAATAATCATTCATTCATATAATAAATAAATTTTGCATATAATCATAAAATTTCCTAACACATTCATTTATAAATAATAACTAATAATCATTTCTAAACAATAACTAATAATCATTTCTAAATAATAACTAATAATCATTTCTAAACAACAATCAATAACTAATAATCATTTCTAAACAAGTAACAAAGTTTACATGAAATAACAAAGTATACATGAAATAAGAAAGTATAATAAATATATTCATAATTTGTATAACAAAGTACATGAAATAACAAAGTATACATGAAATAACAAAGTATAATAAATATATTTATAGTAAATATATTCATAATAAATATACACTAATAATCATATTTCCATATACACTAATAATCTAATTCCCATACTAATAATCATATTTCCATATACACTAATAATCTAATTTCCATATACACTAATAATCTAATTTCCATATACACTAATAATCTAATTTCCATATACACTAATAATCTAATTTCCATATACACTAATAAACTAATTTCCATATACACTAATAATCTAATTTCCATATACACTAATAATCTAATTTCTATATACACTAATAATCTCATTATCCACTGGCAGACGTACCATGAGTTCTTGGTTAGTCGCTTTTTTGGGAGAAATAAAGCTATGGATCCACTGGCAGACGTAGTATCTGCATAGATTCGTCCCTTGTTCCTGTCTGGCACACTAAAAGTGGAGAAGAAAAAAGTTAGACGTGACAACTATATATTAGTGTTATTCTACGAGATATGCGGGTACACCAGCCACATACCGGAAAGTCCGTCTTCACATCCAATTTTTCTTTGAAATTTCCTCGAACATTTGCACGGAAATATGTCCATGCCATGTCAATTAGGTCTAAAACTGCTTGGTAATCCCCTTGTGGTTTCCGCATTGAGTCCAAGACAAAAATTTGACCGGTTCTTATGATTATCACAAGGAGTATCCAGTGAAAGCTGTAGATATATATATATATAAATACATGCACAAGTATTGAGAAAAAAGTCTTAAAGTTATACATACTTAGAGAGAAGTACTCACTCGAAATTGTATGGCAAAAGAATGTAATGCTTGCTTCTTTGTCTCTCCAGGTACAAGTATATGTTGTCCATCGTGTCTAGTGGCTTACTGGATACAAGTACGGCATTTACCATGCATGGATCCATGAAGCCGACACCATCATACGATTTTTGGCGGCATGTATGGATCTCCATCCTACATGACAAGAATAGATTGTTATTGTTGAAAATTATAATTAAGGAAGCAAGTATTGCGAGAATAGATCAGTGAAACAAACTTACACAACCCAGCAGCTCATCAATAAGAGGTCTATGGCATCTTGATGGTACAACATATACACATCCTTGAAATCCAAAATTAAGAGACTATGCCCATGGAAGTAATCACGGTCTTGTATCAAAACATTGAGCATCAGTCTACCCTGTTTGGACACCTTCATGTACCACTCATGAAATCAGAACGCTTGAGTGGTTAGGTACTTCACAGAAAATGGGGGCACCATTGGTTCGCCATATCGAAATTCCCAAATTTTCACTGGTGTTGCCTTAGGAATTTCGCCCCCTAAAAGTTGTGTCGGTGAGAGGCCCGTTTGCGCGCACAACTTCGCAAGTTCTTCGTCGTCAAAATCCTGTTGCCCTTGTGTCCTCCTAGCGGAGCTCTGACCGACTTGTTTCTTCTTAGGAGTGGCCGCCTTCTTCCCCGAGGATCCACTGCTGGCTTTTTTCTTCTGATCATAAGACTTTGCAAGATGGCGGTCGTAGTCAGATGGTAAGAATCTCTTCTGATTCGCCACGCTCATTTTTCTGAAAAAGGTCTTCGCTGTCGGATCTATGTGTACCGGCTTCTCTGGCTCATCTGGTTTGAAATGCTCTTTGACCTGGGCTTCGACCACCAAAGCAGTTTCCTCGTCAGTTTGGTCGTAAGGTAACTTCTTCCTTATGGCGGCCAACTTTTCTTCTTCGGTAGGCTGTTTCTCCACCATTTGGCGCTTCTGGCGAGTAGTCCGCCGTGGGGGCGCAGCTTGGCGCTTTGGGGGATGCCGTGCTGGTGGAGGAGGAGACATGTGTGAGCCGGCATCATCCCGACCTGGAGGTGGCAGCTCTGGCTCATCCTCGTCCCTTCTTGAAGGTGACGGTGGCTGCGGGGGATCCCTGGGTAGAGTAGATGATGGCCCTTGACTGCCAAATTTGACGTAACGCTTGTTCCATAGAATGATACTGCCGTGGGCAGCATCCGCTAACGTCTTTTCTCCGTAGCCACCTTGGATGTCGAGCTCCAAGTCATCATATCCTTCACAAATTTGCTCGACCCCCACCTTGCAGTAGCCACTTGGAATCTGTGCCCCATGAATGGTCTGCCCTTGCTCCACCGGATAAGCCATACCGTAAGCCACCTTAGTGGATAAGTTCCGGCTTGGTATATGAAGCTCACATGGCGTACACAGAGTGATTTCGTCCACTGGATAGCGAGCACTCTCGTCCCCGGCATCGGCAGGTGGGAGCTCCATGGAAGCAACACTGCTGCGACGTTGGGAGGGCGGGCTAACACCATCAGCTGATCCAACAGCTGGTACAAGTACTGTTCCCGGCACCGTCTGCCCTTGGCTCAGCAATGTTTGTAACTGTCTAGACACTTCATCTGGGATGCCGGCCTTTGTCTTCCGAAGCTCTCTTTCCAAGTTCTCTACTCTTCTCTCCTGTGCGGCCTTAGAGCGGCTTCAACTCTTGTACGTGTCAATGTCCGCAGGGAATGCAACCTTCCACGGGACGACACCGACACCTCTAGCTCGTCCGGGATGTTCGGGATTCCACAGAGCCCTTGTTAGCTCGTCATTTTCTCTGTCGAGAACGAATGTCCCATCGGCTGTCTCTTTGTGTGCCGTAAGGATAGCACCAGCCGCCTCTTTTAATTCATCGTTGTATATAAGCGACCCATCATTAAGATCCAGAGTGCCACCATGAGCGTAGTACCAATGCTTTGATCGCTCTGGCTAATTCATTGTCGCCGGCGTGATTCCCCTGGCAATCAAATCTTCTTCCATCTTGTCCCAGATAGGAATTTTCTTCTTATATCCAGTTGGTCCAAGAAAGTGGAAGTACTGTTTCTTCGCGGCATTGATCCTATTCTGTCGTGAGTTCTTTTCAGCTAACTCCGATCGCCTGTACTGCACGAACGAATCCCAATGACCCCTCAGCTTTGGGTAGTCGTCAAAGTTGGATGTCAGGTTCTTCTCAGCATATTTCTTGTACAGGTTCTTCTTCCATGTTTGAAATGCAGTACACATCGTCTTTAGAGCCCAATTTTTTACTCTATCCTCTGAACCTTGAGGCACTGTGAAATGTTCTTTCAGACGCCCATAGCATTTCTTTCTCTGATTGCGGCACGTATGAATGATCATCGCTGGGTTTCCACCTCTGCAAGCTGATGGGCACGTGGTCTCTCACTAGAACACCACACTGATTGGCCATCTTTATAGCAGCTTTACCTGGCGCAACTGGCTGACCATCTTCTGCCACATCTGTGATTACAAGTCCGCCCTCTAACTTTTTGGTCGGGCCACGTTTCGTCCTCTTCGATGATGAGGACCCAGAAGGCTGTGAGCCTGAGGGCTACACGTACGAGAAAGAAATGTATCAAGATTTCATGCTTGAACATATATATATTCGATATTGACAATATGTATACATATATATACCTCCTCGGTCCGAACACTTCCAGCAGTAGGTTCTTCCATGCCATCACCTGACATATTCAGGAATTGGCTGCCATCGTCACCACCTGCCTCTTCGTCGACTTCGAGAAGGTTTGTGGCACGTGCACTGCCTTTTGCGATTTCTTCCATCATAATCATGTTCATTTCTTCTTCCGTCATCATCTTGGCACCTAAAATTGTATCAAATTCTATCAAATTGTATCAAATTGTATCAAATTCTATCAAATTCTGTCAAATTCTGTCAAATTCTATCAAACTCTATCAAATTGTATCAATTTCGATCAAATTCTATCAAATTCGATCAAACTCTATCAAATTCTCTTAAATTCAATCAAATTCTACCAAATTTGATCGAATTCTATCAAATTCGATCAAATTCTAACAAATTCTATCAAATTATATCAAATTCGATCAAATTCTATCAAATTGTATCATTCTATCAAATTCTGTCAAATTGTATCAAATTCGATCAAATTCTATCAAATTCTATCAAATTCTCTCAAATTTGACCAAATTCTATCAAATCCTATCAAATTCGATCAAATTCTATCAAATCCTATCAAATTCGATCAAATTTGATCAAATTATATCAAATTCGATCAAATTCTATCAAATTTGATCAAATTCAATCAAATCCTATCAAATTCTATCAAATTTTAACACAACTACATGTTTATGAACTCAAATGAGTACTGGAAGTTCAAACGAAAATTCAAAATTCAAATTCGATCAAATTCTATCAAACTCTAAGTCCTGAAAATCATGTTTTTGCCCAACTTTACACCCTCGTAACTTCCAAACCCTTGCTCAATACATGTGGCACCCTTTACAAAAGTTGTACGCATATGTTATCTCTCTAACTTTTGTATTGGTCGCTTGCTGAGTTTACAAACGCAATTTGAAGAAAATGTGAATCAATGTCGGGTCAAAACCCTGAAATTCCAGCACTTTAACCTTTTTCAGCCTAAGTGCTGAAAAACGTGGTTTTTGCCTGTTTTCACAGCTCTATAACTTTCCAACTGTTGATCAAATGTTAATGATTCCTTTATAAAAGTTGTAGCCCATTGATGAATCAACAGCTTTTGCATTGGCCGATACTAACGTTTACATGTGAATTGCTGAACAATATTCAACCAAAGTCGGACCCATGCATACATATAATCATAAATTTTCCTTACACATTCATTCATATAATAAATAAATTTTTCATAGAATCATAAATTGTCCTCACACATACATGCATATAATCATAAATTGTCCTTACACATGCATAATAAATATATTCACAATAAATATATTCATAATAAATATATACTAATAATCATATTCTAGATTCATATTTCTATGAATTACATGAAAAATCCTATAATTACATAAACTACGGCTAAAACAAGGTAAAGTGCTAACCTGCGACAAACTAAGGACCTATACGCAATTAACCATAGATTACAAGAGGTAGCAGGGAAGAAACTATAGACTCAGTGAATAGTCAGTGTGAATAGACAGATCTTCAAGGTTAGATGTGCAAAAAGGGCTGGAAAGGACGGCGGGTTGTATACTAAAGAAACTCCGGGTTTAACGAATAAAAGGAAAGGGTATGGTTGTGAATATTTTGTAAAGGACTTGGACGGCGGGTTGAATAGAGAAAACTTCAGGGGCTCTTTTGCGAAACAACCAGGGACCGGCTCCTTTGACTCAGTTGACCGGTGACCGATTTGATCCGGGCCGTCCGTTTGGAAACCGACGGCGGGGAAAAGGTCTGGTGGCCGGCAGCAGTTCAGGCGGCGGCGCCGCTGTGATTCTCGGCGGGGGCTCGCCGGCGCGGCTCATCACGACGCTAGGGAAGGCGAGAGGCGGCGGGGATAGGACCGAGAGAGAGAGAGAGGAACATGGGGAGCTCACCCAGGGGGTTTGCGTCCTCAGTGGAGTGCCGGAGAGAGCTGACGACGAGCGGCGGTGGGCAGCTCCTTGGGCGCAGGCGGATGTTGGGGTTGCGGCCTTGGCTTTGCTTTTCTGGGCGTCGGCGCTGGTTCCTGGGGTTCCTGCACGGGCGAGAGGGAGGGCAGAGGGGTGAGGGCAGCACCATGGCGGGCTTAACCCAAGGGCGACGGCGGCGGCTCACCGGTGGGGCTCGGGCGCGGAGGAGCTCGGGCGTGGAAGAGCTCGGGGACGCGGAGGACCTCGGGCGTGGAGGAGGGCTCGTGGACGCGCGCGCGGTGGCGTGGAAGGGCATGTGTGGGGCGGCGGCACTCGGGGGTGGCGGAGGTCGGGGCGGCGTGGAGGGACTTGGCAGCGTCGAGAGGGATCGGGGAAGAGAACCGGCGGGGCGCTATATATCTACCCACATCATCGGTACCGGGTGATGTCATCACCCGGTACCAAAGGTCCTTTGGTACTGGGTGGTGACATCACCCGGTACCGAAGGTTTAGGGCATGTTTGGTTTGTGCCCCATCTAGCCAAACCAAAATTTGGTCATGACCAAATCATGGGTACAACCAAATCGTTGGCAATATTGTGTTTGGATTGTAGCCCTACGAATTCTTGCTATGCCAATTTAGCATCTTAGTATGACATGTGGGGTCGACATGTCATTATTTATTTTTATGTCGAAATATAGTCAAATGACATCTTGTTTTGTAGATTTAATTGTCAATAATATTAATCTGCAAACAGATTCGAGATTGGACCAATGATTTGAAAGATATTAGCACGTAAACATAGCTAATATAGATTTTTTGGTTTCCGTGCAGCCTCTTATTTATTGCCACGTTGCTCTGCCGTTCAGCTGCCATCCAGCGTTGGCCGCCAACGCATTGACGAGCTATTTGGCCGCCCGAAACTCGCCACCGTGCTGCATTGATTTTCCTTTGGCGCAAATTGGTTGGCCAATCATAGGTCGCAAAGCAAATGATAGCCAAATATCAAGGGTGAGCCAAAAAATTGGTTTGGTCACCGTGGGCAACAAACCAAACGTGCCCTTAACCCTTTGGTACCGGGTGATGTTACCACCCGGTACCAATGGTCCTTTGGTACCGGGTGATGTCACCACCCGGTACCAACGGGTGTGAGGGCGCCAATTCAGGCGCCAATTCATAGCCCTTAGATACCAGGTGGTGTAATCACCCGGTACCTTTTTAGAGTTCAATTCCCCATGTTTCCATTCCTGCCACCTCTTTCTTCTTTTTTTCTTTTTAGTATTTACTATTTCACATATATACTATTTGCACAATTTAGCTTGTTCGCCATTTAGTATTTGCACAATTAATTTCTTTATATTTAGTATTTGCAATTTAACTTGTTAGTATTTGTTATTTGACATATTTCTATTAATCTTTCAATTTCCTATACATGAAATAACAAAGTATACATCAACTAACAAATATTATTTCTCTTATAATGATATATGAAATAATGTAAATCTAGATTCATATTACTATTTAGTAATATATATTAACTCCTTTATTATTCTAGATTCATATTACTATTTAGTAATATATATTAACTCCTTTACTATTCTAGATTCATATTACTATTTAGTATTCTAGATTCATTTCCAAACAATAACTAATAATCATTTCTAAACAATAACTAATAATCATTTCTAAACAAGTAACAAAGCATACATGAAATAACAAAGAATAATAAATATATTCATAATTTGTATAACAAAGTACATGAAATAACAAAGTATATTCATGAAATAACAAAGTATACATGAAATAACAAAGTATAATAAATATATTTATAATAAATATATTCATAATAAATATACACTAATAATCATATTTCCATATACACTAATAATCTAATTTCCATACTAATAATCATATTTCCATATACACTAATAATCTAATTTCCATACTAATAATCATATTTCCATATACACTAATAATCTAATTTCCGTACTAATAATCATATTTCTATATAAACTAATAATCATATTTCCATATACACTAATAATCTAATTTCCATATACACTAATAATCTTATTTCCATATAGACTAATATTTCCATACTAATAATCTAGCTAATTTCCATATACACTAATATTTCCATACTAACAAATATTATTTCTCTTATAATGATATATGAAATAATGTAAATCTAGATTCATATTTCTATGTATATTTTATTTGTTATTAGTAATATATATTAACTCCTTTGATATTAGTAATATATATTAACTCCTTTACTATTCTAGATTCATATTACTATTTAGTAATATATATTAACTCCTTTACTATTCTAGATTCATATTACTATTTAGTAATATATATTAACTCCTTTACATTACATACCATAACTCTTCAACATAATTTGAATTACATAGCATCATGCTTCAGCATAAGTACTACATTACATACCATAATAGTTCATCATAATTAGAATTACATAGCATCATGCTTCAACATAAGTACAACATTATGCTTGAACGGCAATAAATGTTTTCTTTACAAGAGTGCCTTCGTTATGATCGTTGCGAGCGTAAGGAGCATGTTCATTGGCCAATAGGATGCTTGTGTCAACCTCCACACTGAACGGAGACACCTCGTCACACCTATTATAATCATCTTCATCGGTGACGTCCTCGACACCCACGATTTTTCTTTTTCCCGTGAGAACAATGTGTCGTTTTGGATTAAGTTTGGAGTTGTTTGTTTGCAGACTTCCCGTCTTGGGTTTGGTAGACATGTCCTTCACATAAAACACTTCCATATTGTGTAGGAATATAAAACACTTCACATAGACACTTCCATAAAACACTTCCATAAAACACTTCACATAAACGTGCCACACAAATTCCTGATGCTGACCCGGCATGCCATGAGCCTCTCAAAAGGATACATATTGTGTAGGAATATTGGACCAAGAATACCAATCTCTTTGACAACATGGACCAGGAGATGCGTCATAATATTAAAGAAAGACGAAGAAAATATCATCTCAAGGCTGACAAGGCTTTGGGCCACATCATCCTGCAGCTTTGCTAGATTACTGGGATCGATTGCCTTCTGGTCGATTGCATTGAGGAAGGCGCATAGCTTCACAATAGTTGTTCGGACATTAACAGGTAGAATTCCCCTCAGCGCCACCGGAAGCAATTGTGTGAGCAGCACATGGCAGTCATGGGACTTGATGTGTACGAATTTACTCTCTTTCATATTTATCAGACTCTTTACATTCGATGAGTAGCCGGACGGGACCTTAATACTGTTCAAGCAATCAAACATGCTGGTCTTCTCCTCCTTGCTTAGAGTGTAGCTAGTAGGATGTAAGTTCTAACGCCCTTTCTCTCTTTTCTCAGGATGCAGGGGATCTCATTGTTTCATACGTTTCAGGTCTTGTCGTGCTTCTAGCGTATCTTTTGACTTTCCGTAAGTACCAAGGAACCCTAGCACGTTTACGCAAAGATTTTTGGTCAGGTGCATCACATCAATTGCGTGGCGGACATCTGAGACCTCCCAATATGGTAGGTCCCAGAATATCGACTTTTTCTTCCACATGGGTGCCTTTCCATTTTCACTTGCCGCTGGCTGGCTGCCAGGTCCCTTCCCAAAGACCACCTTCACATCTTTTACCATAGCAAATACATATTTTTCATCCCGATGCCTTGGTTTGCTATGAGTTTCCGCCTCAAAATGCTTTCCTTTAGCGGATGTTTCTCAGAAAGGAATTGACGATGGCCCATATACACACACTTTCTACAATGTTTCAGGAAAATGCAGTCGGTGTGTTCTAGGCAATGTATGCATGCTTTGTATCCCTTGTTTGACTGTCCCGATAGGTTACCAAGTGCAGGCCAATTATTGATGGTCACGAACAGTAATGCTCGTAGGTTAAATTCCTCTTGCTTGTGCTCATCCCATGCCTTTACACCATCTTTGCCCCACAACAACAAAAGGTCCTCAATCAGTGGCCTTAGATACACATCAATGTCGTTGCCAGGCTGCTTTGGCCCTTGGATTAGCACTGGCATTATAATGAACTTTCGCTTCATGCACATCCACGGAGGAAGGTTGTACATACAAAGAGTCACGGGCCAAGTGCTGTGGCTACTGCTCATATCACCGAAAGGATTTATGCCATCCGTACTCAAACCAAATCTTATGTTCCTTGCATCTTCTGCGAAGTCTGGGAACGCTCTGTCGATTTTTCTCCATTGCGACCCATCAGCGGGGTGTCTCAACATATTGTCTTCCCTCCGATCCTCTTTGTGCCACCACATCAATTTAGCATGCTCTTTGTTTCTGAACAAGCGCTTCAGACGTTGTATTATAGGGAAATACCACATCACCTTGGCAGGGACTCTTCTTGGGGGCCTCTCCCTCAACATCACCAGGGTCGTCTCGCCTGATTTTATACCGCGAACAATTGCAAACCGGACAGGCATCCAAAGATTCATACGCCTTGCCCTGATAAAGGATACAATCATTGGGACATGCGTGTATCTTTTGTACTTCCAGTCCTAGAGGGCAAACGATTTTTCTTACTTCGTATGTTGTTTCGGGCAATGTGTTGCCCCCTGGAAGCATCTTCTTTATCATTTTCAATATCTCTCCAAAACCTTTGTCAGACAAGCCATTTGTTGCCTTCCATTGCAACAGTTTCAGTGTGGTACCCAACTTTTTCTGATCCTCATTGCAATCTGGGTACAACAATGTTTTGTGGTCCTCCAACAAACGCTTCATCTTCTCCCGCTCTTTCGCACTTGCGCAGTCTTTCTCTTCATCACGGATCATGCCACCTAAGGCGTCATCATCCTCATCTTCTGCAACTGCTTCACCCTCGCCCATTGCTGTATCATCTGCAAAGGCACCGTATTGTGCAAAGTCCGGGATGTTGTCATCACCTTCTTTATCACCTTCTTTCAAAGAATATCCCCGCTTCGCCGTGTTTGGTCCAACAGATATAGTTAGGCATGAAACCACTCCTAAGCAAGTGTGTGTGAACCACCTTCTTCGAGATGTGATAATCCTTCTCATTCTCACAGACCTTGCATAGACAGCATATAAAACCCGAGGTCGAGTTAGCCTCTGCCGCGTCAAGGAATTGATGAACGCCATTAATGAAGTCAGATGAGCGTCTATCCGCGTTGTACATCCATTGCTGATTCATCTATTCACAAAATACAATGAAAAAATCAGCCCCCAATATGAATTTCTAAAGTTCGTAATAAACCTAAATAAGAATATCATTTATAATCTCTAAAAATCCTAATAACCAAAAATATCAACATCATTTGATGCCACCAAAAAGATGTATTTCTAAAGTTTGTAATAAGCCTTAACAAGAATATCTTTTATAATCTCTAAAAATTTTGACAGCACCTCCCCTGCATCGGGAGGTTTCCAAAACCTGCAACAGACCAAGGGCACGATGGCCGACAACCTCATTCCAAAATCATCAACGTCTTACTTTTGCACATCTCAAAAAATTGAAGGAGTGATTTGCCTCAGATATGTTGTCTTTCATTTGACCTTGAACTTGGAGCATAAGAAACATTACAGGTGGTAAAAAAAATTGGTTCATGGTAGGCATGGAACCATGAGACACACCCAGCCCAACCATCACAACCGATCCGTTGCTTGGGCATGGATGTGTCTCATGGTTTGATGACAACCATGAGAAGCATAACTATACAATACAAGCTCAAGCTCAAGGTCATTATATGTTATCCAGCTAGAAAACTAGGTAAAATTTGATATCATCGTAGGCATGCCTAGAGTTGAATTGTTTAGTTCAAGATATTGACAACCATGAGAAGTAAAATTGAATTTAAAATCTAACTAAATAAGAATATCATTTATAATCTCAAAAAATCCAATAACCCTAAATATCAACATCATTTGAAGCCTCTAAAAAGATGTAATTCTAAAGTTCGTAATAAGCCTAAATATGAATATCATTTGTAATATGTAAAAATCCTAATAACCCTAAATATGAATATCATTTATAATATCTAAAAATCATAATAAGCATAAATACGAAAATCATTTAAAGTTTCTACAAATAATCCAAAAATCTAAACAATGTCTAAAAATTTTTGCATCATCTCTACACATGCAACAACTAACTATATAGTGATTCTCTATTACAAATTCATAATAAAAATAAAGATTAAATCCAAAATCTCTTATTTCAATCCATTCCACAAAACACAAATTACTCAAAACATAGAGCATGAAATAGACCATACTAACCGTCAAAAGAGAGAGGATGAAGTTGCTAACCTTCTAGCGGACTTGGTTTGCAAAATCTTCAAAAGTTATGGAAATTTTGGGCATGAGCTCCCCCAACCCGAGCTCAATGGAGGATGAAGAAATGAGCCATGGCTCGGGCTGGGGGAGGAAGAAGGCCCCTTTATACGCAGGGCCCCTTTGGTACCGGTTGGTGGCAACATCCGGTACCAAAAGGGGTCACTTTGGTACCGGTTGTTGTCACCAACCGGTACCAAAGGCCCAGAGGCTCATTGGTACCGGTTGGTGGCACCAACCGGTACCTATGATGACGCAAACTTTTTGACCGTTGGACTCGATACCAATGCAAGCATTGGTACCGGGTCCAATACAACCGTGACCGAAGAGGGTGGATGGATGGAGGGTTCTCTGGTAGTGTCAGGAAACCACACATCTACTCTCCTCATCTCCTACCCTCATCGGGCGTTCTTCACCGCCACTAATCTTCTTCATTCATGCAGCGGCCGACGGACACCTCCCCTCAGTTGCGCAGCTGCGGGCCTTCCTGACCTCTCTTCCTTGTTCTCGGCCGCCCGGATCTGGTAATTATTAACACTCGATCTCCTCCTGTATTATCATCTGTTCTCAACATGTGGTTTGTCTCATCAAATCCATGGTTGGGGGCTCATGTGGTTCTCACTTCTGAGTGCTTTATATATATTACAAAACCAGATCCATGGCATGTTACATGTGTTTTGCTCTGTTTATTAGCGATTTGCGCACAATAGGCGTATCTGGGTGTACTACTGGTCTGGGGTAGGAATTCATATGTACCATAATACTAGATTCTCGAGGGTAGCGCTAGCTAGAGAATTTTAGTTCATGTTGTTGTTGGGCTGCATGCAGTGTTACAAACAGATATTCCATTTCCAGGATTGTTGCCCCAAAATTTCCAAAAAGTACTCTGCTGCCCTTTGTTCCTTTGTACCTATATGCTTTTCTACTGGGGGGAGTGGGAATTTAGATATACCACAAGACTGCCACATCCTCACGGGTATTGACATATTAGCACCATAGTCTGGCTAAAGCCACGGGGGGGGGGACTTCATAACATAAGAAAACCTACATCTTCTTGTGCATGTCCTTGGAAAATACCTGTGTTATCTAGCTGCTTCCAACCTGTTTGTATGTACTAATGTCCGACACCTCGCGCTGCGTCCATGTCCACCTCGACCTCGTGCTGCGTCCATGTCCAATGTCACCTCGAAGGAATCACGCAAGGAATGTGTGTACAAATCTCTGACACCACTAGCTAATAAAGGGGCAGGTGCATGGAAATTAAAGAGATGATGTAATGTTGTACACACTTTATTCAACATAACATGTGAGTTACAAAATTGTAATTACACATCATCATAGTTTTCCTTCTCAAAGGTTTGTGTTCACCCTTGTAGAAAAACCACCATAGGTCTAGAACATTGGTCCTGACCAATTTTGGACCTGGGACTAATGGGTGCATTAGTCCCGGATCCAATAGCTGGTAGCCAGAAGGGCTTTTTAGTCCCGGATGGTGACTTCACCAGGGACTAAAGGTCACCCTTCCCTTCAATCCTGGGTGGAGGCACCACCTGTGACAAATAAAGCAGACACCTTTTAGTCCCAGGTGAAGGTTAGTTTCATTCCCGGTGGAAACAACCACCTGGGACAAAAAGATGGCTGACCTCTCCTCTCCCACGTATTTCTATGTCCCAACTCCCTGGTCCCTCCATCCCCACCCTCTCCTTATATCTTCCTTCTCATCTCACATCATCTCTTTTCCTTTCCCAGATGAACCGGCGTGGGGCACAACGCGGGCCCTGGCCATCACAGGGCACAGGCTGCCACTGTCCATCGGGCGCGGACCCCAGCTACTGTGGGGCGCAGGCCGCTGACAGGGGGAACTGCTGCGATGAGCCGGCCAGTGGAGATGATATGATGGTGATTTCTTTTTATTTTTTCGTAGTTTCTGAAATAAAGATGCATGAGATTGATCGATTGTATCTATCTTCTGATTGTGAAATGTTGTGATGGATTTTTCACTGATTTGCGGGATGTATTGATTTTGTATTAATTGATTCATTCATGATTGGAATGGGAATTGAACACAAGGGGAACGAGAGGGGGAACGTGGAGCGAAGGGCTGGTGGGGCTGTACGGTTGGCGGTCCCACTGGCGCGGGATGTTTTTTTGTTCAAAACCACCGGTTATATGCCTGGGACTAAAGGGGGTCTCTCCCTTTAGTCCCGAAACCGGGACTAAATCCAGTTCTCAACCAGGATTGAGGGCCATTTTTTCGCTAGCTAGTGTAAGTTTGTTTGTCTCAGCATGAGCTAAAATAATAATTTTTGCTTGCTTCTGTAGCATGATTCCCAAAGCTATCAGAGGGCATATAGTACTTCCAATCTGTGATAGATTGGAGGTAAAGGTGGGAATTGCCCCCAAATGCATTATCAATCATCTACCTCGTTTGTTTATATATTGTAATATAGTACTCATATAGTTACATTGTAATATATTTACTTGGTTGTAAATTTGTGATAGTTTTTTTTTACTGGTTACTCTATATGTTTTCCCTTTCCTATTTATAGTTTACTTTGCCCTTGTGTATTGCACCAATTTTTCCATTTGACTTGGCTTGAGCTATTTGTTTAACGGTGAAATCAGTTTTCTCAGTGTTGCTTCATGTGTGTATACATATAGAGGGCCCCATGCATATGTATATCTTAAATTAATCAATGACATAAATCAGTAATTAGCGACATTGTTATGGGCCTCGAGGGCCCATATGGCTATGGTACTGTTCACATGAACAGTACCAGTGGGTACTGTAGCACGGTAGCCGCCCTCGATCTTTCTAAGTTAGGGATTAGGAAGTTAAGGATTAGAATAGATCTAGATGTTAGGATGGCTTGCAAGCCAAGTAAGTTAGGGTTCCATAAGAACCAAGTCGTGTCTCCTCTATATAATAGAGGCCCCATGTACCAAATGAATCAAGTAAAGAATTAAGGGGTAAAACCCTAAAGCTCTCCAGCTCCCTCTCCCCCTTGCGCAGCCCCTCTCCCTGCGCCCCCTCCTAAGCCACCACCATGGGCGTCGGGCGCCCCCTCTTCCCCTCTCTCTAGCCTCTAGATCCAAGGGGGTAGCCAAACCCATCACATCTGGTATTCAGAGACCTGGCTACCGATCCTCATGGCCTACAAGAATCTATGGACTGCAGATTGGCACTACGCATTCTACAAGCAGACGACACCGTGGAATCTACGACGAGGCAGCCTGCATGCGAGGGTTCACCATGTGAACAGTTACGGTGTTACTGTTCATGGCATGAACAGTAACCGCGGTACTGTTCACCTCAGGAATGGTGCCAACGCGGCTGCGGATTGGAAGGGTGACACCATCAATGACACGGAGAATCAACATGCTGCATCAACAACCTCCATATCCAACACCTAGGTCAGCCCTAAAATAATTGCAGATGCATCTCAGGATCCTAGGCAGTGGGATCAGATCAAGCAAGAGGTGGATGAACTAGTATCCAGACTAGTTCCTGATTATCAACTGAAGGCATCCACTACGACCACATCTACAATTACGTTGCCATCACCTTCTCCCTTGACGACGTCTACATCATCGGCCGCGATCAAAACTGCCACTCCTACATCAACGCCATCGCCAACAGCAACTCCACCAACATTGGCTATCAAGCCAAACGCATCTACTATGACTTGCTACACCACTTCATCAGAAAAAGCGTCTGATGAAGCGGAGCTGCCCACCAACGCTCCATTGGCAACGACCACACCAACACTCTGCATCAGCAAAAACGGGGTCGTCAACAGCATGTCGATTGCCAACCCTCCTCTGGGTTGAACCTTTTCAACACGGCCACATCTTCAACAACGTCATCACCACCTTCTTCTCCAACGACGACTACAAAATCGGCCGCGAGGACCACTACAACGAGCTGCACCACCACATTTACGTCGGCAACATCTCATATCGTGAACGCCTCCATCAAGGCGCCACCTGCCGACACTGTGCCTTCAACAGACTTTGGCGCTGCGCCTCTGGGGGAATTCTTCTCCCCCAGACCATCCAACCCCGACGGCTCCAAGGACGACGGATCAACATCATCCTCCACCAACTCGGCGATGCGACAACTACTAGTGAACCAACAACGCACGCCTATTTCGCCAACTTCAGTCGCCAGCACTCCTTGGGCAAAGGGCCCTAGGACGACGGCTTCCACAACAACATCGTCGACTCCCTCCTCCTTTGGCGACTCTGACAAACAGGAAGCAAGCGCCCCTACCTCATGCCCAGTGATGAGGTATGGATGGCCAACTTGACCTCCTCCACCAAAAGTGGCCGGGTCGATTCTTGGCCCGCCTCCAGTACATCCTCAACAATGGCCTCCGGTCTTCGCTCAGCAACCTTCTACCTCAAAAAGGTTTCCCGGTTGGTCATCCTTTCAAAGAGGCAAGGCACTACCGCATCAGTATCAACAACGGCGGAGTGTCTACGTACAACAACCATGGACGACCATGAGACAACGACCTCCTACAACAGGACATCCTCAGGTTGGCAATCGCTCGAATCATAAACCTCAAAAATCTAAAGCGGTTTATCACATAGCAGTTCCTTGGCAACCTCAACGACAATGGCAAATGAAGGCGCCAGCACTACCGAGCATCAGGACACGGCCACACCTTCGCCAATGGCGACGTGTCTGGAAACTACCCCAACAACGACATGAGACGCACAAAGTCAGGGCTACATCAACAACAGCATCACGTGTCATCCAAGTTGGGAGGATCGACTGCCCTCTTCTAACACAGCCGATGAGAGCAACAATGGGCGCCTCTATCCTTGTTATAGATGGACGCACATATGAGCAGGACATTGGCAGCTGGAGTCATCGCATCATCAGGAGCAGCTACAACATCAACAACACATCATCTACAAGTTGCCTTCGACATCGGCAGCAAACTCCACATAGTCAACGACACCAACAAAACCCACTAAACCGACGACGTCCTCGTCTTCCTGCTCGGTTGACCTTCAGCACTTCGGCAACTACCAATGCAACATCAGCTTCATCTCCATTAGCACGCAGGCACCAGCGCCTGCATCGACATCAACAAAATCCGCGTGACAACTGGTTGCATCGCCATCAACACCTCCAAACTACTCCTTATCGGCAACTCTTCATCAACATGGAGGTGATGACATCAAGGCACCACCCCAATTCAGCATCACCATGGGGCTACCTTGGACAGCAGCCATGGCCCCCACCTTGACTTCAACAAGAAACATGTGGCATGGCTAAAGAGCTGCATGACCCACTCCCGCCGGCAAGAATCAAAGGAAGGATGCAACTGCAGCGTGAGGATACGCTGCTCGTCAATGGGGGAGGAGATGTTATGGGCCTAGAGGGCCCATATGGCCGTGGTAATGTTCACATGAACAGTACCCACGGGTACTATAGTACCGCAGCGGCCGTCGATCTTTCTAAGTTAGGAATTAGGAAGTTAAGGATTAGGAAGGATCTAGATGTTAGGATGGCTTGCAAGCCAAGTAAGTTAGGGTTCCTTAAGAACCAAGTCGTGTCTCCTCTATATAATAGAGGCCCCATGTACCAAATGAATCAAGTAAAGAATTAAGGGGTAAAACCATAAAGCTCTCCAACTCCCTCTCCCCCTTGCGCAGCCCCTCTCCCTGCGCCTCCTCCTCCTCCTAAGCCGCCACCATGGGCGTTGGGCGCCCCCTCTTCCCCTCTCTCTAGCCTCCAGATCCAAGGGGGTAGCCAAGCCCATCACAGACATATATAATAGTACTTGTGAATAATTATTAGAGTATACTGAATTGATGTGATTATGTTTCTATTTATTATGCATGCATTTTATTTTAACTAGAAAACACCGAAAATATTAAAGTTCATTTAACTAATTTTGTTTGGACGAACCATGCATATATACATACATATTAAAGTTCACTAACTTTGGGTTCCAAAAAAAAAGTTCACTAACTTTGGAGAAAACAACATTGACAAATCAAGAAAGTTAGACAAATAGATCTAATTTCAATTATTTAATTCTGACTTCGGCCAGACGGCTGCATATCCATCGAAAAATCGAGAACACACATAGAACGAGAAAAAACATGTAGAAATACTACAATCAACAGTAGCTCAATCGCTTCTTAGATATACGTACTCTCTCGCTATTGAAATATTTGTTGCCATTGACTTTTTTCACGATTTTGATCATTTTATTCAAAATATTGTGTGTATATCATTGACTTATTTGTGGTTTGCTTTTATCATTATAGATATTTTAAGTGTGACTTATCTTTTTTTCATATTTACATAAAATTCTTGAATAAGACGAAGGACCAAATATTTTATAAAAAAGTAAACATCAACAAATATTTCGATACGGAGGGAGTATACAAGTGTGTGTTTGGTTGGGTACCAAGTGATGCATGAATGGATGATCGTGGATCGAATGGTTTAACCAATTTATTTGAACCATACGGTGCATCACTCTTATCAATAGATTAAGTAGAGGGAGATGGTTTCATCCTAGATGAGTTCGTCCAATTCACGAACCAATCAAATTTGGATCATTCCATACATGTACCAAATGGTACAAACAACCAAACACACCTTAAAATGATTTAATTAAAGCATTGATCTTTGATTGGCCACCACTCCGAAAACCTAGAGTTGCCGAAGAACCAGAACGCACGTGCAAGTTTTAGAAGCTTAGAGGGTACAACGGCGACCGTCGACAGACACTACCGGAGAACTCTCTATCCATCCACCCTAATCAGTCACGGTTGGATTACAGTCACGGTTGGATTGGACCCGGTACCAATGCTTGCATTGGTACCGGGTCCAATCGCCAATAATTCTGCGCGCTCATTGGTACCGGGTGGTGGCACCACCCGGTACCTATATGGCCACATTGGTACCGGTTGGTGTCACCAACCGGTACCAATGTTGCCCCCTTTGGTACGGTACCACCAACCGGTACCAAAGGGGCTCTTCATATAAATCCCCTTCTTCCTCCCCCAGCCCGAGCCATGGCTCATTTCTTCATCCTACATTGAGCTCGGGTTGGGGGAGCTCATGCCCAATTTTTTCGTAACTTTTGGAGATTTTGCAAACCAAGTCCGCTAGAAGGTTAGCAACTTCATCCTCTCTTTTTTGACGGTTAGTATGGTCAATTTCATGCTCTATGTTTTAAGTAATTTGTGTTTTGTGGAATGGATTGAAATAAGAGATTTTAGATTTAATCTTCATTTTTATTATGAATTTGTAATAGTGAATCACTATATAGTTAGTTGTTGCATGTGTAGAGATGATGCAAAAATTTGTAGACATTGTTTAGATTTTTGGATTATTTGTAGAAACTTTAAATGATTTTCATATTTATGCTTATTATGATTTTTAGATATTATAAATGATATTCATATTTAGAGTTATTAGGATTTTTAGAGATTATAAATGAAATTCATATTTAGGCTTATTACGAACTTTAGAATTACATCTTTTTAGAGGCTTCAAATGACGTTGATATTTAGGGTGTTTAGGATTTTTTGAGATTATAAATGATATTCTTATTTAGTTAGATTTTAAATTCAATTTTACTTCTCATGGTTGTCAATATCTTGAACTAAAACAATTCAACTCTTGGCATGCCTATAATGATATCAAACTTTACCTAGTTTTCTAGCTGGGTAACATATGATGATCTTGAGCTTGAGCTTGTATTGTATAGTTATGCTTCTCATGGTTGTCATCAAACCATGAGACACATCCATGCCCAAGCAACGGATCGGTTGTGATGGTTGGGCTGGGTGTGTCTCATGGTTCCATGCCTACCATGAACCAATTTTTTTTTACCACCTGTAATGTTTCTTATGCTCCAAGTTCAAGGTCAAATGAAAGACAACATATCTGAGGCAAATCACTCCTTCAAATTTTTTTTTGAGATGAGCAAAAGTAAGACGTTGATGATTTTGGAATGTGGTTGTCGGCCATAGTGCCCTTGGTTTGTCGCAGGTTTTGGAAACCTCCCGATGCAGGGGAGGTGCTGTCGAAATTTTTAGAGATTATAAAAGATATTCTTGTTAAGGCTTATTATGAACTTTAGAAATACATCTTTTTGGTGGCATCAAATGATGTTGATATTTATGGTTATTAAGATTTTTAGAGATTATATATGATATTCTTATTTAGGTTTATTACAAACTTTAGAAATTGGGGACGAATTTTTCATTGTATTTTGTGAATAGATGAATCGGCAATGGATGTACAACGCGGATAGACGCTCATCTGACTTCATTAATGGCGTTCATCAATTCCTCGACGCGGCAGAGGCTAACTCGACCTCGGGTTTTATATGTTGTCCATGCAAGGTCTGTGAGAATAAGAAGGATTATCACATCTCGAAGAAGGTGGTCCACACACTTGCTTATGAGTGGTTTCATGCCTAACTATATCTGTTGGACCAAACACGGCGAAGCGGGGATATTCTTTGAAGAAGGTGATGAAGAAGGTGACGACAACATCCCGGACTTTGCACAATACGGTGCCTTTGCAGATGATACAGCAATGGGCGAGGGTGAAGCAGTTACAGAAGATGAGGATGATGACGCCTTAGGTGGCATGATCCGTGATGAAGAGAAAGACTGCGAAAGTGCGAAAGAGCGGGAAAAGATGAAGTGTTTGTTGGAGGACCACAAAACATTGTTTTGTACCCAGATTGCAAAGAGGACCAGAAAAAGTTGGGTACCACACTGGAACTGTTGCAATGGAAGGCAACTAATGGCTTGTCTGTCAAAGGTTTTGGAGAGATATTGAAAATGATAAAGAAGATGCTTCCAGAGGGCAACACATTGCCCGAAACAACATACGAAGCAAGAAAAATCATTTGCCCTCTAGGACTGGAAGTACAAAAGATACACGCATGTCCCAATGATTGTATCCTTTATCGAGGCAAGGCATACGAATCTTTGGATGCCTGTCCGGTTTGCAATTGTTCGCGGTATAAAATCAGGCGAGATGACCCTGGTGATGTTGAGGGAGAGCCCCCAAGAAGAGAGTCCCTGCCAAGGTGATGTGGTATTTCCCTATAATACAACGTCTGAAGCGCTTGTTCAGAAACAAAGAGCATGCTAAATTGGTGCGGTGGCACAAAGAGGATAGGAGGGAAGACAATATGTTGAGACATCCCGCTGATGGGTCGCAATGGAGAAAAATCGACAGAGCATTCCCAGACTTCGCAGAAATTGCAAGGAACATAAGATTTGGTTTGAGTACGGATGGCATGAATCCTTTCGGTGATATGAGCAGTAGCCACAGCACTTGGCCCGTGACTCTTTGTATGTACAACCTTCCTCCGTGGATGTGCATGAAGCGGAAGTTCATTATGATGCCAGTGCTAATCTAAGGGCCAAAGCAGCCTGGCAACGACATTGATGTGTATCTAAGGCCACTGATTGAGGAACTTTTGTTGTTGTGGGGCAAAGATGGTGTAAAGGCGTGGGATGAGCACAAGCAAGAGGAATTTAACCTACGAGCATTACTGTTTGTGACCATCAATGATTGGCCTGCACTTGGTAACCTGTCGGGATAGTCAAACAAGGGATACAAAGCATGCACACATTGCCTAGAACACACCGACTGCATTTACCTAAAACATTGTAGAAAGTGTGTGTATATGGGCCATCGTCGATTTCTTTCTGAGAAACATCCGCTAAGAAAGAAAGGAAAGCATTTTGAGGCGGAAAGTCGTAGCAAACCAAGGCATCGGGATGGAAAATATGTATTTGCTATGGTAAAAGATGTGAAGGTGGTCTTTGGGAAGGGACCTGGCAGCCAGCCAGTGGCAAGTGAAAATGGAAAGGCGCCCATGTGGAAGAAAAAGTCAATATTCTGGGACCTACCATATTGGGAGGTCTTAGCTGTCCGCCACGCAATTGATGTGATGCACCTGACCAAAAATCTTTGCGTAAACGTGCTAGGGTTCCTTGGTACTTACGGAAAGTCAAAAGATACGCTTGAAACACGACAGGACCTGAAACGTATGAAACAACGAGATCCCCTGCATCCTGAGAAAAGAGAGAAAGGGCGATGGAACTTACGTCCTGCTAGCTACACTCTAAGCAAGGAGGAGAAGACCAACATGTTTGATTGCTTGAACAGTATTAAGGTCCCGTCCGGCTACTCATCGAATGTAAAGAGTCTGATAAATATGAAAGAGAAGAAATTCATACACCTCAAGTTCCATGACTGCCATGTGCTGCTCACACAATTGCTTCCGGTGGTGCTGAGGGGAATACTACCCGTTAATGTCCGAACAACTATTGTGAAGCTATGCGCCTTCCTCAATGCAATCGACTAGAAGGCAATCGATCCCAGTAATCTAGCAAAGCTGCAGGATGATGTGGCCCAAAGCCTTGTCAGCCTTGAGATGATATTTTCTCCGTCTTTCTTTAATATTATGACGCATCTCCTGGTCCATGTTGTCAAAGAGATTGGTATTCTTGGTCCTGTATTCCTACACAATATGTATCCTTTTGAGAGACTGATGGCTATTCTAAAGAAATATGTTCGTAATCGTTCTCTTCCAGAAGGATGCATCGCCAAGGGATACAGAACAGAGGAGGTCATTGAGTTCTGTGTTGACTATATCCCCGAACTGAAACCGATTGGGATACCTGAGTCACGCCATGAGGGGAGACTACTTGGAAAGGGCACGTTAGGAAGGAAACAAACAAGGTGTAGCGACTACGATTTATTCATGAAAGCCCATTACACTGTATTGCAGTTATCAACCATGGTGGCTCCTTACATCGAGGAGCACAAGACTATAATATGCTACCAAAATCCAAGAAAGTCTGACAAGTGGATTACACGCCATCACATAGAAACTTTCGCTGGTTGGTTGCGACAAAAGCTCATGGGTAACGAGACAATACATACACAGCTGGTGTATTTGGCAAGGGGACCATCATCCTCATTCTTGACGTTCCAAGGCTATGACATAAATGGGTATACATTTTACACGAGAGCCCAAGACGACAAAAGCACCAACCAAAATAGTGGTGTCTGTATAGATGCCTATGACAACAAAGGGAACAGAGACTCATATTATGGCCAGGTAGAGGAGATCTGGGAACTAGATTATGGACCTTTGAAAATACCACTTTTTCGGGCAAATGG
>CM014270.1:3080613-3135129 GCA_004135705.1 Alloteropsis semialata | reverse complement strand
CTCCCTCTGTTTTTATTTACATGTCGTGTAAGGTTTGTCCTAAGTCAAACTTGACCAACTTTGACCAAGTTTATAGAAAAAAATAAAAAACATCTATAATACCAAATTTGTTACATTGAATCCACCATGAAATATATTTTGATAGTGCATATGTTAGATAATATAGTTGTTGCTACATTTTTCTACAAAACTAGAGAGATGACCCGCGCATTTGCGCGGCTAGTATATGAAATTTGAATATCTATATACATATATATCTATTTTTGCATCTTTTTGTTTTTTCTAAACTTATTTTTTTGGTGGTGTCTTGTAACACATTAAATCAAATTGTTGACAAAATAATTCAGACATTGTCATAATATTTTTCTTTGTTAAGACTACTATTATTTTTATTGCTCAATCTCTTATAGGTATACTCTATATGTACATCTTTGTTTATTTTTGTTTTGACTAAATAACTTTGATTGGAGTTATTTTTAGTTAATGGTATAAATTGGCAATTTTATCAGCTAAAAAAATTTTATATTTATGTTTGTATAGTGACAATGATGGGATAATTAATGGCTGGACTAAAGCATGAGTATTTTGGTTAATTATTTCTTTATCTAAGCAAATATTTTATTTTATTTTTTATTTAAAATATTATTGAGGTATTTCAGGTTAATTTCTATGTAATGACATTGGTGGATGATTATCGATAAAGATATAGGGATATTTTAGGCTATTTTTACGCAACGACAGTTGTAATTTTTTCCTCCGATTAATGTGGGAAATTCTATGTCTTAAGAGTGAACGTAAATTTTCTAATAACATTGGTGGATGATTTTTAAAAATATATATGGACGTTTTAGGCTATTTTTTGTGTAATGGCAGTGGTGATAATTTTTAAATAGTTAAGAGGGTATTTTTGGCTAAATTTTACGTAATGACAGTGGTGGGTAATTTTAATTTTTCTTATTTTCTCCGATTAACGTGGGAATTTCTAGACCTTGAGAGCGAATGTGGAGGCTTCGTTTGTTGGTCAAATACTAAGATAATAGATAGATTAGTCAAAGTTGGATAAGTTTGACTTGAGACAAATCTAAGGCGACATGTAAATAAAAACGGAGGGAGTATTTCGGATACGTTTTCCAAAAACAATACAATAATGAAACTGCAACAATTTTTTTTGGAGGCAACATGAAACTGCAACTTTGTGAATTTTGATATTACCAGGACCAGCTAAGCCTACATGTCAGCAACATGGTCACCCGGGCCCACATGTTAAATTTGACCAGCTTTTTGGGCGTTTGAATGTTTGTAATTCGAATTCTTGTTGCAGAAATGACACTTGAGTACTCTGTCAAACCATATAGCACATAGCAGAGATCGAGCCAGGTTAAACAGATCAAGGGAAATCGGAGCGAGAATTTCTTCCGTTGTGATTTTGTACATCCTAGCTCTTAACAAGACCATGCTACTTCTAGATATAAATCTCTTAATCTTTAAGATAAGAAACTGTGCCGTGCAGGAAATCAGTTCAAGGATTTCAGCTTCCCTACCATGGCCAGAGCTGATCTCTCCTGAACAATGACCCTCGGACACGCAGCAGGCTAGACAGCTCTAGAGCAACCAAGCAGTCACTCGAAGGAGTCGGACGACATCATCTGGCCCTCGTCGCTGCCGCCCCGCCGCGCGGACATGGGCGACTTGAGGAAGCTCGGCGTGCCCGGCCTCGACGGCGCCGACGACTTCCTGGCGCCGTTGCCGCCCATGGACAGCGTCCTGGTCACGTTCTTGATGTTCTTGGGCGGCGGCCGGGCCATGGGCGACGACGACGCGTCCCGCTCCTGCGCCGCGGCGCCGCCCTGCAGCCGCCTCTGGTCCCGCTGCCTCTTCCGCTCCTGCTCCTTCTCCTTCCTCGCGTTGCCGTAGTCCTCCAGCATCTCCAGCAGCACCTCCTGCGTGCCGTGAACACACACAGATAAGAGATAACGTTCGCTCGATTCGACATGGACGGCCATGGAGATTAGATTGGAGAAGAACAGTGAGTGAGGCAGTCTGGCATAGGTTTCAGCAACGCGTACACCATCGTACTCGAACTTGACGCCTCTTTCCTTCTCCCAAGCAACAACCTTCGCCGTCAGAGATTCCGCCATCGCTGATCAACTCAAACACATCAATTCCCTGGAACCAGCTTCATGTTCAGCAACTCTGAAGAACAAAAAGGTTTAGATGCTTGGTTACCCGGCATCTTGCTGACCAAGGCGCGCGCTTTCTCGGCACGCTTCAGCACCAGGTGCGTCCCTTTGCCCACATTGTATCTGTTCTCGTTCTGCGATCAAACAGAGATGATCAATTCTGTGTATTTTGTCTGAATTCAGTACCATCAGGATTCAGGAACTGAAGAATTCAGAAAGAAGAAGCCTGATGAGATGAGACGCACCCTGTTGTACTCCTCGAGCCATGACTCCTCCTCCAGCGCCGCCTGCCACTTGTCCATCCTCTCGAGGACGTCCTTCCTGCTGAACTCCAGATCCTTGGCCTCGGAGATCTGCACCTCCAGACGCTCCAAGATCAGAGCTCGCTCAGCATCTGCAAGCGCAGCGGTGACTGTCACCATTTCTCCAAGAAAATGACAAACACAGTTCAGAGTCTCCAGAAGCAGCAGCCAAACTGCTAGCGAGGGCCACCATTACGCACCGCTGTCGATGGCGTCCAGCATCGCCACGGCGTCGCCGTCGTCCTCCTCCGGCACGCGCGCGCGCCGGCGGATCTCCTTGAGCTCCTCGTACTTCTTGGCCACGAGGTCCTTCATCCGGTGCTCCTTGAGGTTCTCCAGCCTCACCACCTCCGCTTCCACCTGCACCGCGCGTGCCCCCAACGGTCAGAATATCAGAGCGGCGGCGGCGGCGGCGGCGAGGCGTCACCGGAGTAGGTAAGAAGGTCGGCGAGGCGTCACGACGTTGCGTATGAAGTCCATGGAGAGCGCGCTGGGCTCCGTGATCTCGTCCTCGGACGCGGCGATGTTGCAGGCCACGCCCTGGAACCGCCTCTGCTCCTCCGCCGGCGTGTCCATCAGGTTCCACAGCTCCAGCATGCTGGCCAGCAGGTCCTGCAGCTTCTCCATCCGGCTCCGTTTGATTTCTCTCAGCCTCTCGATCTCCGACTCCAGCCTCGCGATCGCCGCGTCGCTGAAGTCGCCGGCGTGTTCACGGCCACGAGCGGCGGCGATCTCTCTGGGATCCATACCGAGCACCAACGATGAAGAACGCAGCAAGCTCATAAGCTCTGCCACCTTCTTTGTGCGACTTTCCTGTCAAAAATTTGAAACAAAGAATGTAACAATTAATGTTAAGAACCAATCAGGAATTCGATCAACTCTTTCAGTAGTCGATCTGTAACCCAAATAAAATGTGAATTGATCCGAAGAACCTTCTCCGTTTGCAGGTGCTGCAGGTAGGCCCTGAGCTCTTGGAGCTTGGCCAGCGTGAGGTCGGAGCTGTCGACGATGGCGCGAGGTTGGCCGACGCCGCCTAGGTTCATGTCCTGCTGGATCCTGTTCACCCGCTCCGTCACGTCCGAGAACTGCCGCCTCCTCTCCTCCCGCCGCCTCCTCATCTCCGCCAGCTCCGGCGCGATCGAGCCCAGCTCCTGCTTGAGGCTCCCCGTGCCCTGGTCCCTCAAATCCCCGTCAGACATCGGCAACTCGGCATGCATGCATCACCAATTCACCATTGGCACGCACAGGCACAGCAACAGCATCCATGCGTTGCACGCAGGCGACGATCGAGGCGTGTTTACCTGCAGCGAGGAGCAGGCCGTCTGCACGGTGGCCGGGGGCTCGCCGATGGTGGCGCAGATGGCGGCGACCTCGGCGACGGAGTCAGCGATCTCCCGCTTGAGCTGCGCCCTGAGCTGCCGCACCTGCTCGACCTTGGCGCGGTAGACGTTGAGGCACTCCTCCTCCAGCGCGTGCAGCATCCCCCGCCGGTCCTCCTCTCCTTCCCCGATCTCGTCCCACATCTCCTGCGATCGATCGAGCGCAAGGAACCATCAGACTATTAAGAGCGAGAGCGGATCCCCGGCCATTGATCGGCCGAATCGAAACGACAGAGACGATGCGACGCGATGCACGTACGGACCCCGAGCTCATGCAGCAGCTCCTCGCGCCGCGGCTCCATCTGGAAGGGGAACAGGATGGCCCTCAGCTTCAGGGAGAGCATCGGGCTCCGCCGCGCGCTCCTCTCATGCTTAATTTCGATCTTCTTCTTCCTCCTCCTCCGCCGCCTATTGATCAGCTCAACGAGGACGCAGCAATGGCGGCGAATCTGAACGGGGTAGCGCGACGTGAACGACGACCGCAAGAAGAGCGGCGGCGACAGCAGGTGCAGGCGTGACGAAGAGCAAGGCCGGGGCCAGATCGCGATCGCGATTGTTGCACGATGGATTCCGGGCGCGGAAAGGGGAAACATTGGGGAAACCAAGCGCGGCTAAAAGAGGCATGCAGATGCAGGGAGAGAAGCTGCGCGCATGTGTGAAGTTTGGGTGGCGACGAACAATGGTGGCCCAAAATAGGAACACAAGCCAAAAGCAAAGAGAAAAATTAAAAGATGCATTTTTAGTGGCACCTCTTATTACTTGAATCACCATAAGTTTTTAGTCAAAAATCGTTGGCTGTCAGTGTATCTCAGACCACTTGATTTTATTTGGAGAATCAAGTCATTGGACTGAAGTAGTCAATGACACGTAGGTGGGTATGTTAAGATTTACTAATTTTGAAAATGACACTACTTTGTATGTAGGAGTACTTTTTAACCTTTTTTTATCAAATTCTTGTTACTTCTGGTTTCGCAAAAAAAAAAACTTTGTTACTCTCTATCAGTCCTATGAGTTACTCACTCTGTCCTCAAAAGGACGCAATTATAAGTTTGGATTTAGTCAAGCTTCCACAAGTATGCATGGCTACATTTATAGAAAATACATCGAGTGGAGAATCTAATTATGGTTATTTTGTATTATAAATAAAACTAATTTCTTAGGTATACTTAGTCAAAATGAAATAAGTTGACTTGGCACAATGCTAGAATTGCATTTTTTTTTTTTGGGAAGGATTACCCAACAACTCATAAAGTATCACAAATTGAAGCCCAATAACTTTGGATCACCTTATATTCAAGTAATTCAAAAAAAAGGAGGAAGGATCACCTTATAAATTCAAAAAAAGATCAAGGATCACCTTATTAACTGTAATGGCATGCAGTCAAACCAACCTCCTCGCTCATTTCGTGGCACTGCGGACGGCGTCAATGGGTCCCTCCCCTCTCTGGGCCATCGCCTGTCCGTCTCTCCGCCCCCGGCCGGCCGGCGGGCCAGGCCAGCGACATGCGACAACGTCGCCGGACGGCGGGCGCGTGCCTCGATTTCTCCACGCGGTGTTGGACTCGAGTCGCCGTCACCGCGAATTGATCAAGAAGCTAGCGACGTCGACGGCGACGACGAGGAGAGAAGCTTCTTCGCAGGTTGCGCTGCGTGCGTGTATGCGTGCACGGTCAAACCAACAGAGCTGGGATGGATCCAGCGACGTTGAACAGTGCAATTGATAATACATTACTACCTCTTTTTTAAACTGTAAGTTGTTTTGACTTCTAAGACTATGTATTTAGACATAATGCATATATCTAGGTGCATAGCAAAATCAATGCATCCAGAAAAACCAATGCAAAACGAGTTATAATTTAAAATGGTCAATGGACGCAATTTACTTTTGAAGCCTTTCTAACCCCTAATACACATAAAAGGGGTATTTTATGAAACAATTAAGCAAGTAGTATATCTTCTGAGTTCTGAGTTCTGACACCTTGCCATATGACATAGTCCCTCCGTTCCAAATTGTAAGTCGTTTTGGCTTTTCAGGTTCATAGCTTTTGATATGCACCTAGATAAACATTTTTTCTAGATACATGCCAAAAATTATGTATCAAGAAATGCTAAATGACATACAATTTGAAACAGAGGGATAGGTTAAAATACTTACAAGTTTTGACTCTGTCATTGACTAAAGCTTTACAAGCAAATTGAACTCTATGGCAACATCTATATATCATGCAACATGATCTTACAAAAAAACCCACAATGAATCTAAGCTGCCATTTGAACACGACCAATGTCCAATAGACAAATGGCTGGACCACTTTATTACCATTGAACCATCCGGCCACTAGTTGAGAGGCATTAGTATTTAACCACGAGGCTATTAGGCTGGAAGAATGCGTGAATAGGATAATGGTGTGAGGATGCTTTCCAGGGAGAACGCCAGTGGGAGGCATGGAAAAGGGATCATGAGAAAGAAAGCAAGCCGTACTTGTATATATACAACTCTCTCTGAATGTTTGTTGACTTGATCTGGTCATGAAAAACACTCCTACTTTTCAAGGTCTTGAGAGCTAGCTCGATCACTTTGGGCATCATGGGCAACACCCCTGTTGCCCCCTAGCAGCTACATGCCTACCTTCCCAGTGCCCCACTGCTCTGGAGTCTGGAGTAGGATGAGCCGGACTCCCGTTTTTGTGATTGTTGTGTTTCGAATTAAAAACAATTGATGCTTTCTTTTTTTAAAAAGGAAACGAAACCTGATTTATAAGTTGACATCCTTGTTGCAATTTGAAGTAAAAATAAGGCAGCAACATAATTCCTTGCCTATGTGATAACATGAAACTCACGGTAATAATGACATGATAATGACATACATGCGTAGGAAGTTTGAAAAGGTAGACAAATACTCACAAAGGGGGGAGGGCTTTGTGTTGACCAAGACTGCTTCCAAGGAGGAATCCAGGTGCAAGAAAGGAAGTCCGGCCGGAAGTCAGTACAAGCTATAGTGACTGAGGAAAGTATCTTCGCACGACTGATGAGAATATATATGAAAAAGAGAGAGAAAATCCAACTAGTATTGTACTAATTATTGAATTGGCAGTCATGCAAGCTTCTCTAGATAAGCGGCAGTGGTTGCCTAAAAAAAAGAAGAAGCTATCCGCAAAAAAAAAAAAGCTAGGCGACAGTGGATAACTGACTCAAGACAGCTCTTTCATCCAGACAAATTGTATAGTATTTGTGTAATCGGGCTTCTTATATAGGAAACTAGGTGGCTGCTGTTTAAGGAGTCACCAGTGGTCCTATCCTAAGAAAGTCATTGGCTAAATGGAACACTAATGAATAGCTAACTTCTCAAAGATATCATATGAGTTGAATATTTTCATGCAATTTTTTTGTCAGACTTTTGCAAGAGAGAGGTATTTGTATCCCGACTTTTTACCGTCAGATTTTTCTACGCCATCAATAAATCGTAGTCCAAGCAACAACATGTCCCTAAGTTTGAGAATACCAACACCTCTAGATTTTCTATCCATATTAGAGATTACCCGTAGAACATGAATCTTGATAGAAATATAAGAATTTCCGACAGCTTGTCACTCAACAAGTGTAAACATGATTGAAGAGAGGGGTTTGACAATTGGCAGTTTGACCGTTTGACCGGCAGCGTCATCGTCTGGGCTCTGCGCGTGTGCGTGGCTTGGTTGGGTTGGGTTGGGTTGGGGTCCGTCTTCCTTGCTTCCCCTCCGGCCCCGTCGCCTCCCCCTCACCTTCCTCTCCACCTTCCTCCCTCCTCCCCCGCCCCCTCCCCATTCGCCCCGCCCCACCGCGCCAACCAACCCAAGCCTCCCTATATACCTCGCCCCCGCGCCCCCCACGCGCACATCCCATATGCTTAGCCCCCAGCCCCGGACCCCGCCGGCCACCCATGGGCGCCTGCTTCTCCTCCGCCACCGCTGCCCCCGCCGGCGCCGCCGAGCGCCGCCCCTCCAGGGAGGGCGGGAAGAGGCGCCGCGGCGCCGCGTCTCCGGAAGCAGCCGCGGCCAAGGCCCCCGTGCGGGTCGAGTTCGGCTACGAGACGGACTTCGAGGCGCGCTACGAGGTCGGCCGCCTGCTCGGCCACGGCCAGTTCGGCTACACCTTCGCCGCCACCGACCGCCAGTCCGGGGACCGCGTCGCCGTCAAGCGCATCGACAAGGCCAAGGTGAGCTCCGCCGGCTGCCGCTCCACGTCTTTTGCGCGGTATCTTCTAGTTCTAGGTGGCTCCGATCGCCTTGGCCCTTCGAATTCACTGGCGTTTTTGCCGGTAGATTTCGAGGGGATTCGGTGCAGTTCCGAGGGGATTGCTGATCGTTTTGCTGGCTCTGAGGTTTAGGTGTTTCGTTGGGAATGGAATTTGTGCCTGCCATTTTGGATGGATGATTCCGGTAGCTCACGGAGGCGTTTAGCTCAGCGAGTAGGATGCTCTCGTTTCCAGTCCATTTCTGGCTGTTTGGCCTCTTGATTTCTTCCAAGCCTTTGTCGTTTTTTCTTTTTTGGTGCTTCTGGGCTGCGGGATTCAGGCAACGAGATTTGGAGGCCGTTTTGATGCCACCGAGGTGATTTTGACGTTCAGGCATGCCCACCTTAGTTTGGCACTGCAGTTGTGCTATTTTGGGAAGGAATGAGAAGTTGCTCTACAGCTCACTACCCCGCCTGTGAATGTCAAAAGCAAGCGGTTATCTGTGGAGCGGCGAAGGTTCCTTTTCATTGGCTATTCATGGATGCTCTGTTCTACTAATTTCAAGAGGACAGTATCGGGTTTACTGTGATACTCCTTTGTAACACCTCTTGTTATTTGGATGGAACTATGAGGTGATTTGTGCAGAACACATTCATATAGAGCTATGACTTTGCATGATTATTTTTGTTGTGTTGGCTTCATTTCTCGAATCTTTGATTTTGTGCATTTTGGATCATCAAGATTCGTTCCTCATATGCTTGGGAATTGGAAAGTTCCTGTCGAAGAAAAAAGTCAGGAAAGGCAACCATTACCTACTTGCAGTGGACAACGCTTCCATAATATAGGTGGATGGCATTTTACTATGCATAAATGATTTGACCTTGAAACGCATATAGCCATATACTAATCAACACGGTTTTGATTTCATCAAATATGTTGGGCCTTCCGTTGAAGTGTCAACACTCCTTTATTTAGTCTTTTGAAAATTTGTACCTCTGGAAGAAAATGTCAATGATCGTGGAACCTTCGATACTATCCTTTGGAAAATTATTGTTACAGTGACGTTGGAAATATGGGTCATCCACTCATCTGTCTGTGGCAGAATGTGTTACTAGAGAGCTGATCCAGTAGTGCCCTTGTCAAAAAGGCACTGAATACGCCTGTGTCAAAATTAGGCCTGTTATTGGTATTGAAGGAGTCTGATAAGAAAATAAACTTGGATGATACCATTGACTGTTTTTATTAATAAGTATTGAACTGTTGAGAGAGAACTAGGATACCTCTTTTGATCATGGTCACTGCATGGTCTTATATACCGCAAGACTTGGATTGTCAGGTTAATCTAGTATCTCTCTTGGAGATCATGACCTCAAGGCTGCACACACATGCCGATTATACGTTTTTCTCACTAAATGATCATTAGGGAATTTGCATAATTAGTGATTATAATCTGTTTAGATCAGGACATATTAAGATGCTAAGGTAAGGATTAAAAAATAGAGTAGCATGTGCGACTCGACAAATCGTAATCCTGTCCAGATGTTTTGTCATTCAAGGTTTATTCATAAAAGTAGGGAGTTGAAGCATTAGGTGACGCTATTTACCATTATGCTCTATTGCCTTCACATATTATCTACTTGGCATCATCTTTGCAAGTTAGGACGTGTGTTCTGGCAATTAAGATTACTATTTTCTGTAACAGATGACCCGTCCTGTTGCTGTGGAGGATGTGAAAAGAGAAGTGAAGATTCTTAAAGCACTTAAAGGACATGAGAATATTGTTCACTTCTACAATGCATTTGAGGATGATTCATATGTTTACATTGTGATGGAGTAAGTTGTCCCAATACTGGTTCCTGCTATCTGTGCGACTGTGCCAGCTAACTATAGAATGTTCAGGAAACTGAGCACTTAAGGACCTTGTTTTATTTAAATTTGGTATTTGATGCTATGCAGGTTTGCAATGACCTTTTGCTAAAGTTTTAACATCAACCATATTTATCTTGTTTCTAGAATCCTACACTAATATGTTCTTCCTGAATATAATCAATCTATCAGTATACCAGTTCATTCTCTATTCATTTTTCTTAATTTATGCATTTTCTAAATTTGCATTTGAATATAATCAAACATATGGGACCTTTCTTTCAAATCTGCATTTTCAATTTGAATACAATGTGGTATAGTACTTAAATTTTTGAATTAAAAAATCCATCATGTTTCACACTTTCTTTGTCTTGTATGTTTGTCAACTTGATGCAGTTATAGAATATAGCATCTTCTACCACGCTCACCAATATTCAGGCACCTAGGGTCTTATTTGTTCTGAAATGTAGCATGTAGCTAAGAATGGCAGCATGATCATGTGATTTCAAATAGATGTTCCTATACACTGGAACCAACTCTTACTCTCATCTATTTTTGCAGACTATGTGAAGGCGGCGAACTTTTGGACCGGATTTTGGCAAAGTAAGGATATATTCTCCTTTCGTTTGCCTTATATGTTTTTATTTCATTAAATTCTAGATTTGTGTGCTGCATCATCAGATTTCTTTGTTTTTTTTTGTCTGCTTTATTTTGATTCTGATTGCTGGTATAAGGTCATTACTGAAGGGCATTTTCCTTTGAACAGAAAAAATAGCCGTTACAGTGAGAAAGATGCTGCAGTGGTAGTGCGCCAAATGCTTAAAGTAGCTGCTGAGTGTCATCTGCGTGGGCTAGTTCACCGAGATATGAAGCCTGAGGTATAAATTGAACACTTTCAATCTCTTTGCACATAGTAATCATTTGGTGATATTTCACTACTTCTCAGGTCATGTAAGACTGTACCTATTTTCCTTCCCAGAACTTCCTTTTCAAATCAAATAAGGAGGACTCACCACTAAAGGCAACAGATTTTGGTTTGTCAGACTTCATAAAGCCAGGTACTACTTGGGGTCCTCTGCATCTGTATCGGAAGTGATATGACAAGTCTGCAGATTGGCTAACCTGTTCATCACTTAAAATGCATGATTGTAGGGAAGAAGTTCCATGATATTGTTGGCAGTGCCTATTATGTTGCACCAGAAGTTTTAAAGCGACGATCTGGCCCTGAGTCAGATGTTTGGAGCATAGGAGTTATAACCTACATTTTGCTCTGTGGGAGGCGGCCATTTTGGGATAAGACAGAAGATGGTATATTCAAGGAGGTAAGTGGATAACATTTGCATACCATGTCCTTCCATGTAAAATGTGCTTGGTGAGAGTGCCATACCAGTGACCAGCGTTTTTCAGTGCACTGACAACGTTTTCTGCAATTTGTTTCTTCATCATATAGCAGTGTTACTCTGTTAGCTATTTGTCAGTGTCAGCAATATAATTTTACTATCTTTTAACATGCAAAGGAAATTATCTATTTGTTGAGGTTGTCCTTCCGTGATTTTTGTACTAGCTGCCTTCCAGAATACCACTCTAACAATACCCACCACCTTCAGATACATAATGTGCAGTGTGGCACAAGTTTCATTATGATGCACCTAAGATGAGTAAAAAGCTATAGTGCCCTCCACTTCTAGTTAACTTGTAGATGAGCTGTGGCCTCAGGCAACAAATGTGTGGCCATTGGTATAGGTACTTCGAAATTCAAATCCATTAATTAGCTTCAGACCTATGACTCACTTGTATAGGATACTAGGATCCTTTTGAGATCATTGTCTCAGTTAAAATATGATGCAGTTTCTTTCTTATTCTGTCTTAACATTCAGTTACTCAATCTGTAAAAGCTGTTAAGCACTATTGTTGCCATTCTACCACTAGCCATCACTTTTTTTGCAATTTAAATAGTTTTATGCATCTTAATCAGCCTGGACACAATGTATTCGTATATGTGATCCTCTACACTCTTTTCACTTCTTTTAGGTTCTAAGGAACAAGCCTGATTTTCGTAAGAGGCCTTGGTCAAGCATCAGTTCAGGTGCTAAAGATTTTGTTAAAAGGTTACTGGTGAAGAACCCAAGGGCAAGATTAACAGCTGCTCAAGCTCTCTGTAAGTTTCAATATAGTTCCAATAATTTGCTTGCACAGGCACGATGCTTAGAATTTCATTATTTTCTATGTGAACTGAGAACACAGATACAGCTTGCGCCAAAATTGATTGCAAATCTAGTATGCCCTCAATCAATTATGACAATGTGGTTATGAATATGAAAAACCTGTGACTGTTACATCTTGCATAGCATTTTATTCAGGCATTTAAACATGTCAATGAAAATCAAAATCTTTTAGGACAAGATGTCGCAATCTAAATTCAGAAGTTAAAGTAACATATGCTCATGAGGTTTCTTTTGTCTGTTCTTTTAGTGAACTAGTAAGACATCGGAGGTCTGCTGCTGTACTAGTTTTCCTGTTCTCATGGATAATTATTTGATACTATAGCACCAATATAATCCAACAGTTCAAAAATATGATCAGCATTGTTTTGTCTTTATATTATGAAGAACTGTCATCTTTACTGATTATGATTATCCTTGATATGTTAAGCACATCCATGGGTCAGAGAAGGAGGAGAAGCATCCGAGATCCCAGTTGACATATCTGTGTTATCCAACATGCGTCAGTTCGTCAAGTACAGCCGTTTTAAGCAGTTTGCTCTTAGGGTAATTATTATGATCGTAAAGTTAGTTTAATTGTTTCCTCATTTTCCCCTTACAGTATTTCTTTGTGGCATGTTCAGGCTTTAGCGAGTACGCTCAATGAAGAAGAGCTAGCGGATCTGAAGGATCAGTTTGACGCTATTGATATTGATAAAAGTGGATCCATTAGTATTGAGGAAATGCGACATGTAAGTTATGCTATGTTTTGTTGATGAACATGTCTTACTTTGTCTCAAGTTCTTCTGAGATGCTGATGATCTGTGCGCGTTTCAATAGGCCCTTGCAAAGGATCTTCCTTGGAGATTGAAGGGTCCCCGTGTGCTTGAGATTATTCAAGCAGTAAGTTTTTACCTTTTCGGTACATTTTCTGTGTTTCCACCTTTATTTCTGAGGAAATAGTCCACCTTGATCTAGGAGAAACTAAAACTGTGATCCTGTTCTGTGGTAGATCGACAGCAACACCGATGGTCTTGTGGACTTCAAAGAGTTTGTTGCAGCAACTCTCCACATACATCAGATGGCCGAGCTTGACTCTGAAAGGTGGGGCATTCGCTGCCAAGCTGCTTTCAGAAAATTTGATCTGGACGGTGATGGATACATCACACCAGAGGAGCTCAGAATGGTAATTTTCTATTTCCTATTTTGTTATCATGTCCAATCTATGTGTACTTTACATGATCCTTATCATTCTTGCTTCTACGTGAGTAACACCTGGCCTGACTATCCACACAGTTGCATATTGTGTGCCTGGTTCCACTTCCTAGTTTATCAAATTCAGTGATTGGAACAATTTGGCAATGGAAGCATCATAATGTTTTAATCAAGAAAAATGTCCATATTGTCACTTGGTTTGGTGCACTCCATATCAATTAATCTGCATGTACCAGGGATGGACACCATCGTCCCTAGGAGTTAAATTTGATAAAGATAAAAACATGTGAAGATTCTTACTGAGAAAATCACCTATACAAATTTTGGTAATTACACAGCAGAACCAAAATTGGTAGTATTCTCATTGAGATTTTCTTTCAAGATGCAGCACACTGGCTTAAAGGGATCTATTGAGCCACTGCTAGAGGAGGCTGACATTGATAAAGACGGGAGAATAAGCCTGTCTGAATTTCGCAAGCTCCTGCGGACTGCGAGCATGAGCAACGTTCCCAGTCCAAGGGGGCCTCCAAATCCTCAAGCTCTGTGAACCACGGCGCAGCCATTAGAGAGGAGCAAATTTAGGAAGACACGGTACAGTATTCAATGTGTTATTTTTTTTTTCTTGTTTCTTTAGCGTGCCATGTGATGTTTCTGATTTTAGCATCCAGGTTATGTGTGCAGCAATGGGATAAGTTTCAAGTAAATATTTAGTATTTTTTTAAGGAGAAGTGTGAGAGGTTTAGGTCGAAATGGTAAACATGACTCGTCATCCTCTTTCTTGTACAGTACTAAATATGTATGATTTGATTGTACTGTTGGTCGCAATAAAATTGTCTGAGTGAGGATATGCTGGCCCTTTGCCAAAGGGCCTTTGGCATAAGTCTGAAACGGTTTGATTCCAAGCTGTTCAATGGAATTATATTTGTGGCTTAAATAATCTGCATGGTTATGTCCAGCAGATTACTCATATCCATTGAACAGAAACACATCTTTTCATGACTCATTTGGAACCGAACGAAACAAAACACATCTTTTCGTGACTCATCTGGAACACGGAAGCTTTTCAAGATTCGTGCAGTTTGGGCATCTTACTATGAAACTAACTTAAGATTTCTCAAATTATTGCTTAAATTCATTTTTCTTACCTGGTTAAAATAACGTCAACAACGCATCTGCAGTTTTTTTTTCTAGAGAACTACAAATTTTTGGTGAATTTCTGCGTTTTCAAAAAGATCACAATACCAAGTCTCAGCTTAGAAATCATGATACATTCCATCCGCAAGTCACTGCTGCAAGCCTGGCCGTTCAAAAACACAACCAAAGCGCGCGCGGGCTTCTTCTCCTTGGCAGGCTGAATGGCGCCGCCGCGGCTGGCGCCAAACCCCGCCGCCGTCCTCCACGCCGCGCTCCTCAGGGTCGCCGCCTCCTCCGCTTGCCTGCCTCCACGCATCACCTTCAACTCCCTCCTCGCAGCCGCCGCGTCCTCCCCGCACCCGCGCCTCCGCGCCCTCGCCCTCCTGGCACTCGCGCTCGCCCACGCCGCCGGCCGCGTGCCCCTCGACTCCTACGCACTCTGCCCCGTGATCCGCGCTGCACCCTCCGCAGCGGAGACGCTCCACGCGCTCGCCGCCAAGTCCGGACGGCTCGGCAGCGTCTTCGTGTCCTGCGCGCTCGCCGCGTCCTACGGCGGGTCCGGCCGGTTCCTCGACGCCCGCAGGCTGTTCGACGAAAGTCCCACCAAGAACGGCGTCTTCGGGAACGCCGTACTCGCCGCGTACGTGGGCGCCGCGAAGTGGACGCAGGCGCTGGCGTTCGCGAGGAGGTTCTCAGAGCTACGGCTGCAGTTCAACGGGTGCACGATGACGGCCGTGGTGCGGGCGTGCGGCGAGGTGGCAAACGCTGATCTTGGCATCCAGGCACACGGGCATGCGATCAGGAATTTGGGAGGCGTAGAGGTGGACGTGTTCTTGGTCAGTGCGCTCGTGGACATGTATGCCAAGTGTGGGCTCGTCCACCAAGCTGAGCGGGTGTTTGGATTGGCACAGCAGGAGAATGGTGGGAGAGGTGATGTTGTGCTTTGGACAGCCATGTTGAACGCATATGGGCGACATGGACAATGCCAGGACGTTATCAAGATATATGACCTGATGGTGGCTTCTGGTATCTTTCCTGATGAATTGGCTATGCTAGCTGTGCTCTCGGCGTGCCAGCATGTTGGGGAGGTGGCCAAGGGGCTCAAGTACTTTGAATCCATGCACGAAGATTACGGGTTGGTGCCCACTCCAGAGCACTATGGTTGCGTGGTCAACATGCTTTGTCGGGCAGGGGAAGTGGCCAAGGCATGGGAAATTGCCACCAAGAATGGCTGTGATAGTGCAATCGGTGTGTCTACATGGGGTGCGCTGCTCAGTGCTTGCCAGGAATGTGGAAATGTTGAGGTTGGGAGAATGGCAGCTCAGAAGGCAATGGAGTTGGAGCCTGCCAATGTGGGCATTTACATCGAGCTGTCAAATTTGTATGCAAGGGCTTGCTTGTGGGAGGAGATTGACCAACTGCGGGAGGTGATGAAGGAGAGAGGGTTGGAGAAGGATGTTGGATTCACTTGGGTTGAGCATGGTTCCTGAAAGAACTTGAAAATGCTTTGTGTTGCCATATGATCCAAAATCATTATGATTGGAGTGAAGTGAGGTAATTCATGCTTGTGATAACCTGCCACCACATCCCATAGAACCGACTGTTTCCAGGACAAAATTGTAAGTTCATTCTTTCTTTACAGTTAAACTTCATATAGTATGAAGGAATAAGTGAGATGAACAGCGGCCACATTTTTGGCATGCCTAAGGTAACTTGAGATGTATCACTGTGCAATAATGCACTTACAATTGTAACAAATTATTACTTACCACTATTTCGTGTATATACGATACCATCATTACGCTGTGACAAGTAGACATGCAATGGATTTTGACACATTGCAGTGAATTTTCTGATTGCAACATGATGCTCTGGTCTGATAATTTTATATTTGTACAACAACAACAACAATAGCCTTTTGTCCCAAGCAAGTTGGGGTAGGCTAGAGGTGAAACCCAATAAACAGAGGTCAAGGTTCAGGCACATTGATAGCTAGTCTCCAAGCGCTCCTATCGAAAGCTATTTCTTTGGAAATATTCCACTCCTTTAGATCTCTTTTCACCGACTCGTCCCAAGTCAGTTTGGGTCGACCTCTACCCCTCTTTACATTATCGATCTGCCTTAGAACTCCAATACGCACAGCTGCTTCAGGAGGCCTCCGTTGGACATGACCAAACCATCTCAGCCGATGTTGGGTCAACTTCTCCTCAATTGGTGCCACTCCCACCTTCTCACGTATATCTTCATTCCGGACTCTATCCCTTCTTGTGTGTCCGCAACACCACCGCAACATCCGCATCTCTGCTACACTCAGTTGCTGGACATGCCGCCTTTTAGTAGGCCAACATTCAGCACCATATAACATCGCCGGTCTGATCGCCGTCCTATAGAACTTACCTTTTAGCTTTTGTGGCACCCTCTTATCACAGAGGACGCCAGAAGCTTGACGCCATTTCAACCAGCCAGCTGAGATCCTATGCCTAACATCTTCATCAATGTCGCCATCCTTTTGTAGCATCGATCCTAAATACCGGAATGTATCCTTCTGAGGCACCACTTGCCCATCGAGGCTAACATCTCCATCCTCATGCCTAGTCGCGCTAAAATCACACCTCATGTACTCGGTCTTGGTCCTGCTAAGTCTGAACCCCTTCGACTCTAACGTGCGTCTCCATAGCTCTAACTTCGCATTAACCCCTGTCCTACTCTCGTCAACTAGCACTACATCATCAGCAAAGAGCATACACCAAGGGATATCACCTTGTATGTCCCTTGTGACCTCATCCATCATCAAAGCAAAAAGATACGGGCTCAAAGCTGACCCCTGGTGCAGGCCTATCTTAATAGGAAAGTCAGTGGTGTCGCCATCACATGTCCGGACAAACGTCATCGCATCCTTGTACATATCCTTAATGAGGGTAATGTACTTAGTTGGGACTTTATGCTTCTCCAAGGCCCACCACATGACATTTCTCGGAACTTTGTCATACGCCTTCTCGAGGTCAATAAAGACCATATGCAAGTCCTTCTTTTGCTCCCTATATCTCTCCATCAATTGTCGTATTAAGAAAATCGCCTCCATGGTCGACCTTCCAGGCATGAACCCAAACTGATTTTGGGTCACACTTGTCACTCCTCTTAGGCGATGCTCGATAACCCTCTCCCAGAGCTTCATCGTATGGCTCATCAGTTTAATCCCACGATAGTTAGTACAACTCTGAACATCTCCCTTGTTCTTGAAGATCGGTACTAGTATACTTCTCCTCCATTCTTCAGGCATCTTGTTAGACCGAAAAATGAGGTTAAAAAGCTTAGTTAACCATACTGTCGCTCTAGCACCAAGGCATCTCCACACCTCAATGGGGATATCATCAGGACCCATTGCTTTACCGCTCTTCATCCTCTTCAAGGCCTCTCCGATCTCAGCCTCTTGAATTCTCCTCACGAAGCGTCTGTTGGTATCATCAAATGAGTCGTCTAACTCAAGGGTAAGGCTCTCATTCTCCCCATTGAACAACTTGTCGAAGTACTCTCGCCATCTGTCCTTGATCTCCTCATCCTTCACTAGCAGTTGATCTGTCCCATCCTTGATGCATTTGATTTGGTTGATGTCCCTTGTCTTCCTCTCGCGGATCCTGGCCATCCTATAAATGTCCCTCTCCCCTTCCTTCGTGCTTAGCCGCTGGTACAGGTCATCATACGCCTTACCTTTTGCTACACTCACAGCTCGCTTTGCAGCCCTCTTCGCTAGTTTATAGCCCTCGATGTTGGCTGCACTCTTGTCAAGGTGGAGGCGCTTGAACCACTCCTTCTTCTCCTTAATAGCCCTTTGCACCTCGTCATTCCACCGATAATTTTATATTTGTATTGAAGTGAATGAAAGGTTAGCATGTTGCTGGCTTGCTGCTATGTGAGACTTGGACTTCTCACAAATTGAAGCCTTCCATGTGCCAGCAGCTTTTTATACGGCTAGAATTATCCACAGGTATTAACATTCTGCCATGCAGTCTTCTGCAAAACATGATGTTTGACTGTAATAATTCTGAAACGAGTCAATGTAGAATGGTTGCTGTTATCTGATACTCCCTTTGGATTCAGTGTCCATGTGTCTGCAACATTCTTCTGCTGTCGACTTCAGTTACAATTGTCTTCTTTACTTTGATGAAAAGATGTAATTACACCGGATTCTCAAGGTATGAAACTCAGAATTATTTGTATATATGAACGATGGTATCAATGCTTTGTTAGCTCTCTCCATATTGTTGTTTCTTCCTAATATTTGTGATCATACCGTGGGTCTTACACTCCACAGATTAGGCCGAGAACATAAAAACTGAAAAACTGGTAATTCTTATGCCAAATCCACAGTTTGCCCTTCAAAGAAAAGCTAAAACCTTTAAAATATTGCTTTTGAGTTACCTAGATAAAGCTAGTACCGAAAGGATCAGCCAGCTGGCCCACATGATTAAACAGAATTACTGTTCTTTTTGAGAGAAATGAGACACACATGGAACTGAGTATCTTTGATTTTAAGGAGAGTGGTTAGAAGCTCTATGTCTTGGCTGCATGTGTTCCTGAAAGGGCTATTCTGTTTCTATAAATTGATAAAAGTCAAAATTTTTTCAATAGACGAGTGTGAAGAGACCACCATAATAAATCTGGCATATATCTTTAACATAACTCTGGTGTATATCAGAACTGAATTTATGTGAATTGCAGTGCCTGGCTATATTTAGCGACTCATGCTGTATCTTGGATATGAAAATACTAATATCCATAAGACATACTAAAAAAGCAGCACTAGGAATCTTTCTTTTGGCAGCTAAAGCATGATTATTCAATTCGTCTTGCGCAAGCAAGAAAGCATACGCATGTGCCAAAAAGCATGTCTATTATGACCCTAAAGTGAGGTTTAGATACCATAAGTTATAGCTTTCTATCTATTTTACTACGCATCGCTCTTTTGACAGATAACGAGTCCAGTTCTATTAGGGAGCTTGAAAATTGTCCAGAAACTAGTTATTCACCTTCCTAGATCTGAGGAGGGACTTTCAGCGGGACCATATGTTGACGCTGGAAAATTATGTGCATAACATTCACTGTTAAAGGGAACCCAAAAAAGGCCAAGCTGGCAAATCTTCCCTGAAATGATCCCTGCAGCTTCACAACCAGGCCAACTCTAACTTCACTTCCAGGGCAGGAATCAAATTGGAGGGGGCAGAAACAACCTTTGGTATGATAACAAGGAAGGGAAAGAATGCATTCCAAGCTTGCGTTCCTTTTGTCCTGTGGAACTATATAAACACTCATACTTAGGCCCCGTTGCATCTTGTGAGCACATAGACACTTGGATTGCCTGTTCTCGGACCAAAGATGGGTCACTCCTTCAGTGCCTTCAACAAATTCGGTAAATTTCTCTCAAGCATTCCTTAGTTTTCATCGCTTAAGGCACATATGTATCATGCGACATGTCAGGGGATCTGCTTACAGGGGTTTCCCGTTTTGCAAGAGTTGCCTTATCTGAATGTGTAACAATGATCACAGTGTGGTTTTGTTATGTTTTTTCCGTCTCATTGTTCTGAAGGAAATTGACAGTTTATGCTCTCCTTCCTCAGGACTCCCGGGGCTGAGCTCGGCAACTACCAAGCAAGTGTATGAACGTCATTTCAAGAACAAGAAGACTGGCAAGTTTGAAGACTTCCATATTGCTTATGTCGAGTTCTGCAAGTAGGCTTCCTTCCTGTTATGTGGATCGATCTTGATCAATACTCCTATTGCAAGCTTCATCTGTGTTTCAGTTCCCATCTCATCAACATAATCACTGCAGGTATTTCAACACTGTAATGCCTGGTCAAGATTTCGACACTCCATCACTCGAGAAGATTCAGGTAATCAATCCATAGTTAATGCAGGGGACGTGTAGAGTTTCATGTAAACGTCTTCCAACAATGGAATATGTAGCAGGCTTAGCAGCTTACATGGCATGCGCTGCAATGCAGGAATTTTACGAGAAGGAGTGGAAGCCGGCGAATGACGAGATTCGAAAGGAATTGTTTTTCCAGTTCATGAGGGACAACGTCAAGGAAGCGACGGTGGACGACAGCTTCTTCATCGCGGCGGGGCTCGCGGCGCCCGTGGCGGCTGTCATCGGCAAGAGGGCCAGCGGGCACATCCCCTACGTCAAGAGCCTGAGGCTGGACATGGTCCCCAACGTCGTCTTCGTGCCGGTGGTCACGCTCCTCGGCATCGTCGGAGCCACCGCTTGGCAGATGAGCAGCAAGAGCGCCGCGGCCAAGGACGAGGAGGAGGCCAAGGAAGAGGAGAAGCGCGCGTCGGAGCAGCGCAAGGACCAACCCAAGGCGCCTTGACTTGTTCATCATCTCTTGCATGCGTCGGAAAAGCAGCACGGATGACTCGATCAACCACTCGGTCGATAACCAAGAGTTTTATCTGGAACATTTTATGGTGCATAAATAACCGCATGGGTACAAAATGTAAAGTCTGTCGTGAAATATATGTATTTCATTTCCCTGCTGGTGTCGACACAAAATGCTCTTGCTATAAAGTGGAAGTATGATGGCTTGAAGCAAAGGGACACATGATACCTTGCAGAATAGCAAAGCCACCCTAAACACGATGCAAAGATTAATCAATGTCTTGGACAACACTTCTCAAAATCTATAATGGCTGACAAGGTATATTACAGTCAGGTTTAGATGAGCACAAAGGAGAGAGATAAATCCACCACAGCCTCAACTTCACACATCACAAGTCCTCAGGTACCAGTGTGGCAGTGTCCTTGCAACCGGATGCGCAGTGAACCTGATGTTACTTTCCCCTGGAGAGCAAGAGGTAACAGATGGATAAATACATGACAAACGTTTGCTAACTAACAGAACAAACTGGAAAAGGACTCAGTTTACTTTTCACTTACGTGTTCATCATGAGCGTGATGTTGTCTCCTTTCAAGAGGATACGACCTGGAAAGAATTTAGGGTGTAAATTATTGAGTATTCACCCCAGCCAGAGGCAAAGAATTATAGAAGAGTGTGACATTCACATACCCAGGGATTTCCTGGTGCTTTTCTTGACGTTTATCTCCTCAGCATCATCCAAGACCAAATTCATGTATTCATCAAATCCCTACAGATAGTTACAGGAGAATGAAATGCTAATTCAAAACTCAAAAGTCTGCATAATCTTAGATGCTTGATACACCAACAGTACAAGAGAAGGTTGTTTCAATATGCAAATGTGCAAATGTGATGCAACATCACAGATACAATACTTACAGTAATGAACACTTCTAGGAAACCAAATCCAGGGGAGAAGACATATAAGCTACATATTGGTGGGCTGGGTTGGCCCCTTGGCATATTTTATTTTTCTCTCTCCAAATTCTCAGAATGGATTTAACGGGCTTTTGGTTCTAGGCTCAGGGCACACCCTCCCAGGTCCGGGCGAGGATACGCCCAAGCCCGGATCTACTTCTCTCAACTGATGGATGTGCCCGATCATATGCACTCTTTGGGTAAACACTGAGGAGGGTACAAATACAATGGCTCACATAGATGAAAAGCCAGAAATTGAAATAAGAAGGAACATAGCCCGTATCCCATTATAGGTAACCACAGTTTCAAACAGAAGATTGCCAAATCAAGTGATAGAGAAATTAGCAGCATTAGATGCGTGATCAAGCACTGAACAATGAGATTTGATAATCTCATATAAAACAACAGACTGGATCGAAGACGCAACACAGAAACAGCAGTAGCAAGCTATGCCAACCATCCTATGTATACAGCAATAGTAACACCCAATTCCACAAACTCTCTCTTTAGCAATACAGATGATGCAGGAAATCACTTCAACTACCCTAATGAATAATCGGCAAACAGATCAGAATAAGCCTGGAATCTTGGCAGCATCCATTCCTAAGGAAACTGTGATCAAGGTCAGCGCGTGAACATCAATGGCTCCACCTTGCCAGCCTGCTGGTAATATCAACGACCAACATCTTAAATTTAAACATTTAACAAGGGGCAACACAACACCACATCCATCTAAGAGATTGTTCAGACATTGAGCTAAGAGCTTGGCTATATGCCCTCAACCCAGAACCAAAGCTTACCCATGCTACAAAACCTGTCAGTTTCAAACTTGTCTCTAGTGCCACATGACTAGAGATACTTAGACAGCAACAGCATGCTCAGTAATACAGGTTTGAATTTCAGCGAAGAAGAGAAAACAATTTTCCCCCTTATGCTTAGGTGGTTAGGAAACTTACGATGATCCTGCCTTCAATCCGCAGGTCCTTCTGCTCGAAGAGCCAGATCTGGATGCGCGCCTTCTGCTCCAAGGAACACAGAACAAGACGGCAACATATCAGTACATGGCCACGGCGGCGAGAGCACAGGGAGGAAACCGAAGAGGGCGGGGGGTACGTACGCTCTGGAGGAAGCGGAAGATGAGGTTGATGGGCTGGGTCATAATCCTCTGCACCTTGGTCGACGCCATGGCGGACGCACTTCTCCTCCTTGCGCCGCGCGCTGCTTGGTCTACGCGAGATGCTTGGGGGCAAAACCCTAGCGGAGGGAGGCGGGGGTTTGCGGTTCGGAGGCCAAGCTCGTCGAGACGGGAGGGAAGGGAAGACGGAGCCGATTGCTTTCGTTCAGTTTGCAGTTTAGCCCCCGGCGTGGCCGCATTTGAACTTTCTAGTCCTTAACATAAAAATTGTTATCCTGGCGTGAATCTTTTGTTGTGCAAATGACACTACTAACGAAATTTGCATTGCAAACTTTCAAAAAAAAAAATTTGCATCTCTAGTCTAGTGCTTAATATTACTATCATTACTATAACACACGTGTAGTATGTTCATATATTTTTTATTTTTAATGAAAGGCACACAAACTCATGAAAAATGATTAGCTAGAGTAACTAGTGATTGAGTGAGTGTGGTTTTCTTTGCTAGATTGTGACATTCTTTTAATGATCGTAAGTCTGGTATTTTCTAAAAATGGAAGTAGAGCTCTTTGCATTAATCAGATGGCATAGCTAAAACGATGTCCAACAAAGTTGAGATAAAACTAGGGGCAACGTTGGCCTGACGCCCTGGCATGTTCTCTCAACTCGTCACCGTACTTAGCATAAGTGCGAGTAACAAAAACAAATTTACACCGCATTTTACGAGGAAGATAAAAAATCCAGCTCGAACTAAAGTTTCTTTTAATCACGAGAAGCAAATTGTATGACAAGTAAATAAGGTTCCTCATGTACCGTTAACTAAAACGAAGATTCTTGCGTAGAATCTGCGTCCCATTTTGAGATATTGCGGCCCCATCTGGTAAAGCTCTCAGAGCTGATTCTCGGGTGAATCCAGCAGGAGCTCTGCCAAATAATTTTTCAGAGAGAAGTGATTCTCAGCTGATTCTATGAAGTGATTTTCTGAAATGAACTAAGGGACTGAGAGCTGAAAAAAATAGCTTCTTCTGATTCCGTGAAGTGATTCTCCGTCTTGATTTTAAGAGTTTTTGCTAGAAAATCAAAGAGAATTACTTTCGGTCACAGAATGACTTCTCGAAGAATCAACTTCCGCGTAGAATCAGAATCATCATGTGGAGCTCCACGAAAAAGACCATGTCACCATGCAGTATTGGGCTCTTTTAGGCATAATTTCCCCATCCGATTCCCAGCCCAGCTCAGCCCAGGATCTCGAGTCTCAACTGCGCCGAATCCCCCCGCATCCTCCTCTTCTCTTCTCTTGTTCCACGATGGAAAAAAGTCCTATTTACCTCCCTGGATTATAAACCGAGTCCATCTTTCCTCCTCGAACTCGAAAACCGTCCATTCTGTCTCCTCGGATTCCTAAAACCGGACACATAACCACCCCGACCCGGTTTTGTCTGTTTTGGTGAGTGGTTTTAAATTTTTTTATTTACAATTTAGTCCTTAGATCTTAAAATGATTATTACTTTTTGTCTGTACCTCCGATTTAGGTGATTCTTACGGTCACACGTTCATAACGGTGAGATTTATCTTTTAAAATGGTCTTTATACTATTTTATTACTATTTGTTATATTATTCTTATGTTATTGTGTAAAAACAACAATATAAGAAAAATAAAACAAACAGTTATAAAATAATATGAACAATATTTTAAAAGACAAAGCTCATCGTTACAAACGCATGACCACTAGAATCACTTATATTGGAGATACGAGAAAAAAATAGTAATCATTTTAAGATCAAAGGACTATTTAGTGATTCTAGTGGTTACTAAATAGTCCTTGGATCTTAAAATGTTACTATTTTTTTCTCGTATCTTCGATTTAAGTGATTCTAGTGGTCATGCGTTCGTAACGATGAGCTTTGTCTTTTAAAATGGTGTTCATATTATTTTGTAACTGTTTGTTTTACTTTTCTTATATTGTTGTTTTTACACAATAACATAAGAATAATATAACAAATAGTAATAAAATAGTATAAAGACTATTTTAAAAGATAAAGCTCACCATTATAAACGCGTGACCATAAGAATCTCCTAAATCGGAGGTACAGACAAAAAGTAATGATCATTTTAAGATCTAAGGACTAAATTGTAAATAAAAAAATTTAAAACCACTCACCGGGTAGGGGTGGTCATGTGTCCGGTTTTAGAAATTCGAGGAGACAGAATGGACGGTTTTCAAGTTGAAGGAGGAAAGATGGACTCGGCTTATAATCCAGCAGCTAAATAGCACTTTTTCCTTCCACGATCGACGCCGCAACCAAATCGGAAGCTACTCCCACTTCCCCCATTTCTTCGTCAGATCGCTATCGCTGCGGAGCGGATCCCAACCGGTGTCGGCGGCGGAGACGATGATGTCGTCGTCGGACGACGCGGCGGCGGCGGCGCTGGAGCTGCAGGAGTCCGGGTGGGAGGAGCTGCGGCGGGAGGCGCGCAAGCTGGAGGGCGACCTCGACGTCAAGCTCTCCTCCTACGCGCGCCTCGCCGCGCGCTCCTCCTCCTCCTCCTCCTCCGCCGCCGCCTCGGGCGCCGCCTCCCCCACCGCCGACCGCTCCTCCTGGAAGTCCATGGAGTTCGAGATCCAGTCGCTGCTCGGCAAGCTGCAGGACGTCAACGACGCCATGAGCCGCTGCGCCGCCTCCACCGCCCCCACCACATCCGTCTCCCAGAAGCTCGCGCGCCACCGCGACATCCTCCACGAGTTCACGCAGGTCTCCCCCAGTTCAATCCTCTCGTTACTCTTGTTCTGCTGAAACAGCGGGCTGATCGGTTCAAGTGGTGGTTCGTTCATGGAGGCAGGAGTTCAGGAGGACTAGGGGGAACCTGAGCTCCATGAGGGAGCACGCTGATCTCCTCAGCTCCGTTCGCGACGACATCACCGAGTCCAAGGTTCACTTCGTGTCACAATCTCTTTGCTGTTACTCCTGTGTGCTTCCGCCATTGTTTGTTTATTGCCAATCTGAAAACTGGAATGTTGAATGCCTGTCAGGCGAGCGGCGGCATGTCGCCAAGAGTGCATCTGCTCAGGGAGAGGGCTTCCATTCATGGCAGCATCAACCAGGTATACCATGAGTTACACAAGGCTGTGCTGCGTTACATTTTGTCTAGTTATGCAGGCCTGATTTCAGTAAACTACACTTACTTAGCACTGCCCTGGAAGAATTTAGTTTGGGGTGTTTGAGTTAGACAAGGTTGTGCTGCTTTACATTTTGTCTAGTTATGCAGGCCTGATTTCAGTAAACTACACTTAGCACTGCCCTGGAAGAATTTAGTTTGGGGTGTTTTGATGTTTGGTATTTGGTCCCAATGATCTTATGTGCAAACCTACATCCTTTAGTTACAACTGATGTTATGCAAAACTTGTGCGAGCATATGTACCTTTCACTAACCACTGCTGCAGCATTAGGCCATTTCATGAATTCTGAAATTACGAATGATAGAGAATATGCTGCGCGGAACATTTACAACTCAATAAAGTAGCATTGTCGATACACATTTCTTCTTGTCTCTGGCACAAGGTACTATCTCTAAGTTATCAGTTTTGTTCTGTTCTAGATTGATGAGGTAATTGGCCAAGCTCAAAGCACAAGGGTGGCCCTTTCTAATCAGAGGGCCTTATTTGGAGATGTTCAAGGAAAAGTCAAGCAGTTGGGAGAAAAGTTCCCGATAATCAGAGGTCTTCTAGGTAATATGTCGATCCCTTCTTTGCATGTTGCTGCACTAGTCTTTAGGATGGTATGACGCAACTGTATTATTTGTTGCAGTGTCCAGTACCTGTTACCTTGGAGAGGCTTGGACAGAGTGTTTGCATCCATTGTGCCAAATGCATCCATGTAATTCTTCCCATCTTTGCTTGCAGGTGCCATTAAGCGGAAGAAATCGAAGGACACTATAATTCTTTCAGCAGTGATCGCCGCCTGCACCATCTTTTTGATTATTTACTGGCTTTCAAAATAATGCATCTCGCTCGAAGGAAACCTCCCAACATGAAGGCAGAAGACTTTGCCTCGTGGCACAGATTAGCTAAAATCTGATAGCATGTCATTTGTCATGCTGAGAAAGAGGGAAAGAGATAGATCAGTTTCTTCTGCTTTCATTGATTTGACTTCTATACTACCTTGTATCTTGGAATTCCACATCACTCGTATGTAGAGAATTTTCGCTGGTTGAGTAAATACATGGTAACATCAAGCTGATGCTTTCTGTGAGAAATGCTATTCGTATGTTAGTAACTGTAAATGAAATTTGACAAGATTTCTCTGTTCAGACTGCACATTACAAATGGATCCATTAGTTGAAATGTTGATATAGTATCCATCAGGCTAGAGCAATCATATTCCGCGCTCCACAGCCATTCTCACATGTAGAGCTGATATAAATTAGTAATAAATACGGAATTTAGTTGGCGATCAGATGCCTGTCTTTAAATGTCAATCAGATGGATATCAACAAGTATGGTTTGGTCCATTAGATCCATCGACATAAACCTCCTTAATACACTTTTAACAACTTCTATTAAGAAGAATTCTTAACCTTTTACTCTATATAAAAATAAACTATGTACACCCAACGTGACAAGTTTGCAACAGACTGGTTGAACTGGGAAGAACAGCTCAAACCCAATGTAAGAACATGTCTTGGTTAGCACTAGCAGCTGCAGACTCTGGTTCTATCTTTAAAAGTCAGACCCCTTGCCACTGAATCCGTTTGGGCAGGAGGACCACATTGTCCAGTGATTGAAGATTGATCCAGGGCATCTCAGCAACACTCATCATTGAAGATTTCGCGGCCACATTGCTGATGGTAGAAGGAAGACATGTTGACAATGGACAGCCAGCTCCTGTAATCAGACCCCATACAAGGGTAGAGTTACTCTAATAAAAGAGTAACAAAGTGCCCCTGTGAAAACGTAGCTGTCAACTCGGTCAAGAATTCCACCTGCATTGTAGCATTGTGTTATATTCTCGCACAGGCTGAAATATTAATAACCAATGAATACCATCCAGCAATGCATTCCTACCGTTCTATGATATATATTTTTCTGAAAGCGGGATCATTTCAAAGCAGTTCATGCGATGAACAGGAGGGAACAGTGGGGATTAGCAATGCTTACCATGACCAGGAATGAGCGATCCTGAGTCCTTCACGCCCGCGTCACGCTTAATCAAAGATTCAACAAGATCCCCAAATAAGGAACCCAGAAAGATCAAGATTCCATAAGATGTAGCACTGGCATCAATAAAATAGCTATTAGGCACTGAAACAAAATGTAGCACAGGTATTTTTCACTTGCAAATATTGATGCAGTATGGACAATCTAAATGTTGAACTAATTTGGAAAAAAAGATTAAACTACAACACGCATGTACTTTTTCTAGGATAATCATGTCCAAAGTCTAATAAGCTCATCATGTAGTTTGCTTCCTTGTTTTTGCTCTTGATGTGCTATACCGCAGTTCAATAGAGGAGAGTAATGTTCAATTGCTAACACAATAATAGTAGAAATTCCATAAGTCACACCTCAACAGCGATCTTGGCCAGCGTAAGACAGTCGACAGCAGCACAGTGGTCAGTACACAGCCAGCTAGACCAGCTAAAGCACCCTCCAAGGTCTTCTTAGGGCTTATGTTAGTCAAAGGCGTACGACCAAATGCCTGAAAATAGAATAAATAACATGATCACATGGTTCTCCTTTCAACTAACAAGTTGTAAACTTAACTGACCACACCATGTCAATAAAACAACTGAACACTCCAGAAAGCAGGAATCAGGTTAGTTCATCTAGTATTAAGGTGAATCTTCAAAGGTTCACCATACACCATGAACCACATGGCTCCCATCATGTCATTACCAACAGGCCTCATTTAGAAAATTGTTCAAAGCGCACAGATAACAAATGCTTGCTATAACAATGAGCTACACGAACCCAAACGGCTATATCTGTTTCTTAGTCCAACATTCCACTGGTGCATTGTAAAGTGAACGCATGATGTTATGGCACAACAACAACTTGGCTAGGCAAGAGATGAAACTCAACAGTACAAAGAAATTTTTGAAGAGAGAGAGAGAGAGAGAGAGAAGGTAGTGATTAAAGAGTGTACCCTTCCACAAAGGAAAGCTGATGTGTCTGCAGCAATGATGCTACTAATAGCCATCAAGGTTGCTACAAGTCCTACTGTCCAGTGAGCTTGACCACCAAGAAGAATTGGCCAACTGTATGCTATTCCTGGCAAAACACACTGTGTATTAGGACAGGGATCCTGCAGTTAGAAAAGAAATAGAAACACTAGAACCGGTGGACCTTGTAAGAGTTTTAACAATAAAAATATCCTTGCAACCAATTAAGAAAACAGAAAGACAATTAGATGGACACAGGCCAATATATTTGATGCACATGTTTCTATCAACAGCAAACTAAATGGCACACAACTCAAAGAAAAAGTATGCTTTGTCTGAAAGTACAAGGGCAATCTAACTGAGGATCTTACTTGTATTCAGGGCAGGGGCAGCTAGTCCCGAACGAAGCTTAACCCAGAAAGAAGGAAGATAGCCGCAGTAAAATAACCCAAAAACTGAACTAGTTAGCTGAGCAAAACGAGGATTTCCTCTTTGTAATAGCAATGATATAGCAACAACGAATGCAGAAAACGTCACAGTAACATCCATGCGCCCATAGTACCTATGCAAATAGAAAGACAAAACATCAGATATCGTAGCTGTAGTCATATTTACATGAAATGATAGCAAAATGTGCAGAATAAAAGTATCTACAGCCCCTTCCTCTCAGATTGTGAATTCTTAACAAGAATCACCGGGACATATCTACGGCCCCCTTCCTTATCTTTGTTCAAAACTAACCAGTGAAAACAGAGGCACTGTCATATTTCCAGTCGAGAACAATGCTTAACAGGGTCTTCTAAACTAATTGATCTTAGAAAGCTCAGGCAATCGATCAGTGATTTGTAAACTCTAAAGTCACCTAAAACTCAACACTGCAGGAATGCTAGAACAACCGCTGTTACTTGAAGTTCAACCAACACTACATCATTCAGGAATGGGAATATACTGATGAGGCGCTCAGGCGGTCAGGCCTAATTTTTCAAAAATCAGTAAAAAATCACAAATATATCCCACAATCTGAATAGCTCCCACTCCACCCCAGCTGATCAAATCATCATGAAAACCACATAGGGTGAAGCAATTTTATGCACAGCTCCTGGAACACACAGTCCCATTCTATGACTACAAGTAGTACAGAATATCACTGTAAGCTGGTTAAAGGCAGCTCGAATTGAGCTAAAATATGGAAGGTTCATTAAAATCCTAGCTAAATTCCACCTCATTTACACTCAAATCGAAGCAAAATTTAGAGCTAATACAAGAAGAAACCCGATGCGTCCTTACAGAGTAAGGATGGGCATGAGAGCGCAGATGGCAGAGCACACGCGGGAGACGTAGCGCGGCGGCGGGGTCCCGCCTCCGCCGGCTGTGCTGCGGACGAGCTCGAAGTACTCTCGGGAGCCGGCAAGGACGGCAGCTGCCACCGCGGCGGCGAAGACCCAGCCGCCAGCGACCACGATGCCGCCTGCGCCCACCCCGATGGCGACGCCCACGAGGACCCGCTTCTGTAGTTGTCGGGCCTTGTCGGCCTTCTTGGAGGCTTCCTCGACGTCCCCACCGCCAGCCGAGACGGCGGCGGCCGCGAGGAGCGGGAAGCGGCGGCGGAGGCGGAGGGGCGGCGGGGACGGCAGGAGGAAGCGGAGGCGGAGAGGAGGGTGGGGCCGCAGCGGGGAAGGAAGCAGGAGAAACGGGGGCGGGAGTGTGGCCGCCGGCGCCGGTGCCGGCGCCGCCATGGGTGGTAGGAAGGGGGTGGGATGCGGCAGGGAGCGTGGAGGCGGAGAGTACGATGTGAACAAAGAATTCTTTTCCGCTGCCTCTGTTTTGAGAAGAAAGGAAATGACTTTTCTGAGGTTCAAAAAAAGACAAGACTTCCCTGAGAAATACAGCACGTTTATTTATCAGTATATAATACTGCAGCTAGCACTGACGTGCACATTGGAACGGTGAAGTGCTTTTGAAGGCGATGTTGCACGATAAAACCAAAATACATAAATTTTGAATGCGGACCATGCTTATGTTTATATATATACCAGCGTAATTTTATGTGAAGGTACGAGAAATGTTGTACTTTTTGTCTTTTTATACCACGAGAAATACTTTTTATCGTTATTAGATATACATAAACCATTTGCCCCAAATAAAAGATATACATAAGCCATTGTCCTAAGTTAAATATTTCATATTCAACTATAAATAATAAAAAAATAAAATGACATTAGTAAATTCATAGTTAAACCAACTATCATAACATATACTTAGAACAAAATTTAGAAATATAGGTATATCTCAAGATGGAGGGAATAAAACGTTTTATGCTAAAAGCATCAGAATCAATGGTTAAGTTAAGAACCGTATCAAAGTATTTTCAGTATCATCCACCGACATTTTAGATGTATATCAGTGAATTTTTAATTTTCTCTAATAAAATATAGGCCTCATTTGGTAGAGTTCCAAACAGTTTTCAGCTCCCTCTGACAATGCAATGTTCACGCTATTGTTCATTGGAGTTGTTCTCTCCTCCTTCATACTCTCACAGAGGCGAATGATGCCATTACTTTTTGCTTCACCAGCTCCATCCCCTTCTGCACTGTAGCAGGGAGCTGAAGCCACAAGAAACTTTAACAAAGAGGACCACAGTGAATTTCAACTCTAATAATTCTAACACCGCTATTGTCCAAAGAGAGTGAACATAAATAAAATTTGAACAGTTTCGGGGATTGGTTTAGCTGGGTGCTTCGTGTGATGGAGAGGAAATCCTTGCCGAGTGTAGTCAGCTTTGCACGGCGAAAGTGTCCTCCCAAATCAACGTCCTTGCCAAACCGTAAAGCAGTAACAGGCAATGGAAACGGGTCGATACTATCCAACTCCGTATCAAAGGGCTAACATCTATTATATTCTCTACGTTTTAAATTGTAAAACGCCTTGTTTTTTCAAGGTGGTTTATTATTTTTGCCATTGATTTGGATATTATGTATATTTATATGTTTGACAAAATTAATAAATATTAAAAAGTCGAAACGATCTACAATTTAAAACGGAGAAAATAGAAAACAAGAATTTTGGAAAGACCGCCGGACCCAACTAACAAGCATTGTTCACCCTACTTGGCCGCTAGAAGGACGTCGCTTACGAGGGTGTTTGGGTCTGAAGGAATTAAAATAAGTCATATCACATCAAATATATTGACGTTATTTAGAAATGATAAATATAGTTTAATTATAAAACTAATCCCATAAACCTAGGATTTTTCTGAAATGAATCTATTAAATCTAATTAATCCATGATTAGCACATGTAATTGTAGCATGATTAAGTCTAATTAATCCATGATTAGACTTAATAGATTCGGCTCGCCAAAAAGTCTCGGGATTATGAATTCGTTTTATCATTGGTACACGTTTAATACTCCTAATTACCAACCTATCATTCGATGCCTAATTAATCTATGAATTAGCAGGTTTTTTTGGGTGGGGTTAGGGGTGGGAGGAGGGGGGGGAGAGAAAAGAGCACATATATGGTCCAAACGCAAAAGATTGAGAAGTGATCATTAGAGCATCTCCAAGAGACTCTCATTTTTTGACTCTCTATTTGACTATATATTTGCTTCTCTATAAAGATTCCACTCTATATTGAACATCTTACTCTAACAAACTCTTCATTTTTCACTTTCTAACTCTCCCTCTCCACACTGATGTGTGGGCCTCACGCGTCATCCCATACTTGGCAAGCCAGTTTGACTAGCCAGACTGGCTAACCAAATTTGGCTAGCAAGGGAGCCAATTTGGTGAGCCGGATAGTTTGGCGAGTTGGATGGCTAGTCTGTTGGAGAGTTATTTTGGTGTTGAGTAGCAAAATTTGGCTTGGCAAGCCATTTAGACAATCTATTGGAGATGCTCTTAGCCATCATTCTAGTAAATGTAAATACCCTGGTCCGTTTAGCTACCAAATTCCATCTAAACCTCCGCAAAACCTGATGCAAACAATACTCGTATATTTTTCTTTTTTAATAAAACAATGCATGCATGTACTTGTAGTAAATAATAAGGGTGAAAGAAAAAAAAATAGAGAGAAAGGCCCGGAGCCCGACCGAAAGAAACACTCGGCCCACATCACGCCACCAATGACTGGACGGACCATGACCCAACCCACCAAACCCTGCCGCAGAAGAGAATTCCCAACCCAACTCAGCCGCGACCCCCAGCGCCGCCCCGCCCCGCCCCGCCCCGCCCGTTCGCCACACCACCCCCGCTCAGATATGCCACCAGCCGCCGCCGGCCGCCACTGCTGCCGGCGGCCACACCCACGCCCACGCCACTGACCCCTCTCCGCCGCGAGGCCCGGCTCGCCATGCCCCGTGTCCTCCTGCCGCTCCCACCCTCCCGCCGCCACCCCGTCCTCTCCCGCCCCCTCCTCGCCATTCTCTCGAACACCTTCTCGGCGTCCGCCTCCGCGTCTCCTCCCCGCGCGCCGCCGCCGCCGCTCCCGGCGCTCTCTCCCCTGCTTCCGCCGCGCCCAGAGGAAGCCGGCTCCGTAGCCGCGGCCTCGTCCGCCATCGCCACCTCCTTCCGCGACTGGTTTCTCGAGTTCCCCCGCCCCGCGCCAGCGCCGGCGCTCGACGCGATCTACGATGCGCTCGCGTCCGATGAGACGGCCACGCTCGAGGCGCTCCCGCTCTCGGAGAAGCTCGTCCTCGCCGTGCTCCGACACCGCCCGCGGACGCTCACCGACGGCGATACGCTGCTGCTGCTCCGCCTCAGGTTCTTCGACTGGTCGGGGCGCCGCCCGCGCTACCGCCACACGCGAGCCGTCTACCACGCCGTCTTCCGCCTCCTCGCCAGCGCCCGCCGCAACGCCGTCGTCGTCAACTGGCTCCGCCTCTTCTCCGACACCAACGCGGCCGCCGGGCACCCGCGCTTCCACGACACTCTCGTCATCGGCTACGCCGTCGCGGGAGACCCGCAGCGCGGGCTCAGCGTCCTCGGCCGCATGCGCTTCCACGGCCTCGACCTCGACGCCGTCTCATCGCGCATCCTCCTCAACTCCCTCGTCGATGCCTCGCTTCACGACCTCGCCGACTCCTTCGCCCGCAACCTTGCCTCCAGTCCTGTCGCTACATGTATCCTCATCAAGAGCCTCTGCCGCCGTGCGCGCCTCAAGGATGCCGTGGCTCTCCTTGACACCCTGCCGTTTGCTGAAGCATCGCGTGGCCCCGCCGCTGGTTCCATCGTCACTGAGTTCTGCCGCCGTGGACGTTTTGCTGAGGCAGCCCAGATCGTTGATAAATTCCCGTCCTGTGATGTGTATGGTGCGTGGATCCAAGGCCTCGTCGAGGCTGGGAGGCTTGATACTACGTTGAAGTTCCTCTCTGATAAGAAGGAAACTGAAGGCTATATCCCTGATGGGCAGCGGTATGACAAGCTTGTTTATCGCTTGCTTCGCCGGAACAGACTCGGGGAAGTGTATGACTTGCTTGTGGAAATGATGGAGGAGGGCATTGCTCCTGGCCGATCCACCATGAATGCTGCGCTTTGCTTCTTTTGCAAGGCTGGTCTTGTCGAAGTAGCCATGCATTTGTATAGGTCAAGAATGGAGCTTGGGATCAACCCAAACAAGGATGTCTACAATAATCTGATCACAGCACTTTGCCGGGGTGGGGAGACAGAGGAAGCATGTCTGGTATTGGAGCAAGCTATGGAAGGAGGGTATTTTCCAGGGCGTCAGACATTTGCCATGTTCGCAAATATGCTGTGTCAGGAGGGAAAGCTGGATAAGGTGCGGGAGCTGCTAGACAGGGCACTCAAGCAGGAAGTTTGGCCAATGGACTCTGTCTTAGCCAAGTACCTCGTGGCACTATGCAAGAGTGGGAATGTGGAGGAGGCATGCAAAGTGCCTCAGGTAGCAAGCAGCAATATCCATGTGGGATTATATCGGTATGAGTCAACCTACAAGAGCTTGATTCGAGCATTAATTTTGATTAAGAGGGTGGATATGCTGCCAAGGCTCATGCTGGAAATGCAAGATATGGGGCACATCCCAACCCGAAGCCTCTATCAGTCAGTTGTTTGTGCTTTGTGTGAGTTGAATATGTATGCCGAGGTTCTTGAACTGTTAGACAGCCAGTTGAAGCGGAGTGAAATCCAACCCCGTGTGTGCTACAACTACTTTATTTCTGGGGCTGGTCATGCTAAGAAGGCAGACATGGCCAGTGAGGTGTATAACCGAATGGAGATTTCAGGGATTGAACCATCAGTGGAAAGCAATACCCTTCTTCTCATGAGTTATCTAAGGAGCAAACGTATTGGTGATGCTCTTAACTTTTTTAACCTCATTCGTGGAAAGAATCCTCCTGGCACCAAGCTGTATAATGTATTCATATCTGGTCTGTGTGAATCTCAGAAGCCTGAGCAGGCATTGGTGTTCTGGAGAGAAGCAAGGCATAATGGTGTAGTCCCAAGCATCAACTGCTATGAGAATCTTGTTCTCTTGCTATGCTCTGTTAGAGATTATGACAGTGTTATAAAGGTTATTGATGATTTCAAAGAAACAGGTCGCCCTGTTTCGGCCTTCTTGTGTAATGTGCTTCTCTTGCACACATTGATGAGCAGCAGCCTTCTGAAGGCTTTGCTACGTTCAAGAGATAGGTCAAAACCTCTAGAAGTGAAAGGTGAAGAGATCCAAGGCCAGGAGGCAGGAAGGCTCTTAATTGGCGATCTAATTACTTCGTTTGCAAGTGGTATTAAAAACATGAATGACTTAGAGCATTTGGGAGAGGAGATGGAAAAGTATTTCCCTGTTGATACTTATACTTACAACATGCTGTTACGAGGTTTGACTATGGCAGGGAGGATGGATTCTGCCTGTAATTTGTTTGAAAGGATGTGCAGAAAGGGGTATCAACCAAATCGATGGACCTTTGATGTAATGGTACATGGTTTCTGCAAGAATGGTGACAGAAATGAAGCTGAGAGATGGATGGATGCCATGTATCGAAATGGGTTCTATCCAACGTGGTACACTATGAGGTTATACAACAATGCATCATTGCGAGCACATGATCAGAGGATCATTTCTTTTGTATAAGTAACTATATCTATGTATCTCCCCTTGCTACCTCACATTCAACTGCTGGTCTGCTCTCTGCCTTGATCGTATGATGTAGCTGGAAGAGGTAATCCTCTATTAAACCTTGCTATTGTTTCAGTTACTACTGTATAAGACTTGGAGTTTGAGGGGCTCCCATGTTTCGCATCTTCTGTAGTCTGAGGAACTGTGATATTCAACTGTCATTCCTGCTACATTTTCTTAGAATACACAAAGTCTAGCTTTAGGACCTTGTACTTTGTTTTAGGGATATCACACTAGACCAGTGAAATACAATTAGTCAGGCATGGTGGCGCAGGTGACCATTTTCATGGGATCTCCAAATAGCTTTGCATAATTTATTAATAAAAGGTGTATTTGTATTGGCAGTTTGTAAGCTCTATCATGTGTTATTCATGCTGCATCCATTGAATTCACCATTTGCTGTACTTCTAAGTCATTTTGTTTTGCACATATATCCAGCAGACCAAAGTTTTAAGATAGGATAGCTTTTATAATGTTTTAAATCTAAGTATTGTATATGTTTCTTGTATTTTTTATCCTTTACTAGAATATAGTTTTATGTGATTTCTTGGGATACAGACTTTTGTATCACATCAGTAAATCGACTGGTGTTCTACAAACTGCAGACTGCAGCGATCGTCGTTTGATGGCTGAATTTCTGACATTGTTTTCCATGTAATTTCAGCTCTCTGCAGGCATTCTTTTGGAAGATCAAATATATCTTTTCTAGAGATGTTTTCTGAGATTTAACATTATTTTATCCCCAGAATCACATTTGACCTACCTATCATGACAAAGTGTCCAAGACACATCTAGGATATATCAGTTTACATATATACCCCGGAGTTTTCCTTTGACTTTGATGTATTCTACTTTTACACAATTTTGCTGTAAAATTATACCTTGTGCACAAAATTTTCAAGTTTTTTGGCCATTCAAATCTTTTGCCACTGTCTATCTGATGTACCAATAACTCGATCTCACTATAATCAATAGATTATAATAGAATGATCATTCTTGATATCTAGGGTATAACATAATAAAGGCAGTTGTCCACACTTTTACAGAAGGTGCCATGCCATTCAAGGATCCGTAGGTGTCCAGCAAGTTTCTTGTCCTTTAACAGGTCAGGTTTTAAGAATATTTCAAGAATATATATTAGTTCAAAAAAATTGTTGTTTAAACATCACTTATTTAGTGTTTTGGTCTTGAATATTATTAGTCCTAGGCTCCTAGCAGTTGAGACAAGAGAATGGACTAGTTATGATTTACTAGTAGATATTAAATCCAGAAAGCATTCCTTCACTAATAAATGCAATTATATTTTTCGTCGTATCTGGTGAGGGGTCTTTGGAGTTCTTCATTTCTTTTTTTCTTCTTCCAACATGTATACAATTTTATCTTGAAATGTCAGCCATGACCATGAGCCATCTGCCAGATTTAGCCAGAAAATTCTGCATGTGTAGTTTGCTATGGAGAGATGTATGCGTCTGAGCAGATTGTTTGTCACAAACTCACAGAAATAGACCGACCATTTGGGGTGGCAAATAAAAATGTTATGAGAGAATACCGATTTTAGCTTGCAAAATAAACGGATATTGCCATGAGGAAATATTGATTCTAGCTTGCGAAACAGACGGATATGTGATTACTGTTAGTGGTGGCATAAAAAGGGTCAACCCAAGGGAAGAGACATCTTGAATGCATTGCTTGAAATGTTAAGAAAAGATACCGACTCTACATGTCCATACTTTTGCGGTGACACGCGACTCTACATGTCCCAAGCTGAGATGGCAATGAGCCGTATGTACGTGCATTGAGGATATCTAAAAATCTGCACTACAATCCAAAATTCCGTCTTATGTACTTTCATTCAAATACATGGATGGGGTTCTATGCGAACAGAATTCCACATAACATAGAGCTGCTGTTTATTACACACAAACAAAAAATCTGGCCCCAAAAAAGGAAAAAAAAAAGTTGCAAGCTGCCACAACTATTCCTGCATAGGGAAAAAAAAAAGTTCAGCAATGGCATGTACATATGATAGGGAAATGGAACCATTGGCAGAATTTTGGCTCACAATGGAATCAAATATGCCTAGTGTACAGCTTGTAGAGGAACAGCTGTTTGCTGCCATTCTCACCTAGGCATGAAGGGCACAGCATGTATACACGTTAAGCATCAGTCAATCAATATCCAAGCTGGAGTATGGCTCATGACCAACCTGAACAGATTTAGCAGTTTATATATATATATATAAAAAGTTGCACCAGAAGAAAAATACAGTTGCTTCTGAGGAATAGTATCATGAGGCTTGCAAAATGATGCAAGGAACCAATTGCAACCACCGAATTGGGCATACAGAAGAGTAGTAATGTTTTGTTGAGTTCGAAGTTGGAACTTACTGAGCAATCGTCGTGAACACGCCAGATTGTTTCGCCTAAGAGGTTGGCAACTGAGAGAATGGTCAGCTGCGGAAAACTCTTCTCCTCCTTAAGAGGGATAGTGTTTGTGATGATTACTTCTTGAAACAAACCACTTGATAACCTTTCAATGGCAGGTGGGCTGAAAAAGTAACGTATAGATATTAAAATAGAGTTGCAGAAAAATCTAGCTAGCTACAACGTATGCACAGGAGATAAAACAGAATATGACTTAAAGGATACCTAAAAACAGCATGTGTACAGCAAGCATATACTTCTCGAGCTCCTTCCTGATGCAGTAGCTCAGCTCCTTTGGCAATAGTTCCTATTTATGTTTGATAGTTCCATCAGGATAATGATATCCTAAAGCAAAGTATCTAAGAGAGGATAACTAATTTAGTACGCAATGTGATGTATAATTTACTTGGCTAGTGACAGGAATGTGGCACAAGTCACCAGACTTTTAAAGTTTAAATTGTATCTTAAATCTTACTTCAAACTAGTAGGAAACAATAGTAGTGTGTCATGTTTCATTCAGCATTCAATACATACTTCTACGGCGGATGGCAAAACTAATCCTTGCATGGCAGTTAGCCTCAAGGCCCTCGGCCTTGGTGGGTGGTTAAGAGAAAGGCGTAACTGGATTTTAGGAGGGGGCAAGGGGATGTCCAATCATTCTATGGATTGTGTCTAAGGGAGAACATACCTGCTGTGTCAATCATATCATCCATCATAACAGCCACTTTTCCTCTAACATCTCCAATAAGATTCATTACCTGTAATAAATGCACATGATAGGATATACTTGCTCATTCTGGCATAATTAAGATAAAAGAAATTGTGGTAGATAGGTAAATCCTCAAATGAATTATGATTCTTGAGATTCAATAGGAAGTAATATATTCAGAGTACTATATGTTACTAGGGATGGGGAAAAAGCCCAGTGAAGATTTTCATTTCTGTACATCCTACCCAGCTGTTCATAATATAACAGTCAGTATGGAAAACATAATATCTGAGTTAAGAGGAAAACATAATATCTGAGTTAAGAAGTTGATATTTTCTTCTATGTACTGTTTAAACAAATAATATAATACAATAGTACTTGCCTCAGCCACATTGTGTCCATGCCTTCTTTTATCTACAATAGCTAGAGGCGCATCTGAAAGCTTTTTGGCAAAAGCGCGTGCCCTGGCAACACCTCCGACATCAGGAGATACAACCACCAAGTCATTTGAACATATCGTCTTGCTGGCGAGATAATCAAGAATAACAGGCTTGATAGTTCAAAGAGGCAAAACAAAAGCAGTTGTAAGAAGAATGAATGCCATCACACATAAGTTTTAAAGGCATCGATTGATTTGAGCAGCATGCTTCACTGCATACCTGGCCATAAACATGATCTACTGGGATGTCGAAGTATCCCATTGCTTGACTGGAATGAAGATCACAAACAAGGACACGGTTAGCACCAGCTTCTGTAATCATATTAGCTACAAGCTTTGCAGCTATAGATTCCCTGCCTTGAGACTGAGAAAAAAGGAAAAGTTTCTTCAGTTAGTATTAAAAATGGCAAGGACATAAATGCTTTTGTTAGGTCTGGTGATGGCTTTTAATTTGATAGATGCTAGGATGCTAGAATTAAAAGGAATAATTGAATCTGTAATGTCATTGAGCATGAACAACGAAGAGCATCCACAAGCAAAACAGTCTAAATGTTAGATTTTAAAGTTACCAAGTGATCGAAACTGTCTTAGTTATAAATCACCAACCTAGGCCCTTGGATCAAATCCAACCACCTTGATCGATGATGGTGGCTGGAATGATTCCAAGCATTTGGAAATTAGCAGAACTGTTGAAAGTTTGCTTATGCACCTTCCATGGTCACACACCGGTAATGTGAAGTGATACAAGCACGTGATAGGGTATTTTTTTTTTCCATTCAAAAAGAAAACAAACTCAAAACCATTAAAAAAATTTGAGAAACTATGATGAATCAACATTACCTTCCTGTCAGCCCTCGCATAACCAAAATAAGGGATGACTGCTGTAATATTCTTAGCAGACGCTCTCCTACAAGCATCGATCATGATCAGAAGTTCCATGAGATTTTCATTTGCTGGAGGGCATGTTGGTTGCACAAGGAAAACATCACAGCCCCGTACACTTTCTTGCAACTGAACATATATTTCGCCATCTGCGAACCTTTTTATGTTGATCTTCCCAAGCTCTAGACCCAAGTAGCTTGCTATCTCCTGTTCATAGGACACCATAAAGAAATTAGGCATAAAGAGAGAACTCATATGGTTAGAGAAGGACATGTCAATAGCGGAACACAATTTGGTATTCTTCATTCAGAAGTGGGCTAGTAGAGATGCATTTTCGTATTAGATTCAACTCACCTGGGAAAGGGAAGGATTGGCCGTGCCTGAGAAGATGCGCAGCCTTGTGTCGCTTCTCATGTTTGGATCCCGGAAAATCGGCAAGGTTACAGGAGCCAATTGTGATCCGTCACACACTGGAATGCATGGTGGTGATCCGTTGATTGCCCTCAGAGAATCGATCTTTTTACATCTCTGCACGTATGGAGACAAAGTTTTAGCTGAAGTAAGCATAAGTGTGCTGATTCATCATGATTACTATCATCAGCAACTTCCTTTGTGGGCACAGATGCAAAATGGGTACTCTATGATGTGAACAGAATCTAAAGCACAACAAAGCAAGTTTCCGAGGCTCCCAAAAATCGAGAGCTTTCAACATCTTGTCTTAAGTATAAAAAAAGGCCAACGCCGGCTATCACCGTCAAATCACGGGTAAGTCCGGATAGCCAGGGGCCCGACGAGAGCGACATGAGGACGAAACCGAAACGAAATTTAGGAACAGAGGGTACGAGCGGCGGAAGAGACGGGCGGGAAAAACCGGAGCTCACCACGACGGCGGGGGCTGGGCGCGAGCGGCGGAGGAGGCCGCCGCTGCGTGCGGCGGCGGCGGATGTGGGGGCGTGGCAGAGCGGCATGGGGATTGTGGAGAGGGCGTCCGCCGCCGGTGGCTAGGGTTTAATCCGCTGGATTGAAGTGGGGTTTATGATTAGTTGCGCTGTTGGAACCACAGGATCAGAGAGGGCGGAGGCTCGAAGCCTCCGGTGAATGAACAGTGGAAAAGAAGGAAGCCCGGTGGGTTTTTCCTTTTTTTTTCTTTTCTTTTCTTTTTTTATGACTTTGTTTGGACTTGGAAATACAGATAGAGAAATGATATAGGAGACGTATAGAAGTTATGGCTAGAAACTGCTGGCCTATTAGGATCCGACCAAGAACTCTCTCTCTCATACAAGGAAGAGTCACGGTGATATTACAGGCTATGACGCGAGTACGCGCCTAAACACACAGAATTTTTTATAGAAATATACTGAGATCTTGTTTTGAAATTATTGTTAAACCAAAGGTAATGGTAATTACTTTTTATTTGGATGTTTGGTAGTAACCTACATTGTTCTCTTAAAATTTTAAATTGATTTACAGCCATCGATCTTGTCTTACATATATCTATATACCTTACTAGCCAGAAGTACCTCTTGTTTTAAGATTATGCGGAGAGCCCCTAGCCAGCCTAGACCATGCGGTGAGGCAGCCTCGACAGCCCGCGCCCATATCCACTCACCCACGTAGAAAAAAGACACATCTGTCTTCTCTCATCCACCGCTGCGCTCTCAGACTTTCTTCAGCTCAAGTGCCTACTACCAATCTGCCATGTCGTGCCGCCATCCACCTCACCGACATCACCTCCAACACCGGTGAGGACCGCCCTCGCCCTCTTCTTCCATTTCCTTCATCCTCCTCCTTCCACAAGATTTGCACGATCTTCCTCATTCTTTTTCTCCTCGGTGCACGACCCTACCACCGTCGGCCACCACCACCAAACACAGCGGGAGGCAACCTTGCCATCATGTCGTCCGCTCGCCTCCTACCACGACACCCTTTCCTGCCCTTCCTATACACTACAACTCATTGCTCCCGCCGCCGACAACGCCCACCAGCGTCACCTGACCGTTTGTGACATCGCCGCCTACAACCCGCCACCTCCTTTGAGCATGTCGCCGCCGCCAGTCATCCCCCTAGTACCACCGACCATGGAGCCTTCCCCCACAGCTCCAAACCCGAATCCCTAACCCTAATTCGGCATAGCACCGCAGCCATCGGCCATTGTCACCGAGGAGTTGGATTGTGAGTTTCGTTTTGCCAATTTCAATCTGTAATGAAAAAGTAACATAGGGGCTCCCGATTTAATTTATTATGAGAGGCATCTCCTTTTCTACTTAGGTGGATAGCCCCGATCCCGACACTGAGACACATGTTTAGTGCCCCCTCGGTATTTACTCTTCTACTCGTCTTCCTCCCATGGTGTTCATCTTCCTCCCGCAAACCACTTCTCTTCTTCGCTTCCAACCCCAAATCCATGGCTAGGGTTAGCGACATTAGCACGCGACCATAGTGGAGGGCGGCGGCAGAGGCGGCTTCTCGCTGCGGGAGCCGGTTGCGAGGCAGTGGAGGTGGGAGCGAGCTTGTCCTCCTCCACTTCAATTGTTCACCGGCACAATCATGCGATCCAGAGCAAGATGTGGGCATGGTAAGTTTAGTTGTTAGGGTTTGGGGTCGAATTAGGGTTCATGGGGTTTGGAGTTCGTGGGGTTGGGAGTGTGTTTTCACTCTCTGGGTTTAAGTGATATCTGGGTAGCCCGGTTGACCAATGGTGGTGGTGGACAAGAAAGCGGCGAGGCGTTGCCCATTGGGCAATGGGAGAGATCGATTGAGAGATGCAGCGGCAGGGTGAGCAACGATGCTGATTAGGAAGGGCGGGGTGGCGCAGTGGGGATTTCAGGCTAGCGGAGTGGCACGACGGCGAGTCGCCACCGGCCGTGAGCGGTGGTGGGAGCTGGCGACAGGAGGACATGTGCGACGCTCCATGAGCTCAGGTTCGGACGACACAAGGAAGAGAGTGATGAGTGTGAGGAAGATATGGTACTGGGACATGGCTCTCCTTTAAGCTTAATGTGATACTTCTCAATCTAGTCAACTTCTAAATTAAATACTTTCTTGCATGTCTATGTGGCATTTTTGGAAACATCACATGAAATCTCATAAGGATTTGTCTGTAATATAAATTAAATAAGCAGATATATAATGCTACGGATTAATACCAGAGTATGGTACCCGAGATTCATCTTTTCAGGTTTACTGTGTTTCCACAAAGGCAATAAGATCGCCTACTGTGTTTCCAAGAAGATGGAATGCTAAGCATACGACGGGTCTCCACTAGTACGTCTTTTTTTGAGAAAAAAAAACACTCATTTTCTTTTTTTTTAAAAAAACGCATGATTAATTTCCTCCTATATCCATGGCATTAAATTTAGCCACGGTGTTCAGCTGTTTATGGATAACGCCGGCCTGCATGGCGCGCGGGCGTTTCCATTTTCTTTGCACGGTCATGGAGGCGTCTCCTTCTCCTTCCCATATATAGCGCGCGCACGCGACGCGGCGGCCACAGCTCTCAATCACCACCTCAAAACAAGGCAAGCAATCGGCGATTGGTCCCGAATAATTCGCAGGCGAGGCGAGGTGCGCGCCGGCCAGCTCTTGCCGCCGGTCTCCCTCCCTCCCTCCCTCCCTCCCTCCCTCCCGGTATTGACTGCGTTATTCCCCGGCTCTGCATTGGAGGCGGCCGCGGGCGGCCGTCGGCGAGCTAGCAGCATGGCCGCCGGAGCCGTGGCGGCGGCGACGCTGCTCGTCCTGGCAGCGGCGGCGGCCGTGTCGGGGCTCCCGGCGATCAACGTGACGACGATGGCGTTCGACGAAGGGTACGCGCCGCTGTTCGGGCACGGGAACATCCTCCGCTCCGACGACGGCCGCACCGTCAGCCTCCTGCTCGATCGCTCCACCGGTACGCCACGCGGCAAATCGATTTGATTCGATTCGTTCCATGATCCCATTCTGTGTATTACTACTGGTCGATTATTGATGATTCAGCAGACGATCATCTATCAATCGATTGATGCATGATTGACGAGGTGGCTGCCGCGCTTGCAGGGTCTGGTTTCATCTCGTCTTCCATGTACCAGCACGGCTTCTTCAGCGCGTCCATCAAGCTCCCCTCCGACTACACCGCCGGCGTTGTCGTCGCCTTCTACGTACGTACGCCTGGTGGAATTCAAACATATATATGTATTGTGATTGTTGACGACGATAGATGTGATGGTGCTCGAGCAGACGTCCAACGGCGACGTGTTCGAGAAGCGGCACGACGAGCTGGACTTCGAGTTCCTGGGCAACATCCGCGGGAAGCCGTGGCGCGTGCAGACCAACGTGTACGGCAACGGCAGCGTGAGCCGCGGGCGGGAGGAGCGCTACGTGCTCCCCTTCGACCCCACCACCGAGTTCCACCGCTACTCCATCCTGTGGACCGCCGCCGCCGTGGCGTTCTACGTGGACGACGTGCCCGTTCGCGAGGTCCGGCGGTCCGCCGCCATGGGCGGCGACTTCCCCTCGAAGCCCATGTCGCTGTACGCCACCGTGTGGGACGCCTCCACCTGGGCCACCTCGGGCGGCCGGTACCGCGTCAACTACCGCTACGGGCCCTTCGTCGCCTCCTTCACGGACCTCGCGCTCCTCGGCTGCCGCGCCGACCCCATCCGGATGGTGGCCGGCGGCGGCGGCGAGGCGTGCGCGGCCGACGAGGAGGCCCTGCGCGCCTCGGACGTGGCCGTCATGACGGTGGAGAAGCAGCAGGCCATGCGGCGCTTCCGGGAGCAGAACATGGTCTACTCCTACTGCTACGACACGCTGCGCTACCCCGCGGCGTTCCCGGAGTGCGACGTCGTGGAGTCGGAGCGCAGGCGCTTCAAGGACACCGGCCACCTCCGGTTCGCGCTGCGCCGCAGGGGCCCGCGCCGCTCTGGCCGGGCGGCGGCGGCGGCCAGAGCAGCGGCTTCCAGGGCGGCCGCGGACCTCGCTCGCCGCCGCCGCCAAGAAGCAAGAGGCGGGCGCGTATAGCTAGCATATAGTATTAGTGTCGTCAGTAATGGTGATGGAGATGAATGGATGTAGTGAATGCATGGGCGACATTGATCAGGCTAAGCAAATGGAGAAATTGGCAAACCAATGTTGTTGATGTTCGATGGGTTCGCACGGGAGCCTGGCGGAGGCGAGCGAATTTGTGCTAGAGACCTGCCCCTGCCCGGGGCCGGGGGCGGTTGAATAGTCAAGGAAACGCAGCAAGGCAGCTGAAACGCTGGTCCTCTTGTGGTCAACGTATCCACATCGCCGTACCGATCGGATTACATATCCATCTCGCGAACGAAATTAGCTAACACAGGTTTTTTTTTCTATCGTTGCTTGAGAATTGAGATATACTCCCTCCTTTTTAATACATGCTATATTAGTTTTGTTCTAACACAAAGTTATATAATTTTGATCAAATTTAGAAAATATATCAATATTTACAATATCTATCATTATAGACGTCGTTGTACTTTCATATAATAAATTTAGGTAAAATTAATTAACTTTAACTTAAAACAAACCCAACAGAACATATAAAAAATGAGGGAGTATGATACTGTAGATGAATATTGAAAATGAAGTTGGAGAGCAAACCAACCATACTAGTTCTGTACCTGGCCAATTTAAATTCGTAGAACCAACCCATAAACACTACTGTGAAGGCCATTAGTTAGGGTGTGTCGGTGCCCTACATGTGCTCCGTGATCGCGAGTCCCAGTCGCATCCAGCGTGGACCTTGCTGCCACTGACGACGGCTCGACATACCACAGATATCCACGAACACCAATACACACATCCGCCCTGCTCCTCAGTGGCGACTGCACGAGAGATGTTGAATTTTCGTATCCTAAATGTTTGCATATTGCTCAATCTACTGTGAGAAAAAAAAAGTCAAAGGACGAATTCTACCATGTTTTCGTCTGCTTGAACCAAAAATTTCTAGAACGGTTTTACCTCTGACCAACGGAAACCGGTGGTGACGCAGCGGGTGACGATGGCGTGTGAGGCGAGGTGAGTCCGGGCGTGTAAGTATTTTGAATCCTTTAATGTAGCAATTCTAAACCTAAGATTAGGAGAACTAAACATGATCTAATTATAAAACTAATTACACGGATGGACGGAAAATCGCGAGACGAATCTATTAAACCTAATCAATCCGTCATTAGAGATTGTTTACTGTAGCACGACGTTGTCTAATCATGGTCAAATTAGGCTCATTAGATTCGTCTCGCAAAGTTAGGGGGTTTATGGAATGGGTTTTGTCATTAACTCACGTTTAATACTCTATGCATGTATGATTCCTTTTGATAAATAGTGAAGTTGAATAAATAATGAAGGTTGATGTGGCAACTAAACAAGGCCGGTCTTCCAGTCCGGGCCCCAACCCGGCAGGGCAAACCCCTGTCGCAAGAAAGAGTGGGACTGGAACGAAGACGCACGCACACACGCCACGGCATCTCCCCTTGTCTTGCCGAGGAGATGCTAGAAACCCACAAGTAGATGCGCCCCGTCCCGTCCCCTTCCCCGTGTCAAAGTCGCAGCCCACCCCCTCCCGTTACCCAAAATTCCGCCGCCGCCGCCTCCGCCTCCGCCGCTGGCGCCTTAAAACCCTCTCCCCCACCTCCGCCGCCGCGTCGGCCGGTGAGCTGAGGAGGATCAGCGGCGGAGCGCCGAGGAGGTCGAGATGGTGCTGTGGGAGCTCACGGCGATCACCGCCTACTTCCTCGGCCTCAGGCGCACCTACCGCCTCGCGCTCCGCATCCAGCGCCGCCTCATCCCGCCCAACCGCCCCAGGATCCGGGACTTCGTCTACAGGTCCGTCTCACACTATTCCCCACTTCTCCACCCATTCGCCACGCCGTGCCGTGCCGTGCGCCTCAGGAAATCGCGATTCGATTCGTGTTGGGGCTTGAGATGCCCTCGATCCGATGCGAAATAGAACAATCGAGGCGTGGATTGCTTGCTTAGTCTGCAATTTAGCGACCTCCCTCGCATTAATTGGTTCCTTAATCTTACTGCTACTAGCACTCTAGCTCCGGGGAGGGGTGGATTGATTGATTGTGGCGTTGCCCGCCTCGCTAGCGCTGCCAATGAGGGTGATGAGGGTTCATGGTTACTAGCTGCATCCATGGATTATGGCCTTGTCTCCGGGGAGGGGTGGATTGATTGATTGCGGTGTTGCCCGCCTCGCTAGCGCTGCCAATGAGGGTGATGAGGGTTCATGGTTACTAGCTGCATCCATGGATTATGGCCTTGTTTATTTTTGTTAAAATGTAAACTTTTACATAGCCTTGTTTATTTTTGTTACATATTCACAGTCGTGATGCGGTGCTGTTTGTTTTTGCCCCATTCAAATCACCACCAGCTACGCATAGCAAACGATACCTGCTTCCTGTTTTCGGCAAGGAATCGCTGAGAGCATTCATGGATTATGGCCCATTCAATTCATCTTGTTCTTCAATAGTATACCAAGTCACTTTTGTTTCTGAACCGCACATTTTCTGTCATGTGTGTGCTTTCCATTCATCCATGCATTAGTACAAGACATGTGAACACACACTGCTTCCTCCCTTTTGGAGAAGCTCAGCACGTATAGTATTGAAGTGTGCCGCTGGTATATGTTAACTTGGGAGTTTCATCTTTACTTGATCCAGCATTCTAAGACCTAGTTGTGTGCTCACTACTACATTTTAACAGCTACTCATTACTGAATCGGCTGAACCTGTACTTGAGATGCTTAATACCGAAGCATGTGATTTTCAGCTGACCCTACAATCTTTGTGCATTTTGATAATGATAGCATAGTCTCCTATGTAACTATGTTAGACTGTACCTCAGCATGATCTTCAATTCACCTTTCCTATTTTCTTTACACTTGGGCAATGTCTGAAACTGCTGGCTTCTTAGATACCTATATACCCATTTTATAAACCTTAAAATTAAATTGGGTGAAGTCCTTCTTCTATCTTCTGTGTGAACCCAATAAAACTGACCTTTGTAAGGACCAATGATTAACAAATTCAGATTGGCATCTCTGAGAGAGATACCACCATCCAGTCAGCCCACCCACTTTTCACTTTTTTTTTTAAAAAAAAATTCTGGTATTATGTTGATCCGGAGAGGAATTAGCCAATCTAAGCACTTAACAGATATACTGTGTGATGCTAATGCATTTTATATGGCCAATCAAAGCTGGTTACATGCTATCAAGATTGATTCCCTTGTTCCCTCCTCTGTGTTCTGCAGGCGTACACGGGATGTGTTCAACGTTGCAGTGTCAGTGCACAAGAACATTCAGCAGAGGGACATAGAGGTTGGCCGGAACCTCGGAAACGCGATCCTTCGCTGGCTTGATCGCATGAAGCCATCAGCAGAGATCCGCCCCCGTCTTCCAGACCCGCCAAATGGCAGCTCGGAGAAGTTCAGACATCTTTCAGGCACAAGCAGGAGCTCAGGAGCTCAGAAAACCTCCTCTAAAACTTCACCCCACGACTCCAGTGGAAAGATGCTGTTCTCGCGTCTGAACATTCGCCCCAAGTCCTTCCCCGTCCTACCCACAATGACGCAGCCCAACAAAATCAGCGCTAGCAGCCAGTGCAGGCGCATCTCCTACTCCCCGTTCCCGTCAGTCACCGCGAAGAGGAAGGGTCTGATGGAGGGCGTCTTCCGCAAGGACATTGCGCAGCTGATGGTGTAAGGATCTATGCTGCTTCTTTTTGTCTAGGCAATGATCTATACTGTGTTTTTTTGGAACATGAAGATTGTTACTCGAACTGAACTACTCGCCAGAACAAAATGTGTCTCCTTATAATAATGAAGCGCATAGGGGAAGTTGTCACTGCTCTGCCAGGATAGGCCATTAGATCTCTAACCAATGCTCAGATTCTCAACAGCATTTCATGTTTTACCAAAGGACATGTGTACTCCATTTATATGTACTTGAAATATGAGACCTGAGAAATCTGGTGCCTCTCATTTTAACTCTGCTGTTTCAGTTCCTGTATTTTAGTACTCAGCTGGTTCCAAGTTCGTGATTGGACCATGATAGTGGGCTGGGTTGACACAGGGCCCATCAATCAGCGATTTCTCCTAGCCCAAAGATCTTGATTAGCCCCTGTTGTCTGAAGGAGTTTTCTAGATCGTGAAACAAACGTGCAGTAGGCAGCACTACTGCATTGCGTGACCCCATCATTCATTTGCGATCTGATCTAATCTGATCTTGTCTCATACTTCTTCGGGGGGCTACGCTTATGTCTTCTCACAGGAAAAAAGAATACGCGATGCATGTGGCATCTTTGGAAATTCCCATCTCAGTGCTTGTAGCCATCGAATAACGAATACCGCCCCGTGTTCACACGAGCAAACACACATCTTCTCGGGGAAATCAAATGTGCATCCTAAGGGTTGATGATACATACCCACACATTGGCCTACACTGAACATTCAACAGTGGAAATTCATGGGGTCGGAAAAAATGCAAAATGTATGTAAATTTCAGACATTACCTAAGCGCAAGGATGCACAGATTTCCTCGATTTTATGAATCTTGCACTTGAATCATGTCAAGATTTCACAAATTTCCCTATTGATAATTATTTTGTTACCTTCTACATCAACCAAGAAACATAGGACATAGCCACATAGGAGATGATGCCCTTGTGGCTTGTAAAATTTCTGCTCTATTCAATGAAATTGGCACTGGTTCGTTAAAATAAAAAGGAAGGAATCTCTGATCGTCCTCACACAAGAGGCATACAAGCTCCTAGAAGATGATATATGCATGATGGCATATACACCAAGTCACCAACCATCAAATGTCCAAATATTCCTCTGCTCGTCTATAAATAAATAGACAAGCTAGCTCAGCATCAACAACAAGTAGTAAGCGAGCACACACTCCAAGTCGAAGCCAAGCACACACACAGACAGTCCTCAGAGCGAGCGCCAGCAGCTCGGCATGTCGATGATCACCAGCATGCTGGGCCGCAAGCAGCAGAGCCAGCAGAACCACAAGGGCGGGGCGCGCACCAACGGCGCCGGCGCCGGCACGGAGGTGGAGCCGGTGAGCATCGACGTCCTGGAGCCGTTCACGGAGGCCATCTCGCTGACGGCGTTCGCGGCGCCGGCGCTGGGCCTGCCGCCGTTCGCGACGGCGAGCATGGACTGGAAGGAGACGCCGACGGCGCACGTGTTCATGGCGGACCTCCCCGGGGTGCGCCGCGACGAGGTGAAGGTGGAGGTGGAGGAGGAGAAGGTGCTCAAGATCAGCGGCCAGCGGCAGCGCGCCGCCGACGACAAGGGCGACCGGTGGCACCGCGTCGAGCGGAGCTCCGAGCGCTTCGTCCGCACCGTGCGCCTGCCGCCCAACGCCAACACCGACACCGTCCAGGCCACGCTCGACAACGGCGTGCTCACCGTCACCGTGCCCAAGGACAACGACCGCAAGGCCTACGGCAGGCTCATCCCCATCACCAACTAATTAAACTAGCTCGATTAATTATTCACTCATCGCTCACATATACATATATCCGTGATACTAAATCTCCACTAGCTACTTGATCATGTATCGATCGAATATGTGTGTATCTCAGTGTTGAAGCATGGTATGTGTTCTTGGACTGTTGCATATGGATATGGTGCTTGTTGTCACCACTTCCACCAACTTGCTTGGTGAAAGTCGTTTGAGGCAATATATAATTTGGGGAATAAAGTAGTTTTTTTCTTATCCCCCCAGTGCTTATTTAATTTTTTCTTGATTCCTTGCTTTTTCATTCTATTGGAAAAATGATCTGTGCTCCCCACATGTTATGTATGCGCGTGTGTATGTGATGTGTTTCCTGAGGGGAAAAAAAAAATCTTGCTCCACAACAAATGCCAATGCGAACTGAAAATGAAAAAAAAAAGAATTTCTCACACTTAAATTGTCACTTACTAGGATCCAGTTCCATGATTCCATCTATAGATATGGCGCTTAACTAAACCACACAGACCTCAGACAACATCCGTCCAATTCATCAAATGGCTCGCGCTCGTGTACAGCATAAAAAAGCTCTAACCTTTAACCTAACCACTACTTACCCTGGCCCACTCAAGCACTAATCACCCATGAAGAGCCACAAGCCCACAATAATCTAGTCCATCATGTTGTCAATGCACTTGCATTGCATGTGTGCTGTGTGCACATTCCCTTAAGCAATAATTACCACCCCTTTGAAAGCTTGGTACTTTGCTCATCCATAACATCATGGTCTCTCTCTCTCTCTCTCAAACACTGGAATTTCCTCTCATATCACAATTACTTTCCAAAGTTTTCATGAAAAAATAAACCAGCTAGATACTATTTTCTATTTTCGCAAAAAATACCATTTTCTAGCAATAAAAAATGGTAACAAAGGAAGAAGAAATGAGGTGGTAAAAGGGGATAAAGTATTTACCGTTTCGCATCTCCCCTCTTCTTTTCCCACCACGCAGCAGTAAAACCCAAAACTACAAGACGAAACCACACACCCCCTATCTTCGTCGCGTCGGCGGGCCCATTGACATTCCCACCCCACCGCCGTCGGATCAACTCCCGGAGACCGCGGCCTCGCCGCCGATGGGTATTTTCCGCCGGATCGCCGGCATCTTCGGCATCTCCCGTGACGATGCCGACCACCCCGACTCCTCATCCTCCTCCTCCGCCGCCGCCGCGGAATTCCCGCAGGACAGGGCGGCCGCGGCCGCGGCGGCGACTGCGGCGGCCCACGGGGCGAGGCGGGGGTTCAGCGTCCAGGTTCCCGTCCCCGTCGAGCGGCAGGGGCCCGGGCCCGTGCTGGTGCCCTGCCCCCAGGGGGACGGCGGCGTGCAGGTAGCCCGCGAGATTACTTTCCCGTATGCGATTATGGCGTCAGTTGTAGTTGTGCTCTGGAGTCCAGCGGGATCTGGTTCATGGAAAGAGCCTTCTTTTAGATGCTTCTGCTAGTGTCTGATTTCTTGCTGGGATGGTTCCCTGAATTGCGACGGGAGTTGGAGCAGTCGCTAAATTATTTGATTGCTGGGCTTCAAGGATCTTATTTCTTTTAGATAGTCTATAAGATAGAACTACAAGTAGATGATGTGGTAAATTGGATGTATAGTCTAGTCTTGGGTTGTGGCAAGTAGTCTGTACTTTTGTGCCATAGATTGATTGTATTTTTCATCGCTAGGTGCTACTCTCCTCTGTCCATTTCAGTGCAAATGTAGAACTTGACAGGTACGGGCAGCAATATTAGCTTGGTAGATTTTCTTTGTTCTTGGGTTGTCTTGCATTTTGCAAATTTGGTTTCTGAACCTAAATTACTAGATGACTTAGCCAAAAGTCCTATAATTTTTCTTTCTTGTTAGTTATGTGATGATCATTTTACTTCCTAGACAGTTAGTTCTGCACACTGATGCATTTTATATTAGTTTCTTGTTATGCCAAAGGGAGACTACAAGAGAGATAGTCAAGACAAATTTAAGTAGGAACAATCTAATGCAAGCAATAACCAATGTAGATCACCTTACGTTAGGTATTACGATCTTCAGTCAGTGTTCTCCTGTGCATTCAAAGTTGATGCAGCAGTTGGAGGTCATGCTTCTGTCACTGTAAGGTAACATATGCTGCTATATATGGGTTGCATGAGAAGTTATACAGGCCCTGACTTTCTTTAAACTACAAGGATGTTAGATACCAGTAGTTCAGAACATATGAGGGCCTAAGTCTTTGTCCTAGAAACTCATTTGATTGACAAAGTGTATCTTGATGCTATGTACTCAGTAATTTCCTCGTTTCATCCAATTGCCCCTTGATCATACTCCAGCTATCTCTAAACTGATACTACCTAACAACGGCCATGTCTGGTTAAAGCATACATACTCTGAGTTTAGTTGCTTTGGTTTTGGTATTTGATGTTACTTACCTTAGCTGCTTGGCATGTCTAGAGTTGAGGTGCAACTATGCTCTAATGAGTTCTTTGAGTCACTAATTCGGTCTAGTCTATTAATCAGTTTGTCTCGGTTCTACATTCTATGAATTGTTCTTTTGACTTGGTTACGTCAGTTATGGTTATCTGTATTACCTTCATGGAATGGGGTTGTCATACATTTGTTGCTATAAATGATTTATCAGCTAAGGTTTATTTAATTAACTTTTTTTTTTTTTACAAAAAGGATAGATTGAGATGTGGTTGGTTTTGCCTGGGCTTTGACATTATGATTTGTCAGTTTGCATTAACTAGTGCTTGAAAGCTTACAGCTGTGAGTTCCATTTACTGTGCATGAGTTATTTGTGAATTCTAGCTTTGGTGGAATCAGACCTTTTGGTTGAGCATTATGACGATTGACACATTGTGTCTTCTGCCAACTGTTTCCTAAACAGTTCTTGGTGGCACTTTTTAATTATAGAACTATCCCAAACTTCACAATGGATTTCCTTAATATGTTTTGAGAAAATAATGAAACATCAATCAGTATTTCTCAATTGCCAACCTTTTGCAATTACAAAGCACGGTTCTATTCTTGCAGGACATAAAACTAGCAAATTACCGTCTTTGCCTACAACACATGCATTTCTTGTTCAGTGTACCTTGTGGTTCCTGTTGCAGGACATAAAACTAGCAAATCAATTTATCTTTCTTCATACATCACAAATTGAGTGAATTTTTTTGGTGGTACTGATGCGCTTTCAAGAGAAGGGGATATCTTAAGTTAAAGGTGTGGCTGTACCACATTTTTATATATGTTTAAGAGCATCCGTGTCTGTTTACATAACAGATATTGTGTCACATCGACTCTTTTTTTATGCAACCATCATAGTTCT
>CM014270.1:3024926-3080599 GCA_004135705.1 Alloteropsis semialata | reverse complement strand
TTATGGAATGGGGCACCTTTGTTTCCAGTTTCTTATGTGCATGGATTGCCTCAAGCTAAAATGATCTTACCAAACAAGTGCCTGTTTTTCATGGATTTATGCTTTTCAGTATGTGCAAGGAGTCCCTTCAGTGTTGTCAGTTGTCTTATATTTTAGTGCTTTGATCCCTTTGCATTTGAACTTTGAAGAAACAGCCATTATAACATGCTCTGTGCCCTGCTTTTATTCAACCAGGGCTTTCGGTGGTATACAAGGAAGCTGAGGATGGATGAAGATGGGGACGTGGCTGATGAGTTCTTGGACGAGGTTATCCCAGAAAGGTCGATGAACAATGACGCAAGCCCGGTTGGAAGGTTCCAAGCGAAATACAACACGAAACCGACCAGTCTAGCGCTGAGAAAGCAGATTGTCGCCATCGACGGCGACATCCGCCACAGCTTGGAACACCAAGGGCAAGTGCGGTGGGTGTGAGTGGATATGTAATCTTGACCTCTGCTGTACGCGTTGGCTAGAGGCGCGCACAGGAACTGATGCATCCATGATTCTTCGTTCAGTGTGTTTGGAATGGCTGATCTCAGTGATCATTAGATCCCTTGTGCTACTAGTAGCTGTACATTATGGTACTGAATTATGACAGGAGTTAAACAAGCTGCTGCTGGAAATTCAGAATGGGTAGTGTGCTTGCCACTGGATCCTGCCCCTTCGTTTTCCCATTCATCCTTGAGTCTTGGACATTATTTACTGTTTCTTTCTCCCCATTTTCTGATGAAGCTTTAATCTGTAATCACTTGTATGTGAAAGGTACTCTGAAGCTGATGAACGCCATGCCAGGTCGCCAATCGTCTACTACTAGTGATTGGCGCGTGCCTATGCGCGCGATGGAGTACGTGATGTTTTGCATGATTTTAAAATTTTGTTGTGGATGAAGTATGACAAATGAGGTGGGTATAAGTAATTGTTTACATAAAATGTGTATAAGCGTGAGGGCTTAAACATAAAATATCTGCACCATTCTATCTAGGAGCGTGGATTGATTTCTAAAAAATATGAGGGCTAATTGGGAAATGTGCTTCCAACTCAACTCAACATCGGGTTGGTTCATTAAAGACCCAAGTGACTAACTGTAAGAAAGTCCCGGTACTCAACTCAACCCGGGTTGATCTTTTTAGAAATATGAGGGTCTAAATGGAAAAGTCTGCCACACTCAATCTAGGAACACGATTTGATTCGTTAAAAAATGCGAGGGCATAATTAGAAAATGAGCACGCCACTCAATGTAGAACAATGTTGTTCACTTGGAAATGTGGGAGCCTAAATATAAAACATCAGCACCTATATCTAGGACTGTGGGTTCGGTTTTTTAGAAACGGGATGGTCTGGACGTAAAAAGTTGGAGGTTTATCGCTAGCCGTCGGTACGCGGTCGGACGGTGTTGGGTAGATTTTTTAGAAACATGAGGGTCTAAATGAAAATATTCATTACGCGCAATCTCGTAACACGATTAGATTTTTAAAAAATACGAGGGAATAATTGTAAAATGACCACGCCACTCAATGTAGGATCAGGTTGATTTATTGGAAACACGAGGGACTAAATACAAAACAGCGACACCTTTATCTAGGACTATGAGTTTGATTTATGAGAAATATGAGGGTTTAAATATTAAAAATCAGTGGCTTACGGCAATGGATGAAAAAAATTCGAGGAAACGTGAGGGTCTAAATACAAAACATGTTCGTCGCACGCAATCTCGAAACACGATTAGATTTCTTAAAAATGCGAGGGAACAATTGTAAAATGATCACGCCACTCAATGTAGGATAAGGTTAATTTCTTGGAAACACGAAGGCCTAAATACAAAACATCAACACCTATATGTAGGACCATGAGTTTGATTTCTGAGAAATATGAGGGTTTAAATATAAAAAACCAGTTGCTTATGGCAATGGATGGGAAAAATTCGAGGAAACGTGAGGGTCTAAATACAAAACACCGGCACCTGTATCTAGGACCGTGGGTATGATTTCTTGAAACACGAGGGTCTAACGTAAATAATCGGTGGGAGTTGATTTCTTAGAAATAGGAAGGTCTAAATGTAGAAAAATCGGAAATACGTTGGTCTAAGCGTAAATAAATAATTGATGGGATTTGATTTTTTAGAAATACGAGGGTCTAAACGTAGAAAAAAAGCGACCTATACCTAACCATCGGATGGCCATCCGTCGGCCGAAAAAAATTCGGCCGACGTGGATGGCCTGGCCGGCCGGCGAGTCCGGCGCGTTTAAAGAGTTATAATTATTATTTCAAAAGAGACCACACCACAATATTACACTGCAACAAGCCAATCAAAAAGTCCACACGTCATCTTTAAAAAATTGGTGCATGTGTGCACGTTAATCTGAAGTTGTATCCACGTTTTTTTCCCTCTTCCCAGTCAGCTGATGTTTGAAATTTTCTAAACACAGGAAATGATGGCATACCTACCAGAAGTCCAGAACACAATAATTTTTACAAGTTGTTAGTAGTAATTATTTGATGGAGAGGATACCATAAAGAATACTTGATGAGCAAAAAGTTTCAGAAATGATGTTTTGTTAGTCTAACACGAATGAACGATCGAATTTGAGTCTCTGATTTTTGTGTGTTTTAGAGAAAAAGAAAAGCAAGTTCTTGAAGATATGGCCAGTCGGCGAAGACGCTGGCGGTTGCTTGCTGCGTCGCTCCAGGTGGGCCAGGCAGGCCTATCCATGTCCATCCACCCACCTACCAATCCCGCGGCGAGGCGAGCGCAGCTTCTGGCTCACGTTATATCCACGGAGGCCCATGCCCCCAATCATCATCGCCCTTCGTGGGCCCCACGCCCGCCCGGGTGGAGGCGGCCCATACGCCTGCTCCCGCCCGCCTCCTCCGCCTACGGTCCACCGAGAACCCGGTCCACGGCGCCGCGCCGCGCCATCTCTTCTCCCTCTTCCTCCTCTCTCGTCGTCGTGGTGAGCTCGTGGGTTTCCCTCCTCGTCCCCGCCGGAGCCCGCCGCCGTCTTGCGTCTCCCTCGCGGCCGCTGCATTTGCGGGCCATCTCTGCTACGAGAGCGCGGGCGGCTGCGGGACGGGGGGCGCGCGGTCCTTGATTGCAGTTGCAGCGCCTGCCCTGCCCTCTCGAGCGAGCTGCTCCCCGTGGGCGCGCTGGAACTGGTGAGAGGAGTGAGCGATATGGCCCGCTCCGTTTGACGCTTTGCTTGCGTTCTTTCTGCGTGTTTGTGCTACGAATAGCTAGCCATTGTGAACATTGCGGTTCTCTGCTATTTGTCGGGTATTATTTTTCTGTCGTGGTGTTAAGTTCGTGTATCTTCCTCACCGTCCAATTCGATACTAGAGAGAAATTCGTAATTGCAGAATTTTGAGGCCTTTCGGTTTCCTCTCCTAGTCTACTGTCTTCCTTCGTGCCACATATATTTTTAATTAAAAAAAATCTTCTTGTATCTTGCTTCTCAATGTTTGTTTCTTTTGGGCTCAACAGGAATTCTTACATATATTCAAGGCGTCAGTTATTGGTGTTCCGGTTGCAATTGAGTGGTTGGGGAAGCTGATTTTCCAGAAGCATAGCTGGTCAACCGATGGGAAGCAATGACCCTAGCACACCCTCCAAGGCTTCAAAGGCGTCAGAACAAGTACTCCAACAGTGCCCTTTTGAAATGACATTTCCAGTGCTTACTTTTTCTCTTGTATTTTCCTAAAGGGATAAAATAGTGATTTTCTTACTAGTGGCATAACCTTAGTGTACTTAATGGCGATGATGGTTTTGTAGAAACTTGTAATTTCTTTTTAAACGAATATGAAACTTGTTATTGTGCTGCAGCCAAATGAGGAATACATGCCGAATAAATAGTATGAATTGGTGCTTTAATGGACCAATGAAAACCTATTTCAAGCTAAATTGGTGCCTTCGATACTATTACATTCTTGGTATCAAAGTTACAGTGTGGAATTGTATCTATCTGTCACGGCATGTGAATAATTCCACGGACTGCACTAACTACAATATGTCCAGTCAAATTCTGTTTTATTTACATAGGCTAGCTCCTTCCACTGACAAAAGGAAATATCCATCTAGGTCAAAACACAACTCTCCTGTATAAACTGTGATTTACACATAATATGCTTGTTTATCCTTTCTTGTTTTTCTTACCTGTATGTTCTCAGGATCAACCTCCAGACACTACATCCGGCGCAACAGCTTCAGTTTACCCTGAATGGCCCAGCTTTCAGGTTATTCCATACAAAATGTTCCCTTGCAAATTAAGAAAGACCAACATTTTCCTTTTCTATACATTTTATTTATATCATTATATCAAATAATTTCCCTTTCCTGATCTCTTGCTTGTTAAAAATCTTGGTAGGCCTACTCAGCAATTCCACCACATGGGTTTTTCCCCCCTACTGTTGCTGCAAATCCACAGGCTCATCCATACATGTGGGGAGCTCAGGTGGCCTCTACATCTGTAACTTTGTGCTCCCCCTCACCCCAACCCCTCTCTTCTCTGTTCATCCCTATTGTTGTTGTTAATCTGTATTTAATCTTTATATGCAAGGGCACATGACTTTTGTATGCGAAATCAATGTCAGTCTTTCCTTAATTGCAGCCTATGGTGCCACCTTACGCGACACCACCATCACCTTATGTGATGTATCCACCTGGAACAGTATATGCCCATCCCTCTACACCACCTGTATGCCCTTTTATGCCCAACAAATCTAATCTACATATTAGCTTTGTATGTGCACTCTTTTATCCTGTTTTACCGACGTATTTTGTGTTATTGAATAACTAATCGTCAGGGCATGCATCCGTTTAGTCATTATCCTATGCCAACAAATGGACACGCTGAAACTCCTGTAAGTAATCAACTGTGTATGTCCCCTTTTGCTCATCTCTGTTTCATGTAATCCTGAAATGTACAGTATCTTTTAGGGAACTGCGCCAAGTGCTCCAGAAATGAACGGTGAGTCTTGTCCAAGGTCAACAGTTCAAAATCAAGGCCAATTTTTTTTTTCGAAATCGGAATTTTTATTAATTTTAAGAACGTTACATCAAGATGATATACAATGTGACTTCAAAATCAAGGCCAATTGGAGCATGGAAATTAAAATTAGGCTTCTGCTAATAATTTCAGGGAAGAATGAGGCAGGCAGAACGTCTGCTCCGTCTGCAAATGGGATTACCTCTCACAGGTTTTTATTTGTTCGTCATGTATAAGCCACTGATTTCTTTAGTTCATTATGCACAACCTAATAACCAAACTTTTAACCTGCAGTGAGAGTGGAAGTGAGAGTGAGAGTGAAGGAAGTGATGCCAATTCCCAGAATGTAAGATTGATATGTGGTTCTTATTCTTTCTTGTCATAACAATTCTTTCATACTCCTGAGTAATTTTGCTGTTGCAGGATTCACACTCAAAGGACAATGATGGAAAGGAAAACGGTAGGCATCTGAGGACTTGTTTCTTTTTCATCATGAAGAATTAATAGAATTGCATATCTGTTTCCGTCAGATGACAGGTGTCTTCTGTCGATATGCAGGCAGTTCTCAGAATGGAATATCTTATTCAGAGTCACAAGGAATGTTAAATCAAACCATGCCGATGATTCCAATACAGCCGGGTGCGATGGTTGGAGTTCCTGGCTCCACAGCTAACTTGAATATTGGAATGGACTACTGGGCTGCTCCTGGTTCTGCAGCTGTCCCTGCAACCCATGGCAAAACACCAAGTGGTTCAGCTCGAGGAGATCAATGGGTACATTCCTTCAGCATGTCTTTGCTTATCTTTATGAATTATACTTGTACTAAAACCTTGGTCTTTGAGGATTGTCATGTCCTCTTTTATGTTGGTAGAGTATTTCTTGCTCTGTCGAACCAAATGCTGCTTATATTCACTCTGTTGATAGTGGTGGTCCTAGATTATAAATCCGTAATAACAAACTCCAGAGCCAAACTATTTGATGCCCTACTGTATCCGTTTTCCATGCTCAGCAAAAAATCGAGTTTGTTTGGAACACCATCCTTTAAACTTAAACAATAGGAGAAATTAAGTTAGCAGCAAACCATAGGGGCTCCACAATGATTCTTAAATCGTGTATTTTGCGGAACACCCAATCTTATCGTGCTTTGTGCGGTTAACATAAGATACAAATATGGATACCATACTTCATTGCTGCTTTATTTGGTTAGTGCTTTTGTGTGTATATTAATGTAGGAAAGGTTAATGACCGCAAACTGTGATTGTACCATGGCAATATTCAGGATGAAAGGGAACTCAAAAAGCAGAAACGAAAGCAGTCTAATCGAGAATCAGCACGCAGGTCCCGCCTGCGCAAGCAGGTATTGTACCTGCTACCTGAACATTAGCTTATACGTAAGTTTGGAGAGAGTTTTGTCCAATGCTCTCATGATCGTTTTCCAGGCTGAGTGCGAGGAGCTTGGGCAACGTGCTGAATCTTTAAGGTCGGAAAACTCCTCTCTCAGGGCTGAGCTCGAACGGATTAGAAAGGAGTATGAACAGCTACTTTCACAGAATGCTTCCCTCAAGGTAGATTGTCCCTGAGCTTTCATTTCTATCGTTCTATTATTATTATCTTGTATTCTTAGTCAAAGTAAATCAGATTTTCAGTTATGCTAGCTCAGCTTCTCAATTATACAGTTACATATGGAACAGTGACTACTGAGTAGCAATATCGTTTGGCACATGTTGCGCTGCTGTGAATTATTCTGCATATCGTTGTAGTGATGGTGATTCTTTTCAGATAGGCTATATTTTCTGCAATAGATGTTGGCCTTAGTATGTGTCTGTTATTTGCAGGAAAAGCTGGGGGCAACCAGTGATTCGATTCCCGACATGAATGAACAGAACGACGGTGATGGCAGCAAGCCTGACTCCGATGCCCAGCCTGGGAACGAGTCTTGACCTCGTTTACGTTTAGCTCAGGGATTGTTGTAACACGGCATTTCTGTTTATTTTCTTGAACAATATTGGACATAAAATAGAAAAGAAAGAGAGAATTGTGTATGCAGTTGTACCTCAACTAGCTAATATTTCTAACGGCGTATGGATATATGCCATCACTGTTGCCCTTGAGTTTGTACTCCATCAATTTTTTAATATATGACGTTTATGACAAAAATTAGCGTGATGTTTTTTAGAGTAAAAACTGGTGTGATGTTGTTCAATCGACTACAACGATTAGAACAACCGCAGCCTGGTCGCCACCCCGGGTTGGCAAACGAAATACCGACCACCAGTGGCGGAGGACGGAAAAACTTTGAGGTATGGCGAAATTGGCAGGAAGAAGACTCGGCAGCCAAAACGCGTTGGCGAAGGCTCAATAGGCCAATACAATTGATTCACTCTATCACTTAAGCCTAAGCAACATGGCCCAAATACCAGACCAGAGTCTTCTTCTTCCTTGTTCTGCTAGCCTGCTACGCTGTGCTCAGTTCAGAGCTCCCACGGCAGATGGATACTAATGTCCAGTGATTAAGAGAGGGGTCAAGAGGGGAAAAAGTGAAAATTTCATTAAAGCTGCAATGGCCAACGCCATATGGTGTCCAAAACAATCTGATATACATTTCATTGGCCATACTATTACAGTCTCTGCCCCAAAATGGCGAGGAAGCTGCCTTCTCTGTACACCAGCCAAAAGGTATCTACTCATACACCAGCCAAAAGATATCTATGAACAAAGGAAACATCAAAGCAACAAACATACTGCTAAATTATGCCAAATTCCGGATATAGCACTACGAATCCGTTCCTCTAAACAGATGAGACTCGCCAGTCCACCTCCAGCATCACCTTCTATTCAAATCGAATCACGTCGCTTTTTTCTACAGTAATGGAGAATCGCCCAACCCATGAACCCAACCATAGAGAGAGTAGTGTTTGTAGCAGGTCAAAAATAGGCGTTTGAAATGGAAACCTCAACCCAACCAAGAATATAAATGAAATTTTAACCCGGTTTCTAAAAAAACAGGGTGCCGCGGCATGAGTTTGCACAATTGCCAAACTATTCTGCAGTTTGGACCCCAATTAACATCCAACAGGCCCAGATGGGCCTTTCTGCTTCATTGCCACGCTAGGGCCCAGTACGTACATATTTCCTCCCTCATCCATTTACATGCATAGGCCCAATACTCTCTTCTTCCCCTCCCCTTGTCCCTCCTCGGCCTCTCTCCGGCGCCTTGTCCTCTGCTCGCCGCCGTTCAGCCGTGCGAGCAGCGTCGTGCCCTTTGCGTTCTCCTCCCAAATATCAGGGGCGGGCATCGTGGCCCAAAAACCCCGAGCACCCTCAAGGAGCAGAGTTCCAATAGAGCAAGCCACGCCCGCTCGGCTGCAGCCTCCAACAGCGCCGCACCCGCCCACTCGGCGCTCCGCACGCCCGCGCCGCCCCTCTGCGCTCGGCAGTTCTGCCATGTGCGAGGGTCCGCCAGTGCTTCTTATCATACCGTTATTGCTGCTCCTGTTCCAGCTCTCCTGCTTGACAAGCTCCTGCCAGCCTCGCACGCCATGCACGCGACATGTTCGGGCAATTGGCTGAGCGGCCTGCTTTGCTGCCGGGCAGGGAGGCACTGTCACCAGCTGTCGCCCGTGCGAGCCATGACGCGCGGCCGCAGCGTCAAGGACCGGAGCAAGAAGAAGCGCGTCCACGCGCTCGAGGTGGCCACCGAGCGCTGGAAGGTGCTCTCCAAGGCGCTCGCCGTCGTCGACGCGCTCAAGGAGGAGGAGGAGCACGTCACCCCGCTCAAGCGCCTGGAGATCCTGCGCCCCCAGCTCGGCCTCGTCAAACCGCACAAGGTGGCCCACTTTGTGCGCCGCTCGCCGCACCTCTTCGAGGTCTGCCGCGACAGCCGCGGCGTCATGTGGGCAGGCCTCTCTCCGCAGGCAGAGGCACTCGTCGAGGAGGAGGCGCGCCTGCTGGAGGAGCACTCCCCCACGGCCGCGCACTACGTCACCAGAATGCTCATGATGTCCGTGGATCGGCGGCTGCCAGTCGACAAGATCGCCCACTTCCGCCGCGACATCGGCCTTCCTCATGACTTTCGGACACGGTGGGTGCACATGTTTCCCGAGCACTTCAGGGTGGTCAGGTTCCAGGATGCTGAGTACCTGCAGCTTGTCTCGTGGAACCCAAACTGGGCAGTCACTGAGCTCCAGAAGAAGGCTGCTGCATCCGCTGGTGATGCCATTGCCAGTCCTCCGGGAGAGCTCTCCCTTCCGTTCCCGATGAAATTCCCGCCAAATTTTACAAGTTACTACAGATTTCGAGGAAAGGCTCATCATTATGTGAAAACGGGCAATACCGAGCAGTTTCAGAACATCACCTACCTCTCCCCTTACGCAGAGGCAAAGGGACTGGCTCCTGGCTCGCCTGAGTTTGATAAGAGGGCTGTTGCAGTGATGCACGAGATACTGAGCTTCATGTTGGAAAAGAGGCTGGTGACTGATCACCTTACTCATTTCCGTCGTGAGTTTGTAATGCCGCAGAAGCTTATGAGGTTACTCCTGAAGCATTATGGCATCTTTTATGTTTCTGAGAGGGGGAAGAGATTCAGCGTCTTCTTAACAGAGGCATATGATGGGACAGAATTGATAGACAAGTGCCCGTTGGTACGGTGGAGAGAAAAAATCCTTCAACTTACTGGTTACAGACGGAGTATGAAGAATCTTGGTAAATTTGACGCGTCTTCTGAGTCAGAGGATTATTTTTTAGGTGGTGGCGATGATGCTGTATTGGACATTGAAAGTGAAAATTCGGATGGCTTCTTAGATGGCTGTTCAATTTCAGATGATACTGAGATGGATTTAGGGGATACAGATGAATTTTGCAGGGACTGAATTGGTGGTTGTGCGTGTGTAGCACAGAAGAACATTTTTTTTTCTTCTTTGGTTTTGGTTTTGTTGAGAACTAGTTCAGAAGAAACTGCTTGTGACATTAGGCTGTGGATATAATTGTAGCCTATTCCCTAGCTGCTGGCAATCACAGAGATTCAGCTTTTGGCCCAAGCTTAAACAGATCCAGGCAGATCGGATATTCTCCTCTCGCTACTGATGTATTTGGACATCCAATCAGTCAAAGCTCAAACAAATCGAATCGCAATGATTGGATTTGGCAGATTGATGTTATAAAACCAGATCAGTGGCCTACGGCATTTTCTTTGGAAATAAAATGGATGAGTCAAGACATGCGGCATGCTGTAGTCAAGTTATGATTTTGACCAAGATTTCTTCATTAACCAGTCATAGCTTTCCTTTCAGCACTCCAGGAGGGCAGGAGGTGATGAATTAGAAGATCAGATACGTTTACATGACTACCTCCCATTGTCAACTTGTCATTGATACAAGCAATTTTGTAGTATGGACGAGCAGATCTTTTGCTAGAATATGTCATAGGGGCTCCACAATGATTCTTAAATTGTGTATTTTGCGGACGGGGATTCGCGAGATGTCTTTTGGAACGCCCAATCTTATTGTGCTGTGTGTGGTAACATAAGATACTAATAAGGATACCATACTTCATTGCTGCTTTATTTGGTTAGCGCTTTTGTGTGTAGATTAATGTAGGAAAATTTAATGACCGCAAACTGTGATTGTACCATGGCAATATTCAGGATGAAAGGGAACTCAAAAAGCAGAAACGAAAGCAGTCTAATCGAGAATCAGCACGCAGGTCCCGGCTGCGCAAGCAGGTATTGTACCACGTGCATGCTAACATTCTGCTACTGAACATTAGCTTCTAAGTTTGAAAAAAATTTTGTCCAATGCTCTCATAATCGTATTCCAGGCTGAGTGTGAGGAGCTTGGGCAACGTGCTGAATCTTTAAGGTCGGAAAACTCCTCTCTTAGGGTGGAGCTCGAGCGGATTAGAAAGGAGTATGAACAGCTACTTTCACAGAATGCTTCCCTCAAGGTAGATTGTCCCTGAGCTTTCATTTCTATCGTTCTATTATTATTATCTTTTATTCTTAGTCATAGTAGATCAGATTTTCAGTTATGCTAGCTCAGCTTCTCAATTATGCAGTTACATATGGAACAGTGACTACTGAGTAGCAATATCGTTTGGCACATGTTGCGCTGCTGTGAATTATTCTGCATATCGTTGTAGTGATGGTGATTCTTTTCAGATAGGCTATATTTTCTGCAATAGATGTTGGCCTTAGTATGTGTCTGTTATTTGCAGGAAAAGCTGGGGGCAACCAGTGATTCGATTCCCGATATGAATGAACAGAATGACGGTGATGCCCAGCCTGATTCCGATGCCCAGCCTGGGAAAGAGTCTTGACCCATTTACTTTTAGCTCAGGGATTGTTGTAACACGGCATTTCCATTTATTTTCATGAACAACATTGGACAGAATAGGAAAGAAAGAGAGAATTGTGTACAGTGGCAGAGGACGGATCACAGTTGAGGTATGGCGTGCATCAGTACAGTGCATGTGTTGATGTCTAAAAGTGTTAAATACTTAACAAAATAGTTGAGCTCATACTTGATCATGCAAGGATTGCAAATTTTGAGGTATGGCAGCAGCCATACCATGCCCTACCGGGCCCTCCGCCACTTGTGTATGCAGTTGTACCTAAACTGGCTAATATTTCTTACGGCGTATGGATATATGCCATCACTGTTGCCCTTGAGCTTGTACTCCATCAAATTTTGAATATATGACGTTTATGCGTGATGTTTTTTAGAGTCAAAACTGCTGCGATATTGTTCAATCGACTACGACTCAGAACAACCGCAGCCTGGTTGCCACCCCGGGTCGGCAAACGAAGTACTGACCACCCCTTATTATTGAATAGTTTCCCTTTCCATCTATCAGAACAGATCAGACCATCTATAAAATCGATTCGAAAAGTTCATCTCGTTTTTCGTTCGTTTCAGCAACGCCATAATAGCCACCACGTCATAAACTCATACAACTCATACTCCCTCCGTCCCAGGATATAAGATGCGGTCAAACTTGGCACAGTCTTCAATAATAACATTTGACTCTTAATATCTCTTATAATATAATGTTTGCAACAATAAAATTATAGTCATATGAAACTATTTTTAAATATGAATACAATGATATCATTATTGAAAGACAAAGTTTTTTTATACAAGATTAATTGTAAGTCAAAATTTTTAAAGTTTGAATCTTGAATTACGTGCGTGCCTTATATCCTGGGACGGAGGGAGTAATAGCCAACAAAATAAGAAAGGAAGCCAAACAGCTAAAAGCGCTCGCTTCGCCGCGCCCAACTAATCTTGAAGAATAAATGAGATGCCACTGTAATGGTCATGGGCACGTCATCTTTGAGCAGAGTGTAAGCAGAGCAACCATGTCACCACAATCCACAAAGGGAGGAGAATGTCATAGGCATCACAAAGAGCTAGATCACACACCACCTGGACGAATCCCATCCAGGCTGCGGCCAGGACAGCACACAGTTATCCTCAATCACTTGCCTTCAAACATCCAGGTCAAGCGGGGAAAAAGTGAAAATTTCATTAAAACCTACTATGGCCAATGCCATATGGTTGTCGAAAACAAAATCTAATATACATTTCATTAGGCATTGCCGTGCCATAGTATTACAGTCTCTGCCCCAAAATGGCGAGGAAGCTACCTTCTCTGTACACCAGCCAAAAGATATCTACTCGTACACCAGCCAAAAGATATCTACTCGCCCCAGCCACACCAGCCCGGCAACCCAACCCAGAAAAAAAATTCCTAGGGTTAGTAATACAAAATTAATGAACTTCTTGACCAGCTAGCAATTAGCCCCCACAACACCTTGCTTTCCGTGGTACTATCCCAGCTTCCCAGGCATGGAGCAATCAACTGATTAATTTCCCTGCCCCTGAATACCTCAGCTCCTGTGAGATGCGCTCAGATTGGAGCCATCAACTGTAAGGGTTTCTCCTCCAGGAAAGCATACACTCGCGACCTGAACTTCTGGGCCAGCTCAGCGAGATCACTTGCCATCTGGGTCTGAGACAACCTGTTTGCGACATCAACTGTCAAGGTCGCACAACGCTTACTGCTTGTCAGCACTTCCAAAGTTGGTTTTGAAAAGTTAGCATGTGATGCCAGCCGATTCAGAAGGATAAGAGCTTCGCGCATCAGCAGACACCTGCAGAAACCATTTTCACACATGTCAGATTGTAACAATAAGGTTATTTATGGGAGCAACTAGGATATAGTTGCCAAAAGGAAGGGACTGATTGCACGGGCTTAGACATGGTCCATGCGCTGCTTGCTATTTCCACATTCACACTACGATCGAACAAGCTGCAAACGCGCATGGTTACCTTTCTTTAAGTAACTCCTGTGTTTCATATTGCATCTGCAATGCAAGGACCTCCATTATCAGCTCCAAGAAATTGGCACCTCGGGCACTGACTGGGCCTAAAAGTACTTCATATCCCAATTTCCCACTGGAAGCTATATACGCTAACAGAACGATAACAATCCGGCATAGCTCAATTTCCTGAAAAATACAACCTTAGTTGCTCAGCTATGTAAGTAAAATGACATAAGTTATGAAGCTATGCTGCAATGTTTTTTCAATATCACCGAATTTCTAGGCAAATTTTTTTCAAAATGCAGATTAGCAGCCTGAAAAACTAGAGATAACAGGGAGCGTACCAGAGAACAAGTTGCTTTAGAAGACAAACACTCAGATAAATCCACTAGAACTGAGCTTATGACTTGTGATCTATCGTTTTCACACCCTTCCAATTCCATCTGTTCAGAGCCGTCTTTACCTCCACTACACAGCACCTTCAACATCACTGGGCCTACCAGAAACAGGGATTAGGTTGCAATTGCAATGATAAAAGGCAGGCATAAATGTTTAAGGTGTCTTCTAAGGGGAAAAGAAGTGTTTAATCAGAAACCTCAATTAAAGCGATTCCACGACAACTGAAATTAACTGCTAGATAAGCATTTCGAAGGAAAGGTCAAAGTTGTGGGACAGAAACAGTTTGGGTAAATATAGTTTACACTAGAAATGCCAACAATAGTTCATGTTTTTCCATCTAGGTTCTAGACATTAAAATAAGAGCTCGAAATAGAGATACCACAACCAATTCCTGTTGTGCTTAGAGCACGTCCAATAATGGTAGTATCGACCAACACGTCATCCGAGTTGATGAGGTGGAAGGGAGAACCGAGAGAGAGCGCAGATTGTCACTGTGGCCGGCAACGAGTGCTTCACTTCGATTCAGGAGCTAGTGGGCCCGGACGGGAGTAACGGATGAGAGAGGTATAGTTTGGTTGCTTTTTTGCAGTCTATGACAATGGGTCCAGAGAGAGAAAAAGGAAGTTGTAGGTTTATGGGTGGAATAGAAAAAAATATTAAAAGGTTTTTACAGACAAGCAAGAGAAAAGTTCTTGTGCAGTTTGGCTATTATCTTGTTGCCATGTCTTGTCTTGCAGACAAATGCTTGACTATATTATTAAACTTGCTTTTATGAGGGATAGGGAATCCCCATAGACAAGACAAGCTTTTGCAACATAATAAATTCAAGTGTGGGAATGTCTTTGGCAGTTAAGTTTCCCAGGGATGGATAAAAATAAGGAAATGGAAAGATACACCATCTGTTCTCTTCTATTGGTCCTAAAGTACATGCCATTGGGCTTTAAAGTTTGTGCATAAATGTCAAACTATATAAATTGGCTAGGTGAAACCTGTATTAGTGGTGTCATTAAAAATATTTTGATAATATTATAGTTATGAAGGAGGTGTCACATTCTATTTTTGGAAACCATTGAACTATTTTTGGAAACCATTGAAGGCCAAAAACATCAAATTTGAAAAAGAAAAGAAAAGAGGGAGTACCAAGAAGTTAGTCCACAGAATGCACACACTGTAGCGTTCACCTTGAAAGAATAGTTTTTGCAAACTAGCATCTTCCGTTCTAAAGCTAGTGTGAAGAAATGAAACATATAAGCACAAGAACTTACAATTCAAAAGCAAGAAAAGCAGACGCACAGAATGCTTCTTTACAAGCAAACCATTTTCTTTCTGCAACAGCAGATGCAATTTTGTCATCACAGAAGTAAATCCAAATCTGAAAGTAGCAACATTATATCATCATTATCCAACCTTATGACCAACTAAAGAAAGGAAACACTATTCAGATGCATGTTTACCTGTAGCGTTCCTCTTCAGGATCTGTTGTTCTTACAATCAGAATCATTATGGATAATGCATCAGTTCGAATTGTTTCTTCGGAGTACTTGACCACAAGTTGAAGCATCACAGTGAAGACTGAACTCCAGAAAGCAAAAGGAAGAGACATATTGTGCTGTCTCAATAGATTTTCTGCGTCCAGTGGGCTCAGCAGAGAGGAATTGTCTTTGTGGTTGTCCTCCATGAGTATGTTAACATATGGTTCAACAGAAACATTGTTCCTGAGGGTACACTGAGAAAAATCAAGTTAAAGTTCATAAGCATGGGAACCTACAATAGTAAACAACAAAAAAAAGTACAATACAAACACAAGCCACCCTTGAGTAGCAACATTTTCAATATAGAAAAAAAGCCTGAACCAGTTCATGTCATTTAGAAACCGCATCACCAATTCAACCACTAAAAATATTGAAAAACTGAAGCAGAAAGAGAAGCAAGGTTTACAGATTGAGAAAGCAAATAGTAACAGACCAACATATATCGTTTGAAGAACTACAAAACACTTTACAGCTTGGACTCAGGGAAAAATAAGTCGAAATCGAATTTGAGAAAAAAAAACTTGAATGCTAGTTTACAGAAACAAAAAATATCGCTTTGCTTCCTCCATCTGATATATGGTTAGTTGATTACTGAGTCCAGTTCTAAACCACCATATTTACTCGATTGTGAAATGCAGCTGCTCTGACAACTAGACATGTATATTCCATAAATGAGTACAAGTAGTATACCTTTCCCTAGACTTGGTTCCATAGCTCAGCAAGTGTTGCATTATACTAAGCAATATCCTCAAAGTTCTACCGACTATAGCAGCCTGAAACACAGAGGGGGTGAAAATAAATAGCATGTACAACAAGCAAAAGGACTTGTGTGAATGTGTGATAAAAAATTGACAGCATCAGCTATAAGGAAAAGTGAAAGATTAACCAATATATTTAGCCAAACGACTACAGCGATGTGCAGAAAATTAAGTCTATTCATTCATCATTATTGTTCCCCTTGTTCCAACTCACTATAGATACAACTGGGGTGATGGATGCCATTGAACGAAGCCATACAGAGATCAATGAAGCTACTATTGATGTTTCAAAACTGATGATCGAATCAGTTTGTTATTACTACTAGCATTTTACAAGTCTAGATAAAATAACTGCTTACTCTTTTATAACTAATAAATAAATCAACAAGCTAAAAAGTACAGCATTGCTTCAATCAATACTTATGCAAATAGGGTTACAAATAGCTTTTGTGAAGATCCATTCATTCCTACCTACTCATCTACTCTGGCTAGTGTCACCACTTTTTACAATAAGGTACATGTTAAAAAACTTGGTAGAAAGTAAATCGCTCTTCATCAGTATTTGGCTATTTGCATCAGAAAACCATCAATTTCCTTCCACGGTAACTAAGACTAGCATTGAATACCTCAATACCACATTAGGACCACTGCTAATTTTTATTATTAATTAAAAAAATACATGTGAACAAATCAATTCTGTCATGTACCAATCTTACACTAATTAGTACAAGATCATTACTTAAGTGCTGCTACTCCTCCATAACAGCGAGGAAGCAAATCACATATCAATAAGTGGCAGTTAAGCAATAATACCAAAGAAATATTGCTATAAACAAAAGGATAAGAAACTCACAGTCTTGGATCTTACATTATCAAAAGCACAGAGATTTACCAATGCTTCAAGGAAAGTCTGTATTGGTATCTTCTCATTATTCATCTGCCGATAAATTGACCATATATTAGTCAACTTAAATGGCTTGATTAAAAAGCACAGTGCAAGGACAAAATGAAAAGTTTTACATTTACATTCCAGAGACTTCAAATGCAGAAGACATATGCAGCAACCATATTCATATATTGAATTGAAATGTTCAAGGAATTTAGGAGATCGCGCGAAATGCATGTCAACACAAACTACAACAGGTGAAAGTTGTTTTTTTACATAATACTCACCTTAATGAACATGTTGTATACTTCGGAAATAGCTTCATTCATGGAAGAACTTGCTTCAGAAGGAGTTTCACAGTTGTCAATCAATTTGGTACATTGGGGAAGTGACAAAATTTCTTCTGAACAAGAAACAATGATCTTTGATATCAGATTCCTCCTCGATAAACTGTTAGCTGGCATTGCCGAGATTGCACGTAGATTGCTAGAGATACGCTCAACCAATACTTTCTTGCGCTCAAGATGTTCACCGTCAAATGTACTATCTGTCTGGACTCCTATTGCCTTAATTTCCTTGCACATATTGTTTCTTGTTTCAAAAAGGGTATTTTCCTACCAACATACAGAAGATATCATTACACAAATTTCCAGCACAAAATAACATAAGAGGACACAAGGTAGAGATGTTACCTCCAGAGACATTCCTCCAGATGTACTTACTCCTGTTCATCAAGTCAAATCGCCAATAAGACAAAACAAGGGAGGATAAGAAAAGAGTATCAGTTACAAAATGAGCTCGAAATCTTACCATTATCGATCATGGTGTGCCTCCTCAGTTCCAAGGCATCCGGTGGATGCCCGAGATCATCTCGCAAGAAATGGGCATCATTATCTTTGCCATTTGTCTTGTCTGTTCGCCTGGTGGATGCCCAAGAAGAATTCCCATCATGCAAAGCCCCATTTGCAGGGGCATGAAAGGGCTGATCAATATCCATCCCTGTGTTGCAAACATCTTTGCTGGCAAAACAGCTGAATCAAAACAAAAGAGGGAAAACGTATCAGCAATCTTGGAACTAATGCAGAAAGCAATACATGTAAATCAAGTAATATTTCAAAAACCCCACCCCATGAGCCTGGTTCAATCAGAAATCAGAACCAAAGTCATGTTCGAATTCTTCAGATTCAGACAAATGCACGACTTGTTAGCTCACTGTGAGCATCACGGTGACTGAAATAATGTGTATTTAAACCAGCAGTACTTACACATTTGCTTTTTTCAGATTCTGAATCTCCGCTTCTTTAGCCTTGATTTGAAGATCTTTCTTTGATCGGTCCTTTCTCAGCTCAGTGCATTCATTTTTCTGCATACAAGATTGCAAGGAATCACCTTGTACTGATCAAACAAGTTAACAAAAACAATACCGTTTGCCCAGAGACCCGGTTTAATAAATCATTCCTCTCAATGTAGCAAAACAAGGTTGAGCAGATGTGCAGCTCAAACAATCTACAGGAATACATAATACAACTAGTGCCGATAAGACAATGTACCCACCAAGTCATTCACTTGCTTGGAGACCCGGCTCAGCTCCCTCTGCAGCGGTTAAGATCAAAAGCATTAGGATTTAGGAATATAGAACAAAAATGCATCTCAGCCAAGTGAACCACTCCAAACACGGGGAGGAATCACCTTGAGCCTCTCAACCTCCCTCGTTTCCCTCTCCCTCTTCGCGCCCATGCCGCTGCCCGCGGGGCCTGAAGCCGCGACGATCGCACAGTTGGTCTCCTCGGCCGCCGGGCGCTGGGAAAGCTCGCGAGGAGGGGAGAATCCGCGGTCGACCATAGCCATTGCCTCCGCATCGCTGGACGCGGCGGACGGGCGGGGGAGCGGCGAGCGTTGGGTGAGCTCCCGCGGAGGGGAGAAGCGGAGTGCGGGGGAGGAGTACGACGCGGCGGGGAGGTACGAGACCGAGGCGGAAGCGGCGGGGAGGTACGAGACCGAGGTGGAGGCGGAGGCGGAGGCGGCAGGGAGGTATGAGATGGGGCGGAGGCGGCAGGGAGGTATGAGATGGGGGCGGAGGCGGCGGGGAGGTATGAGATGGGGGCGGCGGCGGCGAAGGGGTCGTGTGACGCGGGCGTGGGACTGGGACTGGGGTTAGGGTTGCGGGAGGCGACGGCTTCGTCCGTGGCGCGGAAGAGCTCGTCGAGGAAGCTCGCGTCCTCCCACTCGTCATCGGCGCCGCCGTCCATCCTCGCGCTCCCCCTCCTGCTCCTCTCACCGGCGCCGGCGGCGGAGGCGACGGCGGCAGCGCGTGTAGGAGGAGGAAAGGCAAGTGGTGTGGCGAGCTGCGAAGCACTGGGGTTTGGGGGGTTTTGGGTTCCGCCGTATTTAATTGCAAACAAGTCCCTCCCTTTGACTGGATATTTGGATAAACCCTTTTCTCCATTCTTTTGCAAAATCAAATATGGTAATAACAGCAGAATATTCCTAGGAGAACATAAGATGTACATGCTGGCACGCATGATCACATGAACTGATGAACTCGATCTGGGATTTTTCACAGTTCAGAGCTCGATTGAACGCATGTATTTTTGCAGAAATGCCGTTTTGTGAGACACCATGAATACAAAAAATTCATTTCAAAAAAAGAATCATGTACATAATTGGCATTATAGTAACAGCCAGATGAGGAAGTAAATTTGCTCACATGATTCCTCTCCTTTTCCTGCCCTTTCATTTCCTTTGCGATTGACTTCCAGTATTCAATGAAACAAAAAACACATCCCATAATAAAAAGAAATGACCCCAGCCAAAAATTCAGAAGGGGAAAATCTGGTTACAATACAATATCCTCAACATTTTCCACTGATCCACAAGAGACCCAAAAAATTTAGGTCATCTTCAATTAACCAGAGCAAATAGATAGAATTAGTGACGGACCATTATAACCACAGAAATGCCTATTTGCCTGACTTCCAACTATCTAGATTCTAGGTCCAATATGGCCACTGTTTCATCTTCCTGTAAGGATGCAATGCAATGCCTTCCCTGGTTAGCCGCCCATGATTTGCCTGATTGCTGCCCGCTGAGACAATGATAACCTCGTTGGAAAGGCCACGTCGAACTTAATTACCAGCTTCCCCTTCTTCCCCGGCTCTTTCCTGATCGGCCACCCTTCATTCTCCAGCACCACCTCATACCCAGGGCGCACCACTTCCTCCACCCGCACAGGAAGATTCCGGCCATCGAGGGTTCTAAGGTTTATCGCCGTCCCAGCAAGGGCATCCACCAGAGGGATCACCTGCTTTACAACAAGGTTGTTCCCATCAAGAATGTACACGTCATGGGGCTTCATGTCGAGGACAAAGGTCAGGTCCTGTGCCAACTGGCCGTGCAGCTTGTCGCCTTTGTTCGGAAATGTAATCTTGGTTCCCTTCTTCCAGCCAGGCAACACTTCCACTGCTAAGACCTCTGTTTCGACTTCTACTCTTCTGTACAAGATGAGATTCAGATAATGAGTCAGAGAAACAGCATAATCGCTATTTTCTTAGTAAATGTAGAACCAAATAGATTTAGATATCTCAAGCTAATCATGCTGTCATGTAATTAACAAAATAAGGAATCAACTTGTGGTCGGTATTTGTTTTGAGGGTAAAGAAAAGCAAGAGTAACAGTTAGGATCATTCGCAAATTATATATCCTTCCCATTGCTTCTGATTTACCTCTCAAGAAGGAAATTTGGCATGCAGGATTTAATCGTGAAGCAAGACGTATACAACCGGGGTACCATACAATGTCAAAATGGCATGATTTTCCTCCAAAAACTGTTTCCATGTCAAGTAATCAAACTACACTATGTATTTACCAGCCAGCAGGCTTATCAAAGTTCAGGCACAAATTACTCATTAGCATGCCCTTGCAACCAAATGCTCAAATTAACTTTTCCAGGATTTCATTTTGTGGTGGTCAGAGAATTTGACTGGAGTAATGAAAATCAGTATGGAGTATGACTGCTCATTTTGGCCAATGTGGAGTTGAAAAGAGCCAAATGTGACAAATGATCCGTATCTGCAAGCTCCTGTAAAACTGCTGTGACACATTTTCAACGCAAAGCACCGTGTATATGCATTCAACCATTCAAATCTCAGCCTTCATGACTTATTCAAATCTAGACGTAATGGCATTCAGCTTGCAGAAAAAGGGGGAAAGAAAATGGGGGATACTGGACTTGGTATCATGCAATGCAAACAGAAGATAACAGAATTCAGAGCATCTCTTAACTACAGAAGCAGCTTGCGCAGGTTCAAAGCTCTATGTTTGCAAATGTGTTTACACATTGATCCAAACTCTTATGCAGAAAAAAAGAGAGGAGAAAAGCACCACATTAAGGAACAGCATATAACTATAAGGTAATTATAGGCATGAGGACAATAATACAACATACCCATCTGGCTTTGCAACATTCCTAATGATCTTCATTTTCCTTTTTGTTCCATTGTGCAGCTCTTCAAGGGTGCAAGGTAATGTTTTTTCCACAGGCGGTGGCTTTTCTAACTGGCTTGTACTAGCACCGCTCTCCTTCTGTGAACCAGAAGGAGCTTCGCTTCTATTGTTCCTTGCTGAAGTCCATTGTGATCTTTGCTGAAATCGTGTCCGGTCTTGGTCGAAGGAGTAAGTCTTGTTGCTTGCCATGAACTCGGCAAAGAAATCATCTGGGTCACTAGGATTGTACTGGAAATTACTTGGACCGCTTGGGCCAGCAGCTGTGGAGGACCGGCTCTGTGAACCAGGTGGAGGCATCCCCTTTAAGCCCTCCTCACCATATTGGTCATAAATTGCGCGCTTCTCTGGATCACTTAGTACCTGCACTAACCATCTAGGGTTGGTTAGCAAAGAGCAAATAAGAAATGAAGCTCTTGAACTGAACTTTACATTATAATAGTTGAAAGAGGAAAATCAAATACAAAACAAATTGTATGCATTGATTTTTCTAAATTATAGGCTGGAAGTAAATAAAGTATGATGAATACAAGTCTACATGCAAGTGATTATTACAAGTAAAACAGTTGCACCTTTTTGCTCTCTCTTGCAATTTCAAATATAAAGTTTTAAACAATGTGCAGTACCCAAATTATACTAAATGCTGAAGTTACGTGGAGAATATGAGAGAACATTTTTAACTCACAGACTGTACTTCACTGTACGAAACAAGTCGAACCTCACCATTTCAAACCAATGGTAGTCAAAGAAAGACGGTGTATAATCTCACTTTGTGAAAAGCCACTAATATTAGTTAATGTGTTCAGATATTAAACATTTACGTTTTGTTTCGAAAATGAAATGGAGTGGATACTCTCGCTTTGCAAATTAATTAAAAAGCATGAACTATGTGTTTCACTTTATAGATCCAAGAGCAGATTTGAAATGCTGAACGTGAACCTGGCCATAACTTGGAGATCCAGCTAACTTTAAACTTGAGCCCAAAAAAAGTTGTGACACATTCTCAGTCTCAAATAGCTACATTCATGGTATATTTGAGCTACTAAAAAAAGCCAATCTTGTTAGGACTTGAGGCAGTCTGATGATATATCTGTAGTTTATAATTAAAGGAAACATAACTTCATATACAAAAAAAAAACTAAAAGATTTCCGCATGCCTAAATATTGGTATTGGTGAGCCAAATTAATCTAAACAGTCAAAAACTATCATTTTCTTTCAAAAATGGGAACATATGCTTCCTAAATGCATCACATTGAAAGTAAAATCAACATGCCAAATCCACTTGCCTCATAGGCCTCAGTTATCTGCTTGAACTTTGCCTCAGCCTCGGCGCCTTTAGTCGGGTTCTTGTCAGGATGCCACGTCCTTGCAAGCCGTCGGTATGACTTCTTGAGGTCCTCCAAGGTTGCACTGCGATTCACCTTGAGGATGTTGTAGTAGTCCATTCACGTCTGTTTTTGCAGTCAGGGAATCACAAATATGCATTGAGACCTCCAGTGTCAAAACAGACTCCGAATTTTTCAGACTCTAGTGTATTTGATTATTTGAGCAATCCTTCCAACTCGACCGGATTAGATTCACAAGAATCACCAGGAGATCGATCAAATCAAGGGAAAACAAGATAAATAAAACTCTATCCATCACTGATCCCTCCTCCTCAACATCAACAAAGTAAGTTGGGGAATCATATCCTCATGAGGACAAGGAAAAGAACAGGCCAGATCCTACCTTCGTATCCCGCAGCAATGTTGCAACGGATCCAAACAGCAGCCAGAAAATAGTTGGAATACACACGAGAAATGCGGCCGAACTGCCCACCGTGCCACCTCGTCACCACAAGAAACTGCATCACCCAATCATATATCAACAAATTAGGAAGCGAAAAAATCGCGCTTTTCATCTCTCCAGAATCAGACTACGACGTTTACGTCCAGAAATCCACAAGATGAAGCCAAGAGGAGACCAAAGTGCTACCTGGGGCTTCAAACTGCTACCGAGCCGGATGGATTAAGCGACGCAATCCCTGCAAGAACAGCTCCCCGGGCCTCACAATCTTGCCTTCCGCCGTGAATCTGCGAAGGAGCCGGCTGATTTCGCGGGGAGGCCTGCGGAAGTGCGGATTGATTCGCCGAGGCAGTCGGAGTCGTAGGGGATGTTTGGGGGCCAGGGGCTTGCTTACCTTCTCGGCTTCTCTCACTTTTTTTCCCCGGATATTTGATATTTTAGTTTTGGGGAGTTTAAGGATTATAAATAACAAGATCTGGGATTCTCCGTACCGTTCATGATGTTTTGGTTTTGAATTTTAAAGAACGTTGTTTTAAATAAAGCATGTTTTATTGGAGGATAATTTCAAAAGAAAGAGCACGACGTGACCGCAATTTAGACATTATCTAACAGATATATGTTGGTTGTGTTTTCCAAACATAGTATAAATTTCTAATTATAATGTTCCCTGTTTTAAGTTTGCCAATATGGATGTCCTGATCTTGCTAAAAGGTACATTCTAGCTTTTTTCTAGCAAGAACGAAGTTTTTATTCTGTTGTAATATATTCCATCCGTCTCAAAAGTGCTTTCACTTGAGTTTAAAAGAAAATTCTAATACTTGTGATACCAAATAAATAAATAATTTTAATTAAATTCATCATGGATGTATTTCCGTAATATATTTATTTGGTGTGATAATATTGATGTTCTATTTTATAGGAAAAAATTTGACTTAGGATAAAATTAAAAAAAGTCAAGACACATGAATAGATTGAAATACAATATATTTTTTTTTTGCATAACAAGAGGATGTTCATTGCCATTCGTATAACAGCTCGATTCAATTTGTCAAAATACACTAAATTTTTTTGAATATGCAATAATCAAATTTGAACACTTGATACAACATATTTGCTTTATGCACGTATTTGGTTCATAGCCAAACTTTATTTCGACAAACTATCTAGGGTGTGTTTGGTCCACATCAAACTCGCTGTGTCTAAATTTTGGCGCGCTTAGGCTACACCTTGGGTTCACGTCCGCAGTTTGGGCGCACCACAATCGCTATACTGAATTTCCTATTTTCTTCGGCAAGATGGACATAAAGTCTAACAATTCGTCCACTAAACTTGCAGCGTCACCACACTTCAGCATGGTTGACTAGAATGCAAAGAAAAACAAACATTTTCTTAGTTTTTAATAACAACTGCGGCTAGCCACAATTATCTAGCCCAGTGTCGCACCTATAATTGAGATATTGCTTTGCCAAACATTAATTGCCTAAGTGCAACGAATAAACCTCTTAGACACGATTTTCGCAAAACGTATGATAATAGTATATGAAGATGAATCAAACATCAGTAAGACGTCATCACGTAACGCATTGCTACACATGCAAATTCAACGGAGTAATTCCACATCACACTCATAACTATATCAATATCACTAGCGCATAAAAAAAAAAGCTTTGAAACTACTTGCAATAAATTCACTAGCTCCATCAATGTATTTTTTTTAAAAAAAACTATTGACATGAGACACTGTACTAAATAGTCTCAGTCTAGGATTTAGCTAGAGGCGTTCATTGAGGCGTAAGAAATACAAATCCACAAACAGAAACACCAAGTATTCTAACAGCGTGCGTTGTCTTTTCGTGTGGGAGTCTCGTGGCAAGCCAGACCAAGACCAACCAACCCAAACCCACCAGCAAGCCAAAGAAGGCAACACCACACCACTGCCGATCTCTTCTTCCTCCCCTCCTCTCTCTCCAGCTCTCGCCAAACCAGACCAGACCAACCCCACCCACTGGACCGGACCGTGCCGTGCCTGCTTCGCCCAGCCCTGGCTCCCGCGATCCACTCCTCTCGAGCTCGACGGAATCCCGGGGGGAGAGAGGGAGAGCAGCAGCCGGCCGGCCGCAGAGGGCAACAGCTGCCTAAGAAACCGCCACCCGCAGGCAGGCAGCAAGCGGCGGGGGGATGGGGCAGGCTATTCGCAAGCTCTTCGATTCCTTCTTCTCCACCAGGGAGATGAGGGTAATAATGATATCAGCCTTCCTGTCCTTTCTTCCGCCCTTTCTTGGTCTGATTGCTTGCTCATGTACATGTAGATGTAGGTAGGTTCTTGGAACCTCTAGGCATGCCTGGTGTAGTCTGATTCTTGAACGAACCTTCGTAATCTTAGCTTAGGTCACCGCTTTGAATTGTACTATGTTTGTTCTGCTGGAGGAAATATGCATGTTGCTTGTGCTGGTATACTGCACAAGAATTTGGGCGTGGGGCTTGGTAGGTTACAAGCTGATATACCATTCCATGGCGAAGCTCCAATCCGAGTTCTTGGTTAAGTATTGGGGAGTGGCGTTTGACCCGGGGTCCATTTATTTAGGATTGTCTCATTGTTTCGACGTCTCTTTTAGTCTAGTTATCAACTTGACTGTGCAGAAATCAGTTTAATTCAATGCTTGGGCACTAGTTCATTCTTGTGTTCCTCTTTAATAAAAGAAAACTATATCATCCTTACATTGAGCTGTGAAGTGGGAACTCTGAGGATTTGGATTGATGTAGCACTTAAGTGATGTACAATAGCAGTAGATGATGGGTCTACTGGGTACTAAATTCCAACCCAGCAATTTTTCTTATGGCCAAAGTAGAACTGAAAAAAAATCATGTGATTCTAGTTAACTATACCTGTTACAGGTCTTCCCCTTGACCCAATGAATCATCCCATAAAGCATACTCATTGCATCATCTTACATCAAGTTCTGAATTTTTTTGACCAATGGATATATGAATCTGTCACTAATAGTGTTGTTACCCTCTTCAAGGTTGTGATGCTTGGTTTGGATGCAGCTGGTAAAACAACAATATTGTACAGGCTGCACATGGGAGAGGTTCTTTCAACAGTCCCTACAGTGGGTAGGTGACCCACATCATTATTTACTTCCTTATTTATCTACAATACTAAATCGTTGAAGTGTGCCATGAAGATTGTATCTAGAATCTAGTAAGCTGACTAGTCATTTTTGTGCATCCTTTTAATAAATATTGAACTAAAAAGCTTTTTTTCCCTTCTAAATGTTGAAATCCTTGGTGTGTCTGCTGTAAAGAGTATAAAACAAAGGCACTAGTAAGGTTTGCTTGAAATAGTAGGTTAAGTATTGCCTGGAAGGTGTTATTTGGTCTTAATTGGTGTTAACTTGGAAACATTTGTCTATATTACATCTCATGGTTCATACTTGACTTTCCTCAAAGATGGCATTCTTATTCCATTCAATGGACTCATGAACTTTTCGGTTAATATAGATTTGGAAGGGGAAAAAAACAATGGAAGCTGGTAATATAATGGACAGCACTGCAACTTTATATTTTGCCAGCAGCAGTGTCATGCTTTTGGCAAACCAAACTTGATACATTGTTCAGTGTATGTCATTACTTGTGTTTGGAACCTTTGCCTTCACAATTTGGATGATAAAAAGACCATTTCCAGTCAGTTCTTCGTATTTTAATATATTTCATTAAATAACACTTTCTTCTAAATCATGTTATCTGGCAATTGAGGAGGAGCAGATATTTTGTGGCCTAGTATGAGTTTATTCTTTTTTTTTCTTTTGTTCTTTTGAACTTTGTTGCATTCCTCATTTCTCCATCCATTGATCTGATGCTTGCTTCTGGTAACATAAATTCTCCCCTGCAGGTTTTAATGTGGAGAAAGTTCAGTATAAGAATGTGGTATTCACCGTGTGGGATGTTGGGGGCCAAGAAAAACTCAGGTCACTGTGGAAGATGTACCTCAGCAATTCTGATGCACTGGTAATAACTTTTACATGGAAGTCATATGCCTAGCTTGTAGCTTCGCATTATGTCTGTCTGGTTGTTTTGTAGCTCTAATCTTTATCAATTCTTCCTTTGGACTTTGCAGTTTGCACACTGCTTATCTTAAATTGTAGTTAATATCCAAATCACGGAAGATATGTAATATGGTGACAAATCTAAGCATATTTTGAAGACTGCATAAGTGAACTTAGTAAATTGGCATACAGAACAGAAGTAGAGAGCATTTAGTCGTCTTGCTAAGTTCGTGTTTCAGCTTTCGATTTGTTGCAGATCTATGTTGTTGATTCTTTGGACAGAGAAAGGATTGTAGACGCGAGGCAAGAATTTCAGGTTACTATTTCATACTACCTCCGTCACTACAGATATTCCCAGTCCCTTAAATTATGTCAGTTGACGATATTATGAGGTCCTACTAACATGCATTCTCTTTCTCCTTCCAGACCATTATCAAGGACCCTTTGATGGCAAACAGCATAATCTTAATATTTGCAAACAAGCAGGACCTGGTAAGTTAAACCAAGAATTTGGAGTGCTAATCGCTAACTGTTTAGCTTTTTTATTATCATACCGGATGTATCATGTGAAATTCCCTTTTGATCAATGACTGTATTGCATTCCCTCTTTTTCTCCCCATCTGTCTACCTTTTACAATTTATCTGTAGTCACATACTTGATCCTTTTGCAAGGTTATGCACTTATGTTGTATCCATAAATCCGTTGTCTTTTCTGTCGATTACACACAAGACAAATTTACCTTGCAAATTCAAACTTTAACCTGTACATGTTAGTGAGATATCAGAGTACTTAATTTCAGAAAACAGTCAATGTATAAACCGCGCTGTATAGGAACTGTTACGAGAACTACTTTTGTCCTTATGTAAAGCTTTGTAGAGTACCAAGGAAACGGTAAGTATAGAACTGCCGTGAATGCCTGCAGATTTATGAAAGATTTCAATGAGCAGTGATAGAGTTACATTCCCAGACTGATGCCTTTTCTTCTTCACGCAGAGAGGTGCGATGAGCACAGATGAGGTTAGCGAAGGACTGGGATTGCATGATCTCAGGAACAGAATATGGCACATACAGGGGACCTGTGCACTCCGCGGTGAGGGCCTATATGATGGGCTTGACTGGCTTGCATCCACCCTGAAGCAGCTGCAAGAATCGGGCCATGCAACTTCAGTTGCTGGCCCTTCCATCTAACTCAACAGAAGGTCGACGTTCTGAGCACACATTTGAACTCCTTATTTTCTTTGGGTCATGAAGAGATGAACATTGACCATTTTCTTTTGCTTCAACCTGACACATAACTTATTCCAAGTCCAAGATATGTTATCACTATCATTTTTTTTTTCAGTTCTCTCCTTTCATGAATGTGTGACGTTAGCGCCTTGACTGATTCTGAAATGCCTGTTCTGTTTGTGCAGTGACCTCGTTGCCTCAACCAATTGACATCTGGCACTGCGATGATCTGTTGATCTGCCCCAAGCCCACAGGAATATGCTCCAGGGCAAGCATTCCTTGGTGTGGCTGCCCGGTGCCCGCTGATAGAACTCCTTTGTTTGATGTGAGCCACTTCACGCAGCAGGAACTGGCATAGCTTTCTTCCTAGATGTTTGTAAAGCCTTAGATGAGAGGACGTTGTGTGTATCGAGTATCGACATTGTTCTTGTCCTGTGTGATTCTTGAGGGCTGGTGCACGAGGTTGTTTTTGGTGATTGATTGTTTGCCAATAAAAGATTTGCTTTGTGAATTATGATTCTAGCATATTAAGCTTTGGCAAAGTGCTCGCATATTCAGAATGTTTTGCAGTTTCGTTTTTTTTGTCCAAATGGCTGAATGTTATGCACTCAAAAAGAAAAAAAAAAGCCAAAGATACACTTCCCATTTTATAGCCAACAAATTTTTTTTTGCGAGGAAACAAAATATTTTCCATTCTTACAATGAGAGAATACATTACTCCCTCCGTTCTAAATTGTAGGTCATTTTGGCTTTTCAAAATTTATTACTTTTGGCATGCACTAAGATATACATAATGTCTAGATACATGCCAAAGTAATGAAGCTTGAAAAGCCAAAACAATCCAAAAAACATGAAAAGGAGGGATTAGTACGTAAATCTGTCCAACAATGCTAAGGAATTTAAAGTAAAATATAAAAAAAGAATGCTCTATCGAATGTTAAGAAATTTGCAATGAAAGAATACATTAGAATGTTAATCTGTCCAATGCTAAGATATTTATAGCAATATCAAAATGTTCTGTCAAAGACTAAGAAATTTAGAGTGTAAAAAAAATGTTCGTGATGCAGTTTGACTGGGCAGGGGAAAACGGAAAAACCGAAAAAAAAGGGACGACGCCTGAGAGATTCGAACTCTCGCGGGGAAACCCCATGTACTTAGCAGGCACACGCCTTAACCACTCGGCCAAAGCGTCGTTGTTGAATTGCTTTGACACAAAAGCTATCTATTCTCATTTAAAGACCCAATCTTCATTTTCCCAAACTGATTTACTCTGGAATGATCGATGTGCCATATCCCGGTGTTCACATGCACGCTCAGACAATGAAATTACATCTTGCACTGCATACATACGATCTAGGCAAGAATTCAGGATCACCTTGCACTGCATCGGGCCCACACACACACACAGGTTGTCAGGTTGCTGGAGAAAAGATCTGGGCCTTCAGGGCCACCATCAGATCCCATCCGATCTCCGCCCAGCCCAGGATCCACACTACTGGTTACTGGAGTAGTTAGCAAGAAAGGCTCTTGACAGGATAAGCCATCAACATGATAGTCAATCAGGTTATCCCGGGGCTTTCCCCATGTGTTAATCAAGTTTCAACAGAGTCTAGGCTACAGCGTGCCAAAAGTATTTTTGTACAGCAAATGCACAGGATCAACATGGAATGGAACTTCGACCATGGCAAGGAGAGGCTGCCTTGCTTCCTCTCCTGCTGGATTGAGCGATACACCAAGGAGAAGAAGAGCGCCATGTTCTGGTGGATGATTAGCTCATTGCCCTTGCTCCCTCCAGATGCGGCCGGTGACCCGCAGCTTGAGCTCCTGCCTGCTGCCGCCAGAGAAGAAGAGTGCCATGTTCCGGTGGATGATGAGCCCATCGAAGCTGTCTCTCACCTTCCGGTGGCTGTCCCTGATGCTCCGTGGCGTGCCCTGCCACGTCAGCTTCCGTCCACCACCACCCACTTCCAGGCTGTACCCGAAGCCCTGAGCTTCGCTCTCCTCGCCCATGAACCGCAGGAATGCCATGTACACTGGCGCCATCCCCAGCAGGAACGCCTCGAAGTGGAGGCAAAAGTGCTGTCCAAAACACTTGAAGACCTGCATGGATCAAAACACCAGCCAGGTGGTGAAAATGCAGCACTTGATCAATCTCATTCAGCCCTGAAGTGCTTATGGTACAAGTAAGAAAAGAATGGGCAGGGCTAAGGCAAACGATAAAGATATGATCACATTCAAAATTTAACAGAAATAAGCAAATTACTATCCAAGTAATCCATCAATGTATATACTGAACAAGTGTATTTAACACGAACAGAGATTTCAAGTGTTACTTACGGTGAGCATCCATGTAGCGTTTTCCACTTCGTAAGGGTTGGGCTTCACATACCGGTGGTTAAACGTGCACCCCTCATGCAAGTCCACCTTATGGTCATTGATGAGATGAGACACCAGAAATGGAACATCACCTGTGATCAGACACTCTGAACCTGCATATGGACAGTTGTACGGCCTGAACCTGCAGAGCTCCTCATGCTTGAGTTTGTTCTTGTATGGGTGAATCTCGGTGCATCCCATGTTTTGGTATTTGCATGGAAGCTGAAGTTGTTCTGCCACCTTCTCAAGAGCCAAGCATCTGATGTTTCCCAGTTCCTGGCGGCAAGTTGGGCAGTGGTTGTCTACCCTATGCTTGCAGCTGGAGCAAATTGTGTGGCCATTTGGGCACTGCAAGAGGAACAAGAAATCATTATACAGTTACCTTTCTCATTCCTGGCGTTTGTTTCTATAACCATCACAATTTAAATTGTTGTCTAATTACACGATCTACACCCCAAAGTAACCTAAATATTATCACTAAGTAGCATATATTTGCTTGCAATCCCCTTTTTTATTTCATAATAATGAAAAAGGACAGAAGTACCTAAATTGAGGAATTATGATCATACTGAAGTTAATATTTTTTATAAATATTAAGGTAATCCATTGAGGCCAATGAAACGCAGAAGAAAGTTAAAACAAACAAAGCATGAGCAGCATTATGTGCATGTGTGCCTAAAAAGAAAGCACACTACAAAACCTGAAATGTTCTAATGCAAGCAATAAAGCTATAAACTTGTTGATGGAAAGGACTGTGCCAAATTCTAAGAAAGCGAAGACATACACATGGACTCCAAAACTATGCATTCACTGACATAAATAGATGGAGGAAACCAAGGACTTGTCTTTCTTTTCATTCCTGCTCTTTCATCACTAACATATGGAAGTTCTGGATTATTTTGATGCCCAAGGGAGTCCATAATTGTAATGGACACATGATAAACAGAAAGATGTAACTGACTTGAGTTAGCATGGACAGCAGAAAACTTGCTGTTGATTAGAATGTGAAAAAAAAAACTACATTATGCTATAAAAGGACACAAAAGCTTTACCAGAACAATGATCTGAACAACTTGGGATCAATGGACAAGCCCCACATATGTAAGCTGGTGTAAATGCAACATTCATAGCACGGTGCCTTCTTTCTATACTAACTCGATAAAGATATCTAACAGGGAATGGAAACAAACAGCATTTTCTTCGCATTCAAACTGAAACATGCAAATATGTATATTGCAATCATCGAAATATCTGCTTCTGCCTACAGTGTAAAAGGAGAGGAGATAAGCCATGAGCGCACACACCTGAAGTATAGGTGGGCGCATTGAGTTTGTACACACTGGACATTCGAGCAGATCATTCAAGCCAGACAGTGATGATAATGCAACATTGGCTAGTGACGTGGACCATGGTTTACTTGTAGACTCTACATCAAGCATAATGCCACCAAGTGCCTCAGAGAGCCCATCATCTCCACAGTCCGACTCGGGGACTACAGTCACAATGCTGCTTCCTGGTGCCATTCTAAGAGCTCCTTTCATGTTCGTAAGTAGTATAAAACATGAGCACCCCACCACTCCATTGCTTCCTTGCAATCAGCTGCATTATTTTAATCTTATCAGGAGACTGGAAGCAAAGGATCATCAAACCAAATTTTAATATCAAAAGAGACATGACATCTGAACACAGCAGAATTAACATCCTGTACAAGTTGGTACTAATGTTCAGTTCACCAAGGTCATATAGGAAACAGGTAGCTCCTCAGAATTATGAGTGAGATAAAATCTGTTTGCAATCTGGCATAGTATAAGTCTGTTGGCACCAGCTGAAGCAGATGAATCCAATTTGATGCAGCTTACTGATAAGCAAACAACATTCAGATCCCAGAACTGAAGAAGCAACATCTACTTCAGCGACTCCCATCCATGAACCTTTAGGTGGTTTTCTAACTCGAATTTGTCATTAAGAATAGGTTACCTACTTCATCCGACCTCTACATTATATCAAAAAAGTGCAGCTGCCCCCTCCTTGGTTAGTTTGATTACACAAGCGTCCCTTATAAGTTATAACCTTCAAGATTCACAGAATCAGGCTCCTAAAGGTTACTAGAATCATCTACAGATTTAGAATTTAGCTAACCCCCAGTCATTTACTCAACCCACATTGCTCTCCCGCACTGCTCCTGCTCCTACCAACCGCAACTTACAACCTACATATACTTCAGTTCCTCAATCGCGGCCCAACCCCGAATCGCGCGCCCTGAAACCCCCCACCCTCCCACCAATCTCGCACGAACTCATCTAAAAGAATTTGCAGAATTAAGCGAACGTGCGCCCTCCCTGTAATTCCACCTCAACCGGCACACAAAATCGGAGCGCAACAATGCCTCAGTCGCAGTCCCAGTGAGCAAGCAAAACTGTACCCACTACTACTACTGCTACCATAGGAAACGGGGTCGAGGAATCCACGAAATTGCAGAACAGAAAACAACGGCAGGATCCACTCCCACCCACACCAGCGACAGCGCACGCACCACTTACAGTGCCAGCGGAACCGCTAGGGAACCGGCAGCGGCGAGGGAGATTCCGCGCCTGGACGCCGGAGACGCCGCGAATCGGGTAGGGGAAGGAGCTACACACCACCAGAGAGAGAGGGAGTCCACTGGATGTCGGATTCAATTATTTAGCAATTCCTGGTGCGGGTTTTCCCTTCCGCTTCCGCTTCTTGGCTTTGGCTCCTCGCGCTTGCTCTGCAACGGAGGCGGAGATCTGGAGCTTTCCGCCTCCCCGCCGCGGCGCGGGCCCCCCACGCGGGTGGCCGTTGCGCGCCCGGTCCATGGTGGGCCGCGTGTCTATGACAGGTAGGGTCGGTACTCGATGTGCGTGCAGCGGCGCATGGGCGCGGTGTAGGGAGTGGGGGGTTCGGCTGCCCTGGGAGCACGGGCTCTGCGTCGTTTCGCAATCAACGGCCGTTTGACTCTTTCCTTGGCTGCGGGGATGGGATGGGAGATGGGAGGTTAATTCACAGATCAGAGCGGTGGGGCCAGCCGGTGGATGGGCCCGCGCGGTCGGGTGGCGGCAGAGATGAGTATGGATGGGCATGGGCCCTGCCGGATGAGCGACGAAGGCCCAAATCTTCCGGGCAGGTGCCGGCGCCGCGGGCAACAAAGACACCGACCCGGCTGTGTTTAGTTGGAGGTCCAAAATTTTTTGGAGTATTAAATGTAATTTGACCATTAATTTGGGTATTAAATAAAGGCAGTTTACAAAACTACCTCCACGCCCCTAGGTAAATTTCGGAGAAGAATCTAATGAGGCCTTTGACCACACGATTAGAGAATGGTTACTGTAGTATTACTGTAGCAAATCATGGATTAATTATGATCATTAGATTCGTCGCGCAAAGTTGCACTTATATGTAAAAAGGTTTTACAAATAGACTTCATTTAGTACTCCATGCATGTGAGATTCTCTGCATTTAATGCTGGGTGAAAAATTTTTCACCGCCATCTAAACACGGCTGTGTCTATGCATCGAGCCTGCAACGGACGCATGGGCTCGTGGTGTCACTGTTTTTCAGTAAGTCAGCGAGCCACGTAGACACGTACTCCCTCCGTCCTGTTGACTTCTGCTGTTTATGTTTAATCATTCGTTTTATTCAAAAAAAATTATAAAAATATTATTTATTTTGTTATGACATGTTTTATCATCGTATATATTTCAAGTATATCGTAATTGTTTTTATATTTTCATAAATTTTTTGAATAAGACGAATGGTCAAACGTGATCAACCGAAGTCAACAAATGCTTATATTGTGGGACAGAGGGATTACTATTTATTTTGAGCCGGTCTCGCCGAATTGACACGGTGTCCTAGTACTTTGACAGTACACTCCATCATTATCTTCGAATCTCCCTCTCATTAAAACGGAGATGGCTTAGCAGCGATCGAATTGACCATGTGCGGCAAGACATGCAAAGATGGACCTTGGTTGGGAACTGGGTTCCGAATATATAGCGTGCCCCGTGCCTGCATATGCACTAGGGTTTCTTTCTATGTGTATACAAAATTGGATGCTGGAACACACATGACAAATCTTTTGCAGTTGCTAGCAGTAGAACTGCGTAGAGCTCATCACGCCTATTCGATCTTTATGCTTAGCAAAAATGGCTCGACGAGCTTTGGGGCTTGGGAGGCACCGGGAATCCAGCGGCTAACAGTTGAGCTCTAAACGGGTCTTACGGATAAACAGAAGCTGTCATTTGGCTCAAGTGTATCCACACAGCCGCGGGGCACTCTAGGTCCGAGCTTATCGCGTCTCAAGCTGATCGCTAGTGCTTGCTGCACAAACGGCGGTTGCATGTCACGGCACAGGCTGTCGGCTGTCACAACATGGCTTATGGCACAACTCATCCAAAAACAGATTTATCAGTGAAACTGTTTTGGTGAAACAGGAAAAATAAGGGCCAATTTGGTAGAGCTCCAAAACCTGATTCTTTAGTTTCGACTCTTGATTCTTTGGTAGAGTGATTCTGTCTGATGAAAACGTTTGGCAATGAGCTTGATTGGTTGGGCACCAAAATTTGCCCTGCCAAAATTGGGGCATGCCAAAATCTAGACATGCCAAAATTACTGGCCAAAATCTGGGCAAAAGTTGCCAAAATCTGAGCACAAGATGGCATTTGGTTGAGCGCAAAAATGTGGCAGCCAAAATTTTGGCCTCCAATTGGTTTAATGCCAAAACACACCTGCCAAAATTTTTGGGCATGCCCTAATTTTGGTTTGGCAAAGTTTGGTGCCCAACCAATCAGGCCCTATGTTCTGAGAAGTGATTCTTGAGAGAGACAATTCGCCACTCTACCTCTATCAGTCTCAATTAATGTCTACATATATTTGGTCTAATCTCCTCATTAAATGTGCCTGTTGCTAAATGCTTACTCCCTCCGTCCTGAAATATAGGGTATTCTGGGGTTTGAATTTTGTACCCAAATATAAGACATTGTAGGATTCCTTAGATAAGAATTAAAAGCTTTCATTTATGCACCTACCTTATTTCCCCCCTAATTACCTGGAGGGAGTAAATGACTTGCTTAGTTACTGCTGCGGCAACTGAATAGCGAGCCATGATTGTTGGATATTAACAACCAAACCACCAAATAACCAGGGGTACATTGGTCATTTGTCTTCTTCCTTAACATGTCCTAAAATTGCTAGAGTGCCCTGTATTATAGGACAGAGGGAGTATATCCAATAAAGCATCCTGTAGCAGGGAGACAAATGGTAAATTAATTGGTCAAACAATAGTTGGACTACGTGAGGCGCTGCAGCTCGCCGGCAGAAGACGCGGAAGAGGCTGGATAGCCATGGACGCCCCTTGCCGCTGCGCTTCTTGCTACACACACGGAAGGGAGGGGCCGAGCCGCCTGGGGGGTGGGATGCGCTTCGCCCCCGTGCTCGCTGCACGCACACGAAAAGGAGGTGTGGGGCCGGCCCCCTGCGCTCGCGACGGAGGAAGTGGAAGAGAGGCGCGTGCCTGCCTGGCTCACCCCTGCAGCACAAGTTGGCCCCGCGGCGGTCGGGGACGAGCGGACCACGGCAGATTGGGCCCTAAATCCTAGTCACCCATGGCCAGGAGCTCCAAGGCGGAGAGCTCTTTTTTCTTTTTCTTTTTTTGAAAGGAAGGCGGAGAGCTCTTGGTGGCGGCTGACCGAACGGGTGCAGAGAGGATGCCGAATATATACGAGCGGCATTGGTGGATAAATAGCAGTGAACTTGATGACTGGATTTGTATTTGGGAGGGTGGGGAGAAGACGAGAATCGGTGAAGAGCTCTTGGTTTTTTTTTTTTTTGCTCCGAACTTGGAGTGTAGAAACGTCGAAGCGATTCACTTGATTCGCGTGAGGAGCTGGTCGACTTTTTGCTATTTGGTAGGGCTCCTCTGATTCTCATGAATCAGGAATCGAGAGCTGTACCAAAGAGGCCTTTAGTTTTGCCCAGCTTTCAGTTTATTTTTGCACCATTTTTCGAAACAGTTTCACGCTACATTGTTTTGTTTTACACAAAACAGGTAAAGCTGAGCAATCATAAACTCTATCAAAATAGGCCTAAGTCTACCAGATGAGCAGCTTCTGAAGACGCTATCGAGGAGGCTGAGTTGGACCGAGGCAAAGCGTACAAAGAAAGCCCACTTCAAGACTGAGCCTGTGAAGCCCAAATGGGATAGCTTATGTTGAAAGCGTATACGTAAGGTGTGTGCGGCGTGAGATAGAGGCACTGGCGGACCTCAATGGAGGCCAACCCAGGCGTCGGCCCTCCCTTGAGATTGACAAATGAATAAGAGTTTACAGCAGCAGCAGGAATTAATCAGCTGTTAATCAGTTGCCACTGTTGATCTTTGCCGATATGCCGCCACTAAGTAGAGGCACACTTGATGTATCAGCTACCAGATAAGCCTCAAACCCTGGACTATTTTGTCCTTTCCTCTCCTCAAACATTCCTCTGTGTTCCTCCGAATTCTATCCAAAATCCAAATTACTCTAAAACCTACCAGTTTTGTGTTGTGTGAGGGGCATTATTCTTGAGTTGTTACACTGCGGCTGCAACAGCTCAACGGAACGCAACGTTGTATGACTGTGGGTGTGTTTGGTTTCTAGCCACACTTTGCCATACCTAACTTTAGGCAAGTTTGACGAAGGTGGCTAGTGTTTAGTTGGCAACTAACCTTAGACAAGATTTTTTTGGGCTCCACTTGTCATAGAGTAAAAAAGTGTGGCAAGATTCTCTTAGGCATGGCAAGTTGTGGCTTCAAAATTCTTAGCCACACTTGTCATACTTGCCTAAGGTTAAGTATGGCAACTTGTGGCTAGCAACCAAACACTCCATCTTTGACTAGTCACCGTCGGCATGAGGGTTGAACAGAATTTACTCATTGTGGGTCGTTGGCTCGTTGCCATCTTCAACGCCCATTGCCCAAGTAGCGAGTGAAGAAGCATCGAGTCGACCCATTGCTTTTTATCTGCGTTTGCTTTAGGGCCAATCGGTCCCGCGGACAAGCCAGCCCAACTAACTGCTCTATCTTATGCAAAGGATATATGACTATAATAAAAATAAAAATAATGATTAATGATGGACAGATCAGTCTGACTAATAAACCTGTGGTTAACATACACAGTCATTAAGGGCAGTGCTGCAGTGGCACTGTGGCAGCTATCTGGTGTGCACTGCACATCCACGTGTGACTCTTCCTCTACGGTCCTGTTTAGTTCGCAAAGTCCCTGCAAAATTTCACAAAAAATATGCATTGAAAAAATGTGCCCTTCTCAACACGTTTTCCAATATAATTTTCGCAAACTAAACAGGACCTGCACAGAAGTAGCCTACACGGAAGTGAAAAGAAGGCCCAGACAAAACACAAGAGACGAGGGACCAAGGACCAACACCAAATGTTACGGCAGTTGCGGCCGGTGTCGCGTGCAACGAGACACGGATCCCGTATGCCTCTGCATCGAGATGCAACGGAAGCATGGTCTCAGGGCTCATATAGTGCGAGCCAGTCAACGTTTATTTTGAGTTCGGCTCGCCGAATTTGACACGGTATTCTACGTGAGTACGTACGTGAGTGACAGTACCAAACTATCAATACACTTCTTATCTTGAAATCTCCCTCGTTAAAGCAGAGATACGGTAGCTAGCTTACAGTGATCATGTGCAATTCACGCGGAGATGGATCCGACCTTGGTTTGGGATCTAATAAATAGAGCGCCTATAAGGTTTCCCTTCTTTCGGTGTGTATATAAACTGGATGCTTTGACACACAATGTTTAGCCATTGTTAGTAGCATGCGGTACTCAGGACTCGTCACTCGTCAGGCCTGTTCCATCGTTATGCTTAGCAAAATGTCTCGAGGATTACTGAGGAGTTTTGGGCTCGGGAGGCATCGGGAATATAGCCGGCAGCTGGCATCAGAGATTTGGTCGGGTCCAGTGGTATGACCTAGCTATCTCACAGCTCAAGTGTCGTAACGGCACTATCACAGTGTTGATTGTCTAGCTAGGTCTAGGTTGTGCCTACTATACCAACCGAGCTCGCTTCGCATGGCCTGTATCTCCAGGCTCCAGCTATATATGTTCTCGAGGTACTACCTCTTGGCGGCGATATCACCCTTGGACCAAGGTTGAAGACGGTGTCTTCATCGTGGTCCGGGTAGAGAGAGAAGAGGCGAGTCGCCTGATTGTTGCATGGTCTTGCGTTTGAATGATTATAGCCAAACCAGTTTGGCGATTTATTCAGAGGACCGGCCCAATTATTGCTCCATTCATCTTGTGTAAGCATGTATGAAGTGATGAACAAACCAGTGCCGCAGTGGCAGCTAAAGTGGTGTCCACTGCACATCTACATGTGACTCTGCCTTTACGCAGAAGTGGATACAACAGAGTGAAAAAATAACCCTTCTGTTCTAAATTATAGTGCATTGTTGACTTTTAAAATACAATTTTGACCAGTCGTCTTATTTAAAAAATTAGTATACATAAATAAAAATATGAATCATACTTAAAGTATGTTTTGATAATAAAACAGGTAATAACGAAATAAATGATACTAATATAAATTTTTTGAATAAGACAAATGGTCAAATATGCATTAGAAAAGTCAACAGTAAACTATTGTTTCTAACGGAGGGAGTACAATATATACAAAATTATAAATAAAATATTTGTGCACAAATAAGAGGTGATATATACAAATAAGAGGTTTTCCGTGCTTCACAGCAGTCGCTATGCGGGTTATTTGAGCTTGGAAGGCGTGTCAGCAGTAGGCTCGCCGAATTGACAGGGTCTCTCCTTTCATTTTGTTGGCGAAAGAGAATTCAGAATTGACAGGGTCTCCTCTCCTACGTACTCCTACGTGGCGGCGACATTGCACGTCATTCTCTACATTTATCTTCCAACCTCCGCCTCCCTCAGTCCCTCGTGTTAAAATGGAGATATGGTTTGCTCCAACAATTAATGGTCACGTACAAAGGCAGAGAACGATCGACCTTTGGGGTCCGATAAATAGAGGGGTTATGCCCTAGTTTTTCTCACTCTATATACACTTGCTTAGAAGCCACATGGTAGATGAATGTTGGTGTCCAAATGAAGTACAATAGCAAGCTACTATAAAACCACCACACATGTGCAATATTTGCAAGCACAGCAGTTGCTCTCTCAATACATATACGGAGTACACAATGCAAGCTGATAAACGTTGCTAGCTAGCATATGTCACCAGCATAACCACCTACAGATCTTCAGTCTTGCAATCTAATTCATCATCTCCTGCGCTTTGGGGTCGGGAGGCATCAGGAGTTGGGACTGCAGCTGCCGCCGTTTCTGATCGTGAAAGCGCCGCTTGCTAGCCTCTGCAGCCATTTCCCAAGCGTCATTCATGCTGATGTGTTCTGCTCATCAGTTGTCGCTGGCCTCGTTCTTCGATCCTTGCACTGCTACTCTGGCTCGTGTGGACCACATGAACGACGTCGAGACAGTTGAGCTATCTGCCTCCGTCACTTGCCGTTCCGTTGCGCGTCTGCAGGTCGCTTGGCCGCTTGGGAAGAAGCTGCGCTGCTACGGCGATATGTACCGTTTGCTGGATGACACCAAGCGCTCAAGTGCTCGCATGCAGACCTATTGTTGTCGCAATGTGTTTGCTTTCAATATGGCTTGATCACTGACCTGGTGAATGGTGATATGATGTTGCTGTTGGCCATCGTGCTGACCTTGCTTTCAGGGAGTAAGGGCCTGCTTGGTTGCCAGCCAGTGAATGCCACACGAAGCATGTGGCGGCCACAGAGCTGTGGCGCGGAAATTTGGCGACTAACTTGAGGCGAGAAAACAACTGAGAACCAGCACTGGCTAAACTAGCATTTAATGTCGTGGCTTTCAACCAAACAGAAAGACAATCTCGTGTGGCGCGCCATATGTTGGCGTGGTGAGTTATGGCGCAGAACCAAACGCGCCCTAAGTAAAGAGCATGCAGAAGAATACGTTGTTTTTCAATATTTTTTTCTTAAACAGTGAAAGGACCAAAGACAACTAATAAGAATTATACACACGCCGCTATCTGCATTTCTGCAGGGTCATTTGGTGAAGAAATAAAGAGCAGTACCTGTACCTTGATTTCAGGGAGTAAATAAAGAGCATGTGAAGTAGAGTGTGTACATATACACATGCATTTGCTGAAGAATATGTTGTTTTTCAACATTTTTTTTCTTAAACAGTGAAAGGATCAAAGAGACAAAGACAACTTATAAGAATTGGACAATTATTGGTACTTTCTTGTGCCCGTTCGTTCAGTGCTAGATGAATGATGGAGATTTGGTAGCTCAGGTAGTCAGGTTGTCCTACCAGCAGTAGCAGCAAAGGTACTTAATGCTCATGTGCCGACGTGCGCAACGCAGTCAGGCAGAGACCGGACTTTGAAATATATATACACAGATAAATAGGATTTATATGTAGGACGACCGTGCTGAAGAGTTCCGTTCTCTGCATATACAAGTAAGCCGTTCTCTGCATACGTTGGCAACAAAGAGAGCAATGCGCTCAGTGCTCTATGCCTTGAAGGACAGGACCGGCCATGCATGTCCGTTGGGAGGCAACAGATTAAAGAGAGCAATGTGGAGGGCTCTTTATCCTGAGGCATCAAGAATATAGTCTGCCGTCGTGTACGTGGAAGTTGCGGTTGAGGGCCTAAGTTCAGCGCTAAAAACTTTGTCCGTTGCTCTGTGTATAACTGTCGATCAACATGGCGATGTAGCTGTCTTAGGTTAGGTCTGACTGCTTGCTTGCCTGTCTCCTACCCACTGGATCGTCAACCCTATGACTCTATATATCTCAAGCCATGCTCCCTTGTTAGCGGTTACTATACATCCATAAGGTGTTGATCTGTGAGACAGGCAGAGTCCAGGAGGATAGTTTTACGATTACGTGCCTAGATCTTCCCTGTTCCACTCTCTGTTTCTTTTTCCTGGAAGAGTACCCAGGACCGGATCATTGCTTCATGCCATGTGTATCTTCATCAGGTTGTTGGAGCAAAATGTATAGCATTTAAATTTTAAACATTTAATCATATCTCCCTCTCGTTAAAATGGAGACATGTATGGTACTTGCAGCAAGGGCGAAGGCAAAGAGATCTTTCACTACTAGAGATCACTGTCGGCTCAAACCGCCCGTTCAATTTGTGTCGATTTTTTTTTATTTGCACCTGGGGCCTCCTGTACATTTGTTCGTAGAAAGTCACAGGTCACATAATCAGTGGCAGATCCAGCATCAGGTCAAGGAGGGTGCTAAGCAGATGGATATATATCTAGCTCGCTGTTTTAGACGGTTAGTTAATAAACCTAATGAAGAATTTTTTGGGCTGCCGGTCCCGCCCCAGTACATAATCTTTTTGCACACTACTAAAAGAATAAAGTTTTAGCTGTTTTGACCGTCAATTAATATCTGAAATTTTAGATGGTTATTTGGGTATTTGAATGACTTCAAAGTAAAACATTGTCATTTATAAATTGTAGACCTTAGAGCTACAATTTTCATATATAAGTTGTCTCCATCCAACTTCATATAAAAATGTTAAGAATATTGAGGCAAACTATATATGAAAGAACTGACAGTGATACTAATACTACCGTTGCTGAATTGTGACACAAACCAGTACCACTACCATTACCATTTATATGGACAGCGCCAATATGATACACTTAATTTCATTGCCAGGTATTTTCTAACCGGCAGTGAATTGGAGGGCAATAATGACCTTTTTATGTAGTTGTTGTGATCCAAATAAACATAGGACAAGTAGACTATGCGGTAGGGCTTCTCTCTATATAATATACAAGTTGGATGTTGGCACCAGCTACATCTGGTCATCTCCAATGCGAGTATTTAACATGGAGGGCTCTATCTTATCTATTGCTATGCCTAGCAATCGGTCGAGATTTGGGCTTGAGAGGCATCGGGAGTATATATAATCTGCAGGTGTGAGTGGATAGTTCTTTGATGATGCCGGCTTGTGCTATCCAAATTGGGAGGAATTCGTTCCTTGTTCATACTCTGCAGTCTCGCTAGCACGCGCTTCTTTGAGCTCGCATGCAAGGCATCAGGAACGTGGGGCTGCGCGTATGGATAGGACCACACACCTGGCCCACTCGACAGTCGTCCACTCCACTCCACAACGTCCTCGAGTGTATGTGTCGACACTTGGGCAGTGTTTATATGGTGGGGCAAATTTTTTGCACCCTATTTTGATCATTAATTAGGAGTATTAAATAAAGTCAGTTTACAAAACTACCTCCACAACCCCTGGTAAATTCGCGAGACGAATCTAATGAGGCCTTTGACCGCACGATTAGAGGATGATTACTGTAGCATTACTGTAGCAAATCATGGATTAATCAGGCTCGTTAGATTCGTCGCGCAAAGTTGCACTCATCTGTGAAAAAGTTTTGTAAATAGGCTTCATTTAATACTCCATGCATGCAAAATTCCTTAGGGACAATTTTTTGAATCATCCATCCGAACACGGCCTTGGCCTGCTAGCAATGGATGGCCCTCTCCTCGTGGCCTGGGCATTTAGTTCGGGGTAGGGTTTATTTTTATTTTCACTGACACTAAAGAAAACTGCGTAAAATTGTAAGTACTCCTTCTGTCGCATGTAATTCAAGATTCAAACTTTAAAAACTTTGACTTACAGTTAATCTTATATAATAAAAACTTTGTCTTACAACAATTATATCATTGTATTCATATTTAAAAGTAGTTTCATACGACTATAATTTTATTGTTGTAAATATTATATTATAAGAGATATTAAGAATCAAATGTTATTATTGAAGACTGTGCCAAGTTTGACCGTGCCATATATCCTGAGTCCGAGGGAGTAAAAGGAAGAAATTGTTCTACAAACTGCGTATAGTTGATGACCCTTGCTTTATTTGTGTAGTATCAGCGAGCTGAGCAAATCATAGTGTGCAACTTGGAGCCATCAGTGTGGCTGTTCTTTGAGCAAAGGAGCTTCAATTGTACATATGTTCTAATAAGGCCATTTCCAGTGGGAGTTTTATAGGAGTTTCGTGCGCATTAATTAGCATGCCACGTAGAATTTTCTGATGACATGACATCAAATTTATGAAGAGAGAGAATGAACCAATTTCATCTAGATGAAACCCTGCATGCAATCATACCAACTCTTATTGAGTCATGAAATTAAATGCTATGGGTTGCCTATGAAACCACAAAATGAAACTATCCATTGAAGAGGTAGTTTCAAGCATCATTTCATTGTTTTGTTGCTTATGTGGCTATCTTGGAAACATCAACATGAAACCTGCCACTGGGATTGGCCTAATCGAGTCTTATTGTCTTATCCATCCGGTCCGGCCTACTGCAATCACATGTGTTAAGCTACCGTGAATCCGTGATCATATTTACGAGTATATTTATAACCACCATATACGCATGTTGACATGCATTCTCCTTTTACACTCCTTAAAAAAACACTTTCGGTCCAACACCATTTGTCCCGGTCAAATTTGGACCCGGGACTAATGTGACATTAGTCCTGGATCCTAAGACTATTGCCACATAGAAGATTTAGTCCTGGTTTGAAAGGGTCTTTTAGTTCCGGGTCTAGCCACCAGCCGGGACTAATATAGGCCATTCATATTAGTCCCGGCTGGTGGCTAGACCCGGGACTAAAAGGTTGCTTTTAGTCCCGGGTTACAATATCACCCGGGACATATACTTTTTTTTATTTCTGCCCGGTCCGAATCCTCGGGCTCGCTCCCTCGGTCCCTCCCTCTCCTTTATCTTATCCTTTCTCTTCCTCTCAACTCTCTTATCCTTATCTCTTCTTCCGCATCCTCTCTCCCTTCTCTCTTCCTCCTGCGCCGGCGTGGATGGGTGGGCCCTGGCGAGCGCCCCTGCGCGGACAGGCGGAGGCCGGCGAGCGGCGCTGGCGGCTAGCGCATGAATCCTCTGTGTTTGTGAATGATTTTTTTTTTGTGAATTCTCAGTGTCTGTGAATGAGAAGTCCATAAAAATTGTTGATGAATGATTCAGTAGATTTGTTTGTGAATGATTTATTTTGATTGTGTTGGTGAATCATATTTGTGCTTCAATTTGTGATGGTCTTGTCGTGGATTTGATTTCATCTCTGTGTTGAAGTTGAGCTCGAAAAGGTGGCGATGGGGACGGAGGTGCAGGGGTGGGCGGTAAGGAGCTGATGCAGCTTTTTTTTTAATTTTTTTGTGAAGTATTTATTCCCGGTTGGTGTAATCCAGCGGGACTAAAAACCACTTTTATTCCCTGGTAAATACCCGGGACCAAAGGCTGTGACCTTTAGTTCCGGATTCGTAGTCCTGGTTAGGAACCCAGGACTAATGTCCCTTCCCAACAGAGACCAAATCCGCTTTTTCCAGTAGTGTTACATGCATCTCTCTGTTTCTCCATCGTCGCTGCTGAATATAAGGGCATCATGTAATGGAACAATCAAAATCAGCTGCCTAAAAGAAGACGCGAGCAAACAATTACTCAACTAGTCCAAGCTAGCAGAGACTAGTACCACAATGTCACAAACAGAGCTCTTTTCGTCTCTGCGCTTGTTGGGCTCAGGAGGCACCGGGACAGCATCTGTTACCTTGTCGGATGATGATAGTGCGGCTTCCTAGCCTCTCTGGCCATTGCCGATTGGACATTCATGCTGATGCGTGGTGCTCATCGTGTCATCATCTGGTCATGGCGCCTCGCTCATCACAGTACATGAGGACGGCGGAGGAGGCAGCAGCAACAACAAAGCTTGGTCCAAGACGTACGGCAAGACCATAACTACGAGCCCAAAATTGTAGAATCAATATTTGGTTTGCGGTAAATGCAGGGAGTGATCGATGAAGAGAAGAGCATGCATGTGAAGTGAAGCCAGAAATCTAGCGCAGAGGACTTTTTTTTTTGCGACCGTAACTTGGCACGTAATGGAATCGAGATGCATTACTGCAATGGCAGCTACAAACAGTATCAGAGTTTTCTACACATGCATGTGTTTGGGGGCATGACCGAACGTCGTACCTTTTCTGTGTGGTAGAGGACCAGTGGTTGTGATCCAAATAAATACTGTAGCAGCTAGCATGAGATCGAGGACTATGCAGTAGGGCTTCTCTCTATATATATACAAGTGTTGGTGTTGGCACAAGCTATATATATATCTACACTTCTGCAGTGCTAGTAACATGTATAACATGCAGGGCGCTACCCTTACCGATCTACTGCCATGCCTAGCATTTACCAATCGCTCCATGGAGCTTTGCTTGGGCTTGAGAGGCATCGGGAACATAGAGTGCAGACTCGCGTGAAGACATGGTTGAGTGTAGTGCTAAACCGTCTTGTGTCTTTGGCTATCGACTAGAGTTCTGGGTCGCTTAGGTTTGTCTATCTGACCTTGCCGCCAGTTTAGCTGTAAGTTCTCAAGGCATGGCACTTAAATATGTAAAGTTTGGGGCCTTGTCGGATAGGGGCTTTTGGGCTTGGTGGCCTTGTGATGTCCTCCGCCTGCTACAAATTGGACGTCCTCGTCCACCTGCGCAGGTGATGCGCTGTGCATCTTCTTTGCAGTGACTACGCTACATTCTTCGGCCGGGCACATATACAACAGTTTGACCCAGATTTTGTCAAGACTAGAGCCAAAACTGGGGGGCACAGCAGTGGCAATCTAGCACATAGTAGCCTCGGTAAGACTTTTGACTCGGCTCCCCCGCGTCGCTCTCCCGAGGGCGACTCGGGGGCGATAGTCCCGCGCCGCCGGCCCCCCCTCCACCTCGCCTCGTCGGCCGCCGCCGCCGGTTCCTTTGGCGGCGGCGGCCAGCGGTGGCGGCCGAAGTCGGCCACCCCGCGTCTCGCGTTCCCCTTCCGCCCCCACCCTCTCGTGCTCCACGCTATCCCTACCCCTAGCCGCTCTGGATCTCGATCGCCGGTCGCCGGAGCTGGAGGGGCCGCCGGCCTCCCTGGCCGGATCCACCGCCCCTGGGTCCGGATCTGCTCTTTCCCGTCCTCTGGGGGGCGCTCTTCCTCTTCCGTCGTTGGGGGGCCGCCGCTGCCCTGGGGCTCGCCCCCTCGACGCGGGGGCCTCGGTGCTGGGGCGCCCGGCCCTTCCCTTTGCCTTGCGCCCGACGGTGGTGGCTGGCGGCCGGTGTCGGTGGTGGCGGGGGGCCCGTGCTGCGCGCGCGGTGGCGCTCCTCCCCCCCTCCCCACAGTGATGGCGGCCTTCTGGTTGGGCAGCTCCTACCGGCGCTGCTGGCGTCCGGTGGTGGCGGCGGCGGGGGTGACCGTGTGCGCGCGCGGTGGCGCTCCTCCCCCAACCCCTGGTGCTGGCGGCCTTCTGGTTGGGCCGTTCCTACCGGCGCTGGTGGCTGGCAGCCGCGCCGGCAGGGGGCCTGGCGGTGGTGTTGGCAGGGGCGCCTGCTCCCCCTGCGCCCGTGCTTGTGCTGGCGGGCCGGGCCGTGGGCCCCTTGACCTGGATCTGCGCAGGGGCCCGGTGCTGGGGCGGTGGTCGGTTGTTGGCTGCGGGGGAAGGGCCTTCTGGCGGCGCTAACAGTCCTGTGTGCGTGGTGGCCGTGGTTTCCGGCGGAGGAAACGGGGGAAGGCGTAAGCCACTACCTGCTTGCAGGTCAATGACGGCGACGCCCGTGGGCGCCGCTTACCTTCTTGAAGGCGTCATTGTTCCCCTCTTTCCTCCTCTCCGGCGAGCTCTCCGGGTGAAAACCTTGACCTTTTTGGTCAGACGACGACGGCGCCATGGGCGTCGTCTCCCTCCCTGGAGGCGTCGTTTTGGAAGCTCTGCGACTACTGCCGCCACTGCTGTGACTGTTGCTGAACGTCGACTCTGGTCTTCTCCGGTCTTCGCCGGCCTTGTGGTGATCATGCTCTCCTAGGCCTACCTGTGCTCCCTTGTCACTACGTCTCGTGGTCGCTGGTGCTGTGACTTTATTGGCGGAAGCTTTGCCGCTCTTACTTCGGTCGTTTGGCGGATGCTTTGCCGCCCATGTTACTACTGTTGTGCGGATGCTTGGCCGCACTGGCGGATGCTTTGCCGTCACTGTCGTGATGCTCGTTGGTCGTCTCCGGCGGATGCTTTGCCGTCGTTATGCTGCTTCTTCTGGTGGATGCTTGGCCACCTTCTTGTTGCTTCAGTTGTCACAGTCGGCGTCCATGATGGTGTTAGTCTTTGTGTAGGCCCGGTTGCTTGGGGTTGTTTGCTGGGGTCGTGTGGAGCTCCATCTCTTCTCCTCTGTAGTCTTGGTCGTGCTCTGTTTGTTTGCTGGCCATTTGTTTTGTCGGCCTTTTTTCGGTTTTTTCTCTCTTGTTAGTCCTTTGTGCGCTTGGAGAGGTCAATCTCTGTTTGGCCTATGTCTAGCAATGTTTGTAACTGCTTTCTTCTTAATGAAATACGTGCTAAGGCACGTTCGTGAAAAAAAACTGGGGGGGCACATATACAACAATTTGAGGAAATAAAAAAAGAAAAGAATCACTTACGCTTATAATTGAACTATGCAACATTTGAGATAAAAATATAGCACTACAGTATGAGGCTTTCGTCTTCATACTAGACAATAGTAACTACCTAATTAGTGAAGATTTGTGCATTCTGAGATTGGTTCAAATCGTGTGGAACCATGGTCACCTTCACCTTGTAATTGTTAGAGTTGTTGATGTTCATGTAATCTCGGTCAAGGTTATCTATAACGTGATACGATCTAGTACGCCTGCGAGCGTTACGATCTGATATACCCAAAGGAACTCGGTTCAACTGTTTGAGAGATAGAATTAGAGATAGATTAGTTTGAACTAGTTCCTTGGGATAGATGTAATCTAACTCGTGTAAATCCGTTGGCCTTAGCACCTACATAGGTAGTCACGTTAACCCCAAGACCATATACTCTTTCTGTTGGAGATATGCGAATTATTCTACCAGATTTTGATTCGAGGCATATTTCGTAAATAATTTCTAGTGCTATATGTAAACAAATAACTGTGGCAGACCGCCCCAATTAATCCGGTTTAAAAGCATGGGCCCACTATCACAGCAGTGCTCCACGCCCTTAAACCGAGCTAATCGTGCAATCCGTCGGATACCTTCCCGATTAAACCACCTTGTTCTCTCGACCGAAACGAAATAGCAGCAGCCCCACTCGAAGATGGGCTCAGGCAGTACAACTCATCACAAATTTTACAACACGGGGTTCACATAGATAATTATACAAATACAGTGCATATGTTTTAGTTATTACAAACCAGAGTTATAATACAGCGGAAGTCTAAACGTCGATTACACAAACATCACATGGAGCCCTCATATGACATTTAATCCCCGCGGCCTGAGTCGGACTCAGACGGCCCCCACTCGACTGTCCAACCATCAGAGAGCACATCAGGCCAAGTCAAAGCAGCAACAGGATCATAACCAACACAATCATCTGCAAAAGATAAGCCACAAGCAAGGCTGAGTACTAATTACTCAGCAAGGCTTACCCGACAAGGTTAAATACTAGACATGCAAGGCTTTTTGGCTCTGGGGTTTGTTTTGCCAAAAGCGTCTACAAGTTGATCCCTAATTTCAATATTTTAGCCAAGTTTTAAAGTGATACTAACCATTTCTGGATTTGCCAAACTATCCAATAACATTTAGTGTCGAAAAACAATTGATTAGTAAATCATCAACATTTCTCATCTATCAACACTTTCCCCCATTTGGCCCAAGGACATTGATGTGCAACGAGAGATCAAGCAGCTTCATGTAACCGCGAAGGACGGACAACTCGAGTTGATTTTAACCATGCATGGGACAACCTAATCGTACGACCCGTGAGAGACACCCCGGACCTCACGAGGCAACCGTTCCCATCTCTCCCTACCACCTGCCATCAGATACCACTCCACCCGAGTGCACGCCCCAACGGACCCCAGGTGCCCCTGGCAAACCTGTGCCGCGGCCGCCGCTACACTCGCCATCATCCCCCTCGCCCAATGGAGTGGAAATATCCGTCAGACGTAAGTTTGAATCAAGTACTAGGTTTACCAGTTTACCACATTTCCCGGCATACGATTAGTACCTTCAAAAGCTTGACCAACTGACCACACAATCAATGCCTTAGCCAACAATTCCAGTGCAAGCGGGGTGTTCAACCAAACATAAATACCGCACAAGCCCCGCTTGCCGAATCTCCTCAACTGATAATAAAGTAGAACCTATTTCTCGCGAGTGACAAGGCAATCACTCGACTTCTACCGATCCTAATTAAGCATGGCAGTCTAAACGACCTACGCATACTAGTATTAGGACATAGGTACCTAGGGATCATGCAACTAGGGTTTCATTCAACTCCTCAAAACTTAAATGCACAAATTAAGGCACAAATTAAAGAGAGTTAGAAATAACAGCGGTTATGCTCCGGGGCTTGCCTTCCTGATCACCGCTGGCCTTGGGCCCTTCCGAACTTTGGTTCGGGTCTTGTGCAGCAGCAAAGTTCAATTCAGCAGCAGCGGGGTCGTCCTCGTGCTCGACCTCAATCTCGTACACTCCGTCGGCAAGGGTTTGATCTACATGAAATGCAGATGCATGAGATGCAGTATTGCACGAGAAACAATCACAGAATAACTGCAACGACTCACTAATACATCACGGGGCAATCATTTACGGAATATAAATAATTAAGAAGCTCACAAATAAAGTGGGTGGGTTGCTATTAGTTGATAATTAAACTTAAATTAGAATTGACTTAACATAGAAAGAAATTTTATGAAGCCATTCTAACATGTTAAAGCAAATTACAATATTTCCTAATTTAAGTGAAAACATCTATAATTGACCACTAGTAGTAAAAAGGGTTCCTATGGCATAATTGGAAATTCACTTTTGCTTCACGGGCAGAACCGGTTCCACCGGTTACCAAAACCGGTTCAACCGGTTTAAACCGGTTCCACCGGATTTGAAACCGGTCTGACCGGTTTTAAACAAAAACCAACTTGAGCTTACCAAAATAAACCTAAACAACATATTTTCATAAACAAAATTTTAGGTAAACATGTTTCTGTGTTCCTGATAGTAAGACACATTTTTCAGGAATTTTCCAATATTTTACCTATTTTTTTTATATTTCTTTTATCAGCTAACCCTTACCATCAATTAGAAAATCATCATAAAATCTACAAAAATGTTATGCAGCTGAAATTTTTACTGCAACTACCATTCCAATAGAGGCATGTTATGTGAATTTTTCAGATTTTTATGAGTTGTATAGAATATTTGGTGATTTATCCATTCTCAACTAGCTAGCAACAACTTAATTCCAAATCTACCAAAATCATGCACAAAATGTGGCCAACAGATACTCAATTCAACTCCACTGGTCACAACAGATCCACCAAAAGTGGTTTTGCATTTTTAGCACACTCCTATGATTTATAAAGCAATAAACATCCTCTCAAGCACATCTTAATACATTCAAAAATACATCAGGATTCACATAGATTATACATGTATATGATATACCACTGGAAAGATAATTTCTCAAGAATTCCAAAAAGTCTAAGTTTGTAATTTTTTGATTTTTCTGTGATTTTTGGCGATTTATTGAATCTCAGCCGAATTTCAAAGAAAGAAAAATCGTGAATAGTGAAAAACGAATTTACATTGGGGCCCCTGGAATAGGCCCTTTCTTCGCGAATAGGTCCTCAGAAATTTGCAACCAAGCCCCTGCATGTTTTCCACTTCACCTATAAGTCCTTGAATCTTATGGATAACCCCCCTCACTTTCTATTCTTATTACCTTTCAATCCATCTTCTTCCTCAGCGTACAGACTCAAACAAACAGAGGCTCGGCTTGCTCGTGGCCTTCAGGCCGGCGGTGGAAGTGGCGCCGGTGCCCTTCCCCGGCCTGGGCGCACGGCCAGGGCGTCGGCCGCCCCCCTCTGGAGCTTGCTGGACCGCCTCAGGAGCCCGGCCAGCGCAAGAACAGGACCGCCCGCGCGAGCAGAACTCCGGCCGGCGGTGGCGGCAGTGGTGGGGCTTACTGGTGGTCAAAACCGGATGGGAAAGAGGTTGGGAAGGATAAAGGCACTACGGGGAACGCGTCTTCATGCTTGGTTTAGATGGAAATCGATCGAGGAGTTACGATTTTGGAAAAGGTGGAGCTCGGGCGAACTCGACAATGGTGGTCTGTAACTCGCGAAATCCTCCGCGTAGGGGCTATGGCGACGGATGGGAAGAGTTCTGAGGCGGAGAGGGCGAGGTGGTGGAGTGAATGGCGAGGTTAATTTGGAGGATGGAGGATCAGGGGGTGAATTTGGACCGAGGGAGGACGTCGGTCTTTACTGACCTCGGAGCTCGGGCGTGGTTATCCTGCCAGCTCACGGGACAGCGCAACACCTACTTGGCACGGCCACGGGGCTCACGAATGGCATGGACGCGTGGCTGCCAGCTGGAAGTACGGCAAATGGCGTCGACGACGCCGAGGCGCCCCCCCTGACCGGTCTCTGCCGGAGGACACCGGTCAGACCGGTTGTCGGAACCGGTCTGACCGGTCCCTGGTGGCCACGCGACGCCGCCAACTTCTTTCGGCTGTTTCCCTCAATTCTGTGCAAAAACCTCACAACCGCCCAATACGAAAGTTGTAGACCATTGATCACGCTACAACTCTTAGAAAGGAAGTTCTAGCATTTGAGCAATGGTTTGAAAGTTACGGGGCGAAGAATATGGTCAAAAAGGCAATACCCGCGACACATGAAATGACGATCGAATAAGTTCAAAATTGAATTTCAAATTTTTGTTTGAACTTTCCATCCTTGAGTGAGTTCATAATCATATAGTTGACATTATTTACAACATTTTGGTATAAGTTTTGGATTTCGACTAATTTGGTTATTATGGTTGACTACGTCAACACATACACACAAATGCACAAACAACACACTTATGCCATGATGCATTTCATAATGAGTTTAATTAATTTAATTAAAGGTTTTAATTACATTAGTGACACCGAGGTGTCACAGCCGTCCCCCCTTAAAAGAATCTCGCCCCGAGATTCCAGTGCAAGAATTTAGTGCGGAAAACGAAATTACCTGGAATGGAGTTCATAAAATCCGGATATTTAGATCTCAGATATGATTCTTCCTCCCAAGTAGCTTCGTCTTTAGTGTGACTACTCCACTGAACTTTATAGAATTTGATAACCTTTCGCCTTGTGGTTCTATCCTTTTGATCGATAATTTTGATAGGATGAACTTCATAGGTGAGATCAGGTTCAAGAGGAATTTCTTCATAAGAGATAGATTCTTCCGGAACTCGAAGACATTTCTTGAGTTGAGAGACATGAAATACATTATGCACAGCGGAGAGATTAATTGGGAGTTGCACCTTATATGCCACGGGTCCACAAATTTCCAAGATGGGGAAAGGTCCAATATAGCGAGGAGCTAATTTTCCCTTTACACCAAATCTATGAACGCCTTTTGTCGGTGAAACCCGAATATAAACATGATCACCCACTTCAAAGGCCAAAGGCTTTCTTCTTTTGTCAAAATAGCTCTTTTGGCGGGATTGTGCAGCCTGAAGATTTTTCTGGATGATTTTCACCTTATCTTCCGCCTCTTGGACTAAATCCGGTCCAAAGAAATTCCGTTCACCGGGTTCGGACCAATTCAAAGGTGTGCGACACCGCCGCCCATACAAGGCTTCAAACGGTGCCATTTTTAGGCTTGCTTGATAGCTATTATTGTAGGAAAATTCCGCCAAAGACAAGCATTTCTCCCAATTTTTGTCATAATGTATGACACAAGCTCTAAGCATATCCTCCAGTATTTGATTTATTCTTTCAGTCTGCCCATCAGTTTGAGGATGATAAGCGGAGCTACGGATCAATTTGGTGCCTAAGGAAGTATGCAGCTGTTCCCAAAAGCGAGCAACAAATTGAGTGCCCCGATCCGAAATAATTGTCCTTGGAATTCCATGAAGACAAACAATTCGGTCGATGTAAATTTCGGCATACCTCTTGACTCGATATTCAGTGCTAACTGGAATGAAATGGGCTGTTTTAGTGAGTCTGTCCACAATAACCCAAATAGAGTCATGTTTGTGACTTGTGCGAGGTAAGCTGACTATGAAATCCATACTTATATCATCCCATTTCTAAGATGGAATAGGCAGAGGTTGTAATGTTCCGGCCACCTTGAGATGGCTTGCCTTCACCCTCTGACATGTATCGCATTCGGACACATACTTAGCAATCTCTCTTTTCATTCTTGTCCACCAAAAATTCTCTCTCAAATCTTGGTACATTTTATTGCTACCCGGATGAATAGAGAATTTGGACAGATGAGCCTCATCAAGAATTTGTTTTCTCAACTCATGGTCTTTAGGCACCACAAGCCGTTGCTCAAACCAAAGAATACCCTTCCAATCTTGCCGGAAACATTTATATTTGGGTAACCCTTGAGCTAGCCCTTGCTTGATATGAGCAATGCCCTTATCTTTTGACTGGGCCAAGACAATTCTTTCTCTCAATGTGGACTCGACCACCATATGGCTTAAGGAGCCCTGAGGAATAATCTCCAAATTCAACTTGGACATTTCATGGCAAAGAGTGTCATTAAAAGAGGTTGTGGTGAGACAATTGCATTGTGCCTTGCGGCTTAATGCGTCCGCCACCACATTGGCCTTTCCTGGATGGTAATGCACCTCAAGATCATAATCCTTGATTAGCTCTAACCATCTTCTTTGACGCATATTAAGATCAGCTTGGGTGAAGATATATTTGAGGCTCTTATGGTCAGTGTAAATATTGCAATAAGTACCCATAAGATAATGCCTCCAAATCTTTAAGGCATGAACTACAGCAGCCAATTCCAAATCATGAGTGGGATAATTCATCTCATGGGGCCTAAGAGCTCGAGAAGCATAAGCGATGACTCGATCTTCTTGCATAAGCACACAACCAAGACCGGTGCCAGATGCATCACAATAAACATCAAAAGATTTGGATGTGTCCGGTTGAGCTAGAACCGGTGCGGAGGTCAAAAGTGTCCTCAATGTGTGGAAGGCTTGCTCACATTTTTCACTCCACACAAACTTCTCTCCTTTCTTGAGGAGTTCAGTCATAGGTTTGGCAATTTTGGAGAAATCCGGGATAAAGCGGCGATAATATCCGGCTAGACCCAGAAAACTCCGAATTTGGTGGACTGACTTAGGAGGCTTCCAATCCAGTACTTCTTGCACTTTTCCTGGATCGACATCAATTCCCTCTGCTGAAACAGTGTGCCCCAAAAATTTTACACTGGACAGCCAGAATTCACATTTACTAAACTTTGCATAAAGCTGATGATCTCGGAGGCGTTGGAGAACAATGCGGAGGTGCTGAGCATGTTCTGCCTCATTTTTGGAATAGATCAGAATATCATCAATAAATACAACCACAAATTTGTCTAGCTCAGGCATAAAGACTGAATTCATCAGATACATAAAGTATGCCGGAGCATTGGTGAGACCGAAAGACATCACTAGGTACTCATAGAGTCCATAGCGAGTTGAGAAAGCCGTCTTCGGTATATCACTGGGTCTAATCTTGATTTGATGATACCCAGAGCGAAGGTCAATCTTCGAGAATACTTTTGCTCCAGACAACTGATCAAAGAGAGCATCAATGCGGGGAAGAGGATATTTATTTTTGATAGTCACCGCATTGAGAGGTCGGTAATCCACACATAACCTCAGAGTTTTATCCTTTTTCTTCACAAACAAAGCGG
>CM014270.1:2999708-3023926 GCA_004135705.1 Alloteropsis semialata | reverse complement strand
CAACGGCTTTACATGACCGAGAAATCCGCGAAACAGATGACATTGCACAAAAATGGTCGTCGATACAATCCTAATAAGCTGGTACATCCATCCGATGGTGAATCATGGAGAAGATTTGATGAGATTCATAGTCAGAAAGCTCTGGAGGCTCGCAATGTACGTATTGCCCTGGCAACCGATGGGTTCAATCCGTATGGGATGTCTGCTGCCGCATACACTTGTTGGCCCATGTTTGTTATCCCTCTCAATCTCCCCCCGGCGTCCTCGTCCTCTTTCAACGACAGAACATCTTCTTGTCGTTAATCATTCCTAGATACCCGGGGAAAAAAATGGGTGTGTACATGGAGCCTCTGGTTGATGAATTGGAACGTGCTTGGAAGGAAGGTGTATTGACATACGACCGAGCTACGAAGAGAAACTTCACAATGCATGTTTGGTACATGTACTCCCTGCATGACACACCGGCGTATGGGTTATTCTGCGGACACTGTGTTCATGGGAAATTCCCATGCCCGGTATGCAAGGCAATGTTGAGGTTCTTTTGGTTGATGAAGGGTGGCAAATATTCTTCGTTCGACAAACATCGTCAATTTCTCCCTCTTGATCATCCATTCAGACGAGACACGAAGAATTTTATGAAGGGTGTCGTTGTTGAAGACCCTCCACCACATCTAATGACAGGTCTCGAGATTCGTGCTGAGTTAGAAGCTCTCAAGCTCAACAAAAAGAAAGATGCTTTTGCGGGATATGGTGAGCTACATGCCTGGACTCATATTTCGCCATTGTGGAGGCTCCCCTATATGCAGGACATTCTTCTACCGCATAACATTGATATGATGCACACAGAAAAAGAATCTTGGCGAGGCTCTTTTTGGTACTGTCATGGACCATGTTGACAAGACAAAGGACAATGTGAAGGCTAGAGTGGATCAAAGCCTGTTATGCGATAGACCGAAGATGAACATACCGCTTCCCACAGACGGCGGACGGTGGAAGAAGCCTAGGGCAGATTACGTCCTGACGAGGGATCAAAGGAGGGAAGTTCTCAAATGGTTCCAAACGTTAAAGTTCCCTGATGGGTATGCAGCGAATCTGAAGAGGGGGGTGAACTTAGCTACTTTGTGAATCAACGGGCTCAAGAGTCATGACTACCACATATGGCTTGAGCGGCTCCTTCCGATGATGATTCGCGGGTATGTATCTAATCATATCTGGCTAGTGCTGGCAGAGTTGAGCAATTTCTTCCGCGTCCTTTGTGCTAAGGAGATATCTCCTACCGTGATGGAAGATATGGAAAGGCTGGCCCCGGTGTTGCTCTGTAAGTTGGAGAAGATCTTTCCACCCGGCTTCTTCAATCCGATGGAGCGTATGATTTTGCACCTCCCGTATGAGGCAAGAATGGGGGGGGCCTGTGCAGAACCGTTGGTGCTATCCAGTTGAAAGATGTCAAAAGGTTCTTCGAACAAAATGTAAAAATAAATGCAAGATTGAAGCGTCCATTGCAGAGGCATACATTCTGGAGGAGGTCTCAAACTTCACTTCAAAATACTACGCTGACAATCTTCCTAACGTGCACAATCCACCAACTCGTTACAATTCTGGTGAAGTTGACACAACCCTCAGCATATTTCGAGGGCAACTCGGAAGTGCAAGTGAAGGCACACCCAAGACCTTGAAATACGAAGAGTGGCTCACAATCATGCTATATGTGTTGACCAACCTTTCCGAAGTCGAGCCGTACATCCCGTAAGTTCTCAACAAACTTATTCCATTACATAACCAATATTCTTCATCCAACCCTCGTTTTTCTCAGTGGTACAGGGAATTTGTTTAACAATCTTGGCGTCAATCGAGGCAACCTAGACCGGAGGAAGTAGATACCCTTCTTAGAGAGGCCAATTTTATTTCTTGGTTCAAACGGAAGGTTCATTCTAATTTCCCTCCTATTAGTTTCACATTACAACTTGCTCGTCCAATAACATAACGGACAATCATGCTCGAACATGCAGGCCCAAACCGATGCGTCTATGAGTGTCGAGTTGAGACAAGTTGCCGATGGTTGTGCCTATAGGGTCAAGTCGTTTGGCTGTTATGATGTGAATGGTTATCGTTTTCGCACAAAGAGCCATGAGCAGAAGATGCCCAATCGAAGGACCACAAATACCGGAGTTTGTACGCCAGGCCTTGATGGGGTCGAGTATTATGGAATAATTGAAGAAATATACGAACTCAATTTTGGTGGATGCAAACCTCTTAATCCTGTCATATTCAAATGCCATTGGTTTGATCCCTCAGCTGTGAGACGGACCCCTAACGTTGGGCTAGTTGAAATTCAACCATCATCCGTCTATGCCGGAGAAGATGTATATATTGTGGCTCAACAGGCCACACAGGTTTATTACCTCTCGTATCCGTGCACAACCGACAAGCGTCTTCAGGGTTGGGATGTTGTGTACAAGGTATCACCACACGGAAAACTACCAGTCCCAAACAATGAAGATTACAACTTCGATCCAAACACGTATGCCGGAGAGTTCTTCCAAGAAGATGGGCTACAAGGGAGTTTTGTGATAGACTTAACCGAAGCGGACGAAATGGAAGTAGAGCAAATGAATGAACAAGTGGACGATGGAGATGTGGTTCTTAACTTGAAGGACGTGCAGTTACTTGAAAACATGCTTTTAGGCGTTGGGAGTGATGATGAGATGGAAGAACCTGAGGAGCACGGGCATGAGGATCTCGAAATGCGTGATAGTGATGATGAGAACCAAGAAGAAAATCTCGATCACGATGATTATTTCTAATGCATGTATGATCCTAGCTATTTTTTTATTTGTAATACCATGCATGTTAATTACTTTATATATTTTGCTCAGTTTGCTTCTATTTCTCATTATATTTTGCATATCTTTCTAATTATGTTTATTTTGTCTTTTCAATGCAAATGGTGGGCGGACTTAGGAACGTGAAGTCCCTTTACCAGAGGGGGTCACGTGAGGAGGAGGCACCTTCAGGGTCTGGGAGCGGTGGAGCCAGGGGGCGAGGGAAGGGTGGACGCAGGGGTCGAGGGAAGAAGGGCAGGGTACCGACCCCTGTACCTTCGTCCTCGTCTTCGTCTGAGGAGGAGATTCCTCCCGCGGTGGTGGAGGGCGAGGTGGAGTCGTCGGAGGAGGAGGGGGGGATGCGGGGGAGGGGTCCGGGGAGGGTTCCGCTTCTAATGCCCGATTATGGGCGCGCGGTCCCTCCCAACTCCCGAGGCGGCCGATACCCCCAGCACACCGTCCGATGATCCGACCAGCCGGTGCGAGGTAATAAACTTTATATGTTATCATTCCATTTTTATTTAATATGTTGAATATCACTATAGAAACTAACAATCTATCTTAATCACTTTGCAGGGGTTGGGACGTGGTAGAGCGGGGTGCTGCTCACACCCGGAAGGTCAACGGCATCCTGGGTCTTCTGTGCAGGGCAAACTTCCCTGGCATAGTTACGCACCAAGGAGTCCAGGAGCCGGCGGAGTCGTTCGCCCACTACTACGACGCCACGGACGACCAAGAGGACCGGGAGGGCAGGAGCTTCCCCAACAAGGCCCAGCGGGTGCTTGCCGAGCTGTGGGTAAGTGTTTCCCGCAATACATATTTCAACACATATATATATATATATGCATGCTTTCTACATTTGTCACCACTATATCGCATATATATGCAGGATTTTTACAGATGCGCCCCGGGCCACGAGGTGGAGGCGGGTGAGCAGGCAAAGACGGCGGCTCACAAACTGGTCAAGGACATGTACTACGAGGCGCGGATCCAGGCCGTCATTGACTACTGGAAGGACAAAGGCACAAAGTATTCCAAAGAGGCAGCCAGAACCATTTACCTGACCCACGATCAATACATCTCGGTAAATAAAAAACTTTAATTATGATTCCTTCTATGATTAAGCACGTATAATCTAATCTTCTTCTACTTCATCCTGCGTAGGTGATTCCCTGGTGGTGTGCCTCGCATCCCGAGGCTTGGGAGAAGTGGGTGGCCTACTGGTGCTCCCCCGAGTGGATGGAGAAACACCTGGCTGCCCGGGAGCGCCGTTTGCAGATGACAGGTCCAGCACACCACCAGGGCAGCCTTACCCTCCCCGAGTACAAACAAAGATGGGTATGACATCTCATTTTATAATTGAAACGCTCAATTCTGCAATATTTCTAATCATATTGTTTTTTTTTGTGTTTTGTAGTCGGCGGCACATGGAGGCGAGGAGCTGACTGACTTCCAGGCTATTGCCGTGTCCCACATGGGCAGGGCCACGTCCGAAGTCCGCTACAACCCTGAAGCCGGGCCGGAGGCGTACAGCAATCCCATGGTCCACGCCCGCCTCACCGCCTACTCGGAGATGGGAAGGCAAAAGCATGGGCCTGAGTGGGATCCAGCCGCCGCGCCGCTTGATGAAGAAGTCATCATGAGGATGGCAGGAGGCAAGAGGCATGGGAGGTACGCCGTCGGCGACAGCACGATCGACACGGCCAGTACCCCCACTCTCTCCCAGATCAAAGCCGGTAGCGCTAACCCCGACATACGCCAGCCGCAGACCGCTAGCCACTTCAACATGCAAAGAATCCAGGTTATTTCTGCTTTATTACACTTTAGTTCATTTTTCCTTACCGTTGAATTCTAACACTTTGATGGAATATTGCAGGCCCAGCTAGAAGAGGAGAGGAGGAGAACCACCATGCTGGAGGCCCGGCTGGATGAAGAGCGGCAGCGGCGGGAGGAAGAGCAAAGGCAGCGGGACGAGGCCGAGCGGCTCCGCACGCAGCAGATGGCCGAGTGGTACAACTGGTTCAGCGGCATGGCAAGGGACATGGGCCGATCTCCGCCGCCGATAACTTTCGCCCCGCAAATGATGACACCTCCGACATATTCTCCTATGAGTCACCGCTGAAAGTTTATAATTCCATTTCGATCAATGACAACCTTAGAAAATTTTGATTCACAACCGTAGCTTCGAAAACTTAGCTCTAGTTTGTTTCTTACCTAAAACTTATGCAGAACTTTGCTGGATCGGCGGCGGCGTCGAACGAGCCTCCTGCGGCGGAAGAAGACCTGCCGACACGCCTGGGCCGCAGTCTCTTCGGCCCACCGCCTGGGCCTTCTCAGTGATGCGATGCTTTGTGCTTATGAACTTTGTGATTATGAACTTAGTGTGCTTGTGAACGAATAAACTTTACTGTGCTTGTTACTTGTGACCTTATGGATGCGATACTACTTTGCTATGGTTATTGTGGATTTATGCTTGTGGATTTTATCTATATCAACTGTCTGTAATGTGTATATATATCTATATGAACTGCCTGTGATGTGTATTGAGTGGGGGCACGTTATACCTGAGGAAACAAATAAAACAGGGGCAGAATGGCACCTTTGCCGAGTGTACACTCGGCAAAAAGGGGCTTTGCCGAGTGTACACTCGGCAAAGGTGCCATTTCTGTTATTTTAGGTCACCCTTTGCCGAGTGCCGGGCCTTTGCCGAGTGTATTATTTCGGGCACTCGGCAAAGGGTGACCATTGTGCCACCTAATGGTCAGGCTTTGCCGAGTGCCACCTGGCAGCACTCGGCAAAGGGCAAGAATTTGCCGAGTGCCACGTGGCAACACTCGGCAAAGCCGCCCTGCCACGTCACTCGGACGGGAGCGGCTTTGCCGAGTGCTGCCACGTGGCACTCGGCAAAGCCTGACCGTCAGCCGTCAGCCGCCGTCGCCGCCACGTCGGCGTGACGTCAGCAGACGGCGCGCGCCGCCGTCTGCCGAGGCGTTAGGGCAATTTTTTGCCGAGTGTGGGCCTGGGCACTCGGCGAAGGATTTGCCGAGTGCCCGTAATATTACACTCGGCAAAGAGCCCCATTGCCGTCCCGAGCAGTGCCGAGTGCTCTTTGCCGAGTGTAACACTCGGCAAATCCTTTGCCGAGTGTATATCGGCCTTTGCCGAGTGTTTGGGACACTCGGCAAATCCCTGATTTCCTGTAGTGAGGACACTGCACGCAGTAGGGCTTCTCTGTCTATATGTACACGAGTGTTGGATCGATGATGGCACAAGCAATATCTGCAGTGCTAGTAACATATTACATATATAGCACATGCAGGGCTCTCTACCCTTGATCTACAGCCATGCCTAGCATTTAGCAGGCGCTCGAGCTTTGTTTGTTCGGGTCTGAGAGGCATCGGGAGCATAGCCTGCAGACTCGCGTGAAGAGATGGTTGAGGGGGTGTTTAGTTCACCCCCTCTTTCTTCCATTTTGCATAATACGCACTTCTCAATGCACTTTTTTCTCTCTGTGGCACGTGACTCAATGCATAAAAACACTATGCATAACAACATCTAAACACCCCCTGAGTGTAGTGCTAAACCGTCTGTCGGCACCAGGATCTGACAATCTGTTCAACAGTGTCTTCCACTCTTCCTCAACTCTTGTCTTCCACATAAAAGCTTTGGGTACTGAAGTTAATATACGCACGGCCGGTCTATATTACGTATAGTGGTTTGTACGTACATGGGATTTCTACACTCTTCCAGCCTTGTTGCTCATGCTTATTAGCAGTCTCGCTCGCGCTTTGAGCTTGGAAGGCATCGGGAATGTGGCCTGCACGTGTTGATGCAATATACTTACCGAACTTGAGAGTGGTGCTCCTATCTCTCCTCTTCTCACGGTGTGTGTATCTCAACAGGCCGGCGACGATGACTAGTTCCTGATGCCGGCGATGGCGTCAACTCGTACCCCTTTTTTCAGAGTTGGCCGTTGGCTCACAGATCATCGTACCGCGAAAGGCTAGTGTCAATAATGACACCACTATGAGAGATTCAAGACCACTAAACAGGTACGTTTGTAGTTATACTACAAATCCGAGGAACTGATACGGCGATAAATGTTCAAGAACTTCAAATTCATGACCACCATCGAAAACCCAGAATTCACGTCTTCACTGTAAGTGTAATAATCAATGTGCTCACCAAATTTGAAGACCTCAACCATATGTACATAGTGAGACCCTTACACCGATCATTTGACAGTCTTACTTATTAGCGAAGTTTGCAGGCATGAGATAGATGTTATTCCAACCGCGCCCTTAGTCGAGTTTCCAGATGAGAAACAGTCATAGAAATGGGAAACGACGTTTCTCACCGATGCAGCAGTTCACTCTGTTTCAAACACCAAACATCAGGCTGAACTTGGTGGCAAGAGGGACAGATATGATGGCAACTCCCAACGCGACACCGAAAATACGGTGTGAGATTGAGAACGTAGCACTAAACTGTGGCTTCTTCAGCGGGAGGTGGGGCGACAATGGGCGGTTCGCAACAGGAGATGACAGGGGGCAGCTTGTGTGCAGGGTTCGGTTTCCAGTTGGAGACAGATTTGGTCGCAGGGTTGCTAGAGACGAAGATGTGTAGCACCTGGCTTGCTCAAGATTTGAGCTTGAGCTACCAAGAGCACCTGAAAAGATTAAGGCAATAAATTTATAACGGCTAATTGTGTGGAAAGAACTGCATACTTCTACTAAGCAGAACTAAATAAAAGGAGGGAAATCTGACTGTATTCCACTAAAATCACATGTAAAGATGCACATAATTTACAACAAAAGATGCACTATGCAGAAAGCTGTTCCTCCATGAAGCTGAACATGCATTGTATCCAAACAAAAAGGAGAGGCATAATTGAAATGGTTGAAGCGGGGCATGGATCTTTTGCTTCCAGGTCCCACAAAATTCATGATGAACCATGAACAACTGTTACCTACCAGATATAATGGTGCAAAATGACTCATGATCTATGGACATTGACTTTCTACTCATGATCTATGGACATTGACTTTCTCTTGAATTAAGCTCTAGCTGGCAGACTATAAACACTCTTTATGTCATTTCCAACTCTATTAGTAAATACTAGATATCCTTGACAATCTACTTGGAAAGATCCTATTGTGCTTTCAGCCTGACAGGCTGACACTATCTCCTAACGAGTATGTGGCGTTGATGAAAACTCAAAACTATGCCTCAAGCAAATAACAAAATAAATGCAGGTCTCCAGGACTGCTTACCACGGAGAGCAAATGGCGTGTCTCTCAAGGGTGCAAATCGAGTGTTGCTGTTATACTTCTCCATTGCTGCACAACAACCAATAACCATGCATTAACATAACAGAAAATCACAGTTTGGTAGAGAAAATCTGAATATGAAATTTCGCAAAGCTCAATGTAGAAAGATTAACTAATGAATCAATTAAATTGGAGAACATCAAAATCAATTGATCCTAATAAACTTGATTGCTTAGAACAAAGCAAGTAGCATATTTCAGCAATCGGCACAGTACTAGACCCTAGTCAATCTCGATACTAACAACAACCTGAAATATCAAAACGCAGGATCGAGATAAAATATATATCACAGTTCATTATAGACAATCCAACATAATATCTTAGCCTCCTTATTATGTGCAGATGTGACTATGTATGCAGTGCTACAAAAGAATATAGGAACTTCTGATGGCACAAAGAACATAAATTTGAGCATTATATAATATTGAAATTTCTAATCACTTTACTCATATTTAAAGAGAGTATGTCCAGTACACACAAACACACAAGCATAAGCATACGTTGTCATACAGTCAAACTATTGTAGATAATTTACATTTCCATTAATCATCAATGAAGCAAACTACGTGTCTATCCTACTGAGTCCTGTAGATTTACAAATGCATGATGAGGAGGAGAAATATGCAAAATTAGAGCTACATATGATTTTCTAATACAAATAAATTTGAATGCAAAATTAGATCTACATATGATTTTCTAAAACAAATAAAAATGAAGGATGCAACTAGTAACTACATTTGTAGCAGTCAACTTTGGAGAACATGATTGAAACACTGAGCCCCAGTATCGTTGCAGAGATTTGTACAACATCAGCAATTGATAAGAACATGCAACATACTTGCAATTTGTATCAGCGCAAAGACTTAATATGAGGGGTGGGACATTCATTTGAACCCAACAAAATTTTGGGAGAGAAAAACAAACTATTGACCCCACAGCAACACGAGATGGATCAGAGCATTCATCCGAGGAAGGAACATTAGGAATTGACATTAGAGGCCTCACAGCAAAGGAGAGCTTCTGCACAACAAACCACGCTATCCAGAGTAGCAAGGTAGTGCTTCCTTACTGAAACAGAATCAACACAACATCACTCTGGCAGGCAGGCAGGCAATTTATGGAAGTTTTGTACATTAACACTACTATTTATTCACAATTACTACACCTTTGCTTGGGGAAAAGAGCTAATACCAAAAATAGTATCCATAAAACCGCTATTCCTACCCACAACTATAATGTAGTAATTTTCATTCATTTGGTTTTACTTTAAATACAAGTCTGCAAATTTATAGGTGACAGGTTGTTAATGCCATGATTGCCACAATTTTTTTACTCTCAGTGTGTCTAAGCTCATTATCATTGTAAGATTATAAGTACTTCAACGACACCATCTCCGATTTCAGCATACCATTAATACTACTCATTTTTATGCCTGTAGTGCTCACTAGCAGGCAGCATATTAGAGTGCTTCAATTTTCATAAGCACATCACATAGCTACCTTGTCTCACTTCAAAGATAACTCTTACAGATGGAAACCAAAGATTCTTCTTCAGTTTTCTTGTCCACTAAAGCTGAGATCTTAAGGAGCATACATATATGAATGAACGACAATTCATCAGGTTCTGTATTCACATTTGACCAACAACTCAGAGTTGGGTGCTACATTTCCCACCCCTCCTCTATGATCAGCCGCAATAGCAGGTAGGGTCGTAAGGATTTGTAGACAATTGAGAGTGGTATAGTATTTATAATAGACTCATCAGCACGCGTGGTGCAAATCGAACTGATTGCCATTGATGTACTAACCATTGAGACATTTGACAAACAATTCACACAGTTAGGCCCTTCCTTCCCCAATACCCTAAGAGGTGATTCGAGACCCTAGGGACATGGCATGGCATCTTTTGCGCCAGCATTTTTTCTCTACATACGCCAAAACTCTACTAAAACACCATCCGTCGCCATCTAAGATCAGATTTGTGAAACCACCCATTATTCTTAGGCCAGAATGAAACAAAAACCAAATGCCACCGCCTCTAGCTACCACACACACACCGCTAGTCAACCATCGTTTGAAACTAGGCCAGACATCCATCCTAACGAATCAAATCCGTTCGCGAACCCTGGATGGATTGCGTTATCATAACACACCAGAAATAAGCAGATCAAAATCAAATGACGGAAGCAACCAAGATGGGGATGGATCGAGAGGGGGGTGTGAGGTACTAGCTGATCTTCTCCTGCTTGCTGCTTGCCCTCTTGGTCGTCGTCTCCGTGCTCGCCGCCGGCGATGGTTCGGGATGGAGACGCTCAGATGTCAGACGGGACTGGGAGAGACCGAGAGTCCGAGACAGAGACAAAGAAATGCTATGGGCCTGAACTACAGATATAAATGGGCCGAGCCCATTTAAAAGTTTCAATGTTTTCAGCCCACGGCTTAGATCGACGGGCTTTTCTAGAACTTGACCACGTTCCCCTTTTCTAAGTTTTGCATCTTATTTGGCGTTTGAGCACAATGCATCTTAATTTAGAACCGACTTGGTGCACGAAGGTGGCAGTCTTTTATATTTTTGGACCCAACTTTGAAGGGTTGGTAATAATCGTGAGCCGGCCCGTAGTGATCTTTTTATTTTTAACCTTTTTTTAATTGATGTTTAAAGATAACTCGTCGCAACTTTTATTTGCAAGTCTAATCTATTTTGTCACGCCGGTCGTCTTGGCGTGACAAAAACACAATAGTGTGACAAACTTTGTTTTTACCCTCAGGCATCTAGCCACAACCTTTTCTTCGCCCAGATTAAACCAGCTGCCAAGCCATCTCGCAGTTGTACTAAGGCCCCGTTTGGTAAAGCTTATAACAGCTTAGCTTCACCTGTTTTGCGCAAAACGAGGCACTATAGCGTGAAGCTGTTTCGAAAAACGACGCAAAAATAAACTAGAAGCTAGACAAATTAAAGCTACTATTTTCAGCTTCTCCATAACAGCTTCACCTCAACGAAGCTGTTTTGGAGAAGCCCTACCAAAGAGGCTTTAAGTTACAACGATGGTCCTTCCTATTTATAGGCTCCACTGCACGATCAAAAAATTAAAATACAACCCAAACTTTGTTTCTAACCCCCAATTAGAATTCAATGTCATTTTGTAACGAAACTTTACACATATTTGACACAGATCTAACACGCAATAACTATTCAAACTTGTCCTAGTAGCTAGGACTTAATTCTCATATCATATCACTCACGCTTATATTGGTAGCTAGTCACAGGAGACTATAAATACTTAGGCCACATGGTATAGTGTAGTATATGAATAAATCCGAGGATCCAAAAAAACAGCAAGCTAAGAGAATAGAGAGTAGCTCTCTGCCTCATTATATACATTGCAAAGTTGATAAATGCTAGCATATGATATCACCTGCGCGAAAATGGTAATTACATATGCATCATTGCATTGGTAATTGGTAATCTTCTGCGCGCTTTGGGCTCGGGAGGCATCGGGACCGCAGATGTTGGCTCTTCCGACCAAGACAGCGCAGCTGTGTGTTCTCATACATGCTTACACATGCATGCTTGCTGCTCATCATGCATGACGTACGCCATCTCTAGTCATGGGGCAACGATCGCGACGCGACCACCTTGCTTGCTCTAGCTAGTAATAAACACTGCTGAAAGTGGCTACCGGGCACTTACTACCGTTCAAAATTGTGTGAAACGTCTATTTTTTTTTTCGACCCCAATTTTGAACGGGCGGTACCATAAGTTGTGCCGGCAGTCGGGTAGTGTAACTGTCACTGAAGACTAATCACATGAGTCAATATAAGTTTAATTTTGAACAGGCAGTAACATCGTTTAACCTGACAATAATGATGATGAAGGTTTTCCTATACTCTCTCTTTTTTTTTATTTACATATCCCGTTAGTTTGTCCTAAGACGAATTTGGCCAAGATCAAGTTTACATTAAAAAATAATAACATTTACAATATAAAATTTGTTCCGGTGCATATGTTAGATAGCACAGCTATTCCTATATGTTCTATAAATTTGGTCAAAATGGCTAATAAGTCTGGCTTAAGACAAACATATACACCATGTAAATAGAAACAGAGGGAGAAGAGTGAAGAAAAGGTCTCTTTTCCTTGCCCATGAGCATGCATCATGTCGAAAGGAGTCCGCACCAGCAAGCACTTTGTTACACATCTACCTACTTGATCGTTGCTGCTGAATGTGCATGTGACTAGCATGCCACCAAGCAATCAAAGCAGCCGCCTCTTCTCAACAACAACAACAAAAAAAGTTATATTTTTGGTTCTGTTTATGTTTCAGTATGTTCCTTCTGAATGTGGAGGTGCAGCCTTTGTTCTTGTTTTGGTCATGGGGAAGACTTTCATTTAGTAATTAGGTTTCCAAATAAAACTTGATTATAACTTACTGCTATTAATTAACCTATGAGTCAGTTTCTTAAGTGTACACATAATTTGACCATACGAACTACTGAAAATTTGTATCTTAACCCCCCACCTAATCAGGTCTTCTTTACAGTTTGGTCCAACTCAACCTCCTACTCTGGCTTCGCCCCTAACTGTAGAGTTCTAGACATACGTTCCCAGCCGAACATGTGGAGGATGCGCGTTCCGCTCCAAGAATAACTGCAATACCGAAACACTTTTGCCTTGTTTAATTCGCGAAAGTTGCAAAAAGTAAGTTGTAAAAGTTACATTGGAAACCGTGTCATGAGAGAGAGAGCACATTTTTCAATGTGCAACTTTTGCGAAATTTTTTACAACTTTTGCGAACTAAACAAGGCCTTTATTTAGGAAGCCACATGGTATATGGGTAGACGTTGGGATCCAAATAAAGAGCAGGCTAATATATATAAGACCACCATGGGCAATGGCAGGCAATGCAAGTGCACAGTATATATATAGTAGCTGCACTCACCTCCTCTACATATATATACAAGAAAATGTTATGTACTCAATAATGTTACCAGCACAACTAACCACAGTGTTACCTACTCCAATCTGGCAGGCAAGCAAATAATTCGTGTCCTACGCTTTGGGCTCGGGAGACATCGGGAGTCGCCTCGAGAGCACAACCACCTCCCTCTGCTGTTCCCTCTGAACTGATGACTGCCGTGATGAACGGCTCTGCTCGTGCCTTTGCTGGAGAACATGGCGTTCTACGCGCCGGCCCTGTGTTCAAACCAGTGATCCGTCCTTTCCTCTTGGTGGCCGCAAGGAACGTACTGTAATCTGGAATGACTCGTGACTGTACGTGGCTCGAGCTCCACGGGTGGCTGCGTGTGAAGTGAAGCTGAAAACGCAAAGGCAATGCCTTGCTGCAGCTTGAAGAGTTGCAGTAGGGAATCACTGCATGGCAGCTGCGAACAGTAGAGTTTACACACGAGCATGTGCTGAAGAATCGGTTATTTTTCAGGTTTTTATCCTTCTTTGGATCGTCTGTTTTACGAAAATCAGTTTCCGTAAAATTTGTTTTGGCCTAACTACCTCTAAAACATTGTTTGGATAGCGTAACTATTTCCTGGATAAGTAAAACCAATTCTCCGTAAAACCGGAAAAGTGAGTTTTAGCAAAATTGACTTCTCGAAAACTCCCTTTCCGCTAAAAATCCTCTCAAAACTTGTTTTACTAAAACTGATGTTTATTTTCTATGATCCAAACAACCACTTAAGTACCATATAATACCAGCAGGCTGTAAGCATCGGAGCAGAGCTCCGAGCAAGGCGCACGGCGACGTACGCGGGGACACGCTGGCGCACGTCACCACTTCTTCAGCAACTCCGGCCGACTCGGACACGGATTGCCGGCTGGCCGCTGCCTCCGCGTTCGTCCCTTTGTTCACGAATCCGATCCGAGTCGTCTTTGGAAACCGGTCCTGTCTCGTTTCTTCGTTTGCGCCGGCAGGCCATAAATATGGCGCGCGCCACCCCGCCTGCCTTCCGCAACAAACGACGACCCATCGATCGACGACGAGATCAGTCAAATAAACAACCGATCGATCCTTCTAGCTATTTAGTCACACGCACGGCGATCATCGTCGACGACGGCGTAGCCTAGGCACCACCGCCGCGCAGCCGGCGTTCCGGCGACAGCGAAGAAGAAGAAGATGGCGGCGCTGTCGCCGCCGGATCTGATGGAGGAGTACGTGGAGAAGGTGGAGGAGCGGAAGCAGGAGGAGCGTATTCGCGACGCGAGCCTCGACGACTGGCTCCCCATCACCTCCTCCCGCACCGCCAAGTGGTACTACTCGGCGTTCCACAACGTGACGGCCATGGTGGGCGCCGGCGTGCTGGGCCTGCCCTTCGCCATGTCGCAGCTCGGGTGGGGCGCCGGGGCGGTGGCCATCGTCGGCTCCTTCGGCGTCACGCTCTACACGCTGTGGCAGATGGTGGAGATGCACGAGATGGTGCCCGGCAAGCGCTTCGACCGCTACCACGAGCTCGGCCAGCACGCGTTCGGGGACCGCCTCGGCCTCTGGATCATCGTCCCGCAGCAGCTCATCGTCGAGGTCGGCACCGACGTCGTCTACATGGTCACCGGCGGCCAGTCGCTCAAGAAGGTGCACGACCTCGTCTGCAACGGCCGCTGCAAGGACATCCGCCTCTCCTTCTGGATCATGATGTTCGCCGCCGTCCAGCTCCCGCTCTCGCAGTTCCCCAACTTCAACTCCATCTCCGCCGTCTCCGCCGCCGCCGCCGTCATGTCGCTCACCTACTCCATGATCGCCTTCTTCGCCTCCGCCGCCAAGGGTGCCCACGCCGGGGCCGCCGCTGACTACGCGCTCAGGGCGCCCACCACGGCGGGCAAGGTGTTCGGCGTGCTCAACGCGCTGGGCGCCGTGGCGTTCGCCTACGCCGGCCACAATGTGGTGCTGGAGATCCAGGCCACCATCCCGTCCACCCCGGAGCAGCCGTCCAAGAAGCCCATGTGGCGCGGCGTGGTGGTGGCCTACGCCATCGTCGCGCTCTGCTACTTCGCCGTCGCCTTCGCCGGCTACTACGCCTTCGGCAACGCGGTGGACCCCAACGTGCTCATCTCCCTGGACAAGCCGCGGTGGCTCGTGGCGGCGGCCAACCTCATGGTGGCCGTCCACGTCGTGGGCAGCTACCAGGTGTTCGCCATGCCGGTGTTCGACATGATGGAGACGGTGCTGGTGAAGAAGCTCCGCTTCACCCCGGGGATCGCGCTCCGCCTCGTCGCGCGCTCCGCCTACGTGCTGGCCACCATGTTCGTCGGCATGACCTTCCCCTTCTTCGACGGCCTGCTGGGCTTCTTCGGCGGCTTCGGCTTCGCGCCCACGACTTACTTCATCCCCTGCATCATCTGGCTGATGCTCAAGAAGCCCAAGAAGTTTGGGCTCACATGGTTCATCAACGTCTTCTGCATCTTGATCGGGGTGCTCCTCATGCTCGCGTCCCCCATTGGAGGCATGCGCCAGATCATCCATGACGTCAAGAGCTTCAAGTTTTACTCCTAGGCACGCATGCAGATTCCTGTCGGTTTCAAATAGTCATGTTGGTTTTAACTTTCTGCTTGTCCTGACGGTTTTTGGCTGCGTCAGGAATTTGCGTGGTTCTGGTAGTGCACCAAGACCCAGCATCAGTTTATTTATTTATTTTTATTTTTTGTGTGAGCGCCTGCGTCAGTTTATTTATTTGTTTGTGTTTTTGGTATGTAAATATTATTTGCGATAGATACTGGTTATATATGATCTCAAATATCCAAATGAAACTGGTTCCAAATTACATTTAAATGTATTATTAACTATTCAGCCTTTTGCAGCTGAGGTTGAGTGTAATTACCGTCACCAATTTCACATGTTTTTTTATTGTGAGAAATAAGCCACAACGCATTTTCCGGGAAAAAAAAGGTCGTACTCCATTGATCCACAAATGTTAGTAGAGCGCACGCACGTGTTGGGCTCCGCTAAAATCATAGCCAAATGCAAGTGTGTAGATATATAGAAGGAGACCATGTCATTTGTCATGGATGTTGCTCGAGTTGCATATAGGTGTAATGCCACAAACAATACACTTCTACCATCGAACGCATGTTTTTGCAATGCTTGGTTTGGTGCAGCGAAGTTGTTTTTTTTAAATTTTGAAAGGATTTTCTTTCCTGGTGAGTCCAAGCTTGATTAGAAGGGGCTTAGGAGGCATCATGAACTCAGCGTGCAGTGCACGCGAATCTGAAGCATCCAAAGATGCCCATATTAATTGGCCCATCTTATAGCTAACTGTATATGTGAATATATATAGTGATCACTTGGTTTGCATCGGTCAAGCTCAAACCCAATTTAATTTTTCTCCATTTGGCTGAGAATACGTATATATATCCTTCACTCACAAATCACAATGCATGAAACATCCTTCTCATGTACCTGCTGGCAGCTGATGAGCTTAATTACACCAAGCTACGAGTTTTCTAAGCAAATTAAGCTTAACAAGCTACTTCCCTAAAAAAAACTTAACAAGTAACTCGTGAAGCACACAATTTGCCAGAGACAGTTTTGACAGTATATAAGCTCGTTTACAAAGATAAAATAAGTTCGTTCCTCTCATCTAATTCAGTTTTTTAGACCAGTTTGTCAACCAAATGGAACCGAGACAGTAACACCATTCTGTAAGCAGCGCCGATCGAATTGCAACTGAGGCATTTTTTCCCCTTGTGTAAAAAACTTCCTGCTATATGTTGTCCTACAATAAATCCTCCCTGGTTTCTCAAATATCCACCGACTCAAGTATAAAAAGGAAAAGAATACTAGCACAGATCTCGACCGGTCCTAGTGCATATATTAGCTCATGGTTGGTCCAGTGTACCTTGATGTGTTGCAGCAGTGCTGAAGCCTGAAGATCGTGGCTTGCAGAAGAGAGAACATGCTGATCACTTGGCAGGCTGCATGTTCTTTTTTTTTTTGAATATTTGCACATCCTAATTTACCCTAGTTCTGAGAATAAAAAAAGATAGAAATTTCAATCAAGTTAAATTGCTTTGGACCTGCCCTTTTCACATGGCAGCTGGCTATATATACATATATAGCAGAGGGATTGATGCTTCAAAAGCTAGCTACATGCACTCCACGAGAATGAAGGACATTTTTGTTCCAGCCTTGCTTGAGTCCCAGCTCATTCTTCACCTCTCTGTCACCGAGATTAGGGCTTGGGAACCATCAGGAGTTTATAGGGCCGTGTGATAGATGCCACATGCACTCCATGGAATGACAGAGCATTTCTTCCCACCATGCTTGTGTGCTCTGCTCATTCTCGGCTTCTCGCCATCGTCTCTGCGTGACCGAGCTTAGGCTTGAGAACCATCAGGAGTTTATAGGGCCGTGTGATAGATGCCTTACGTAAGTTACTACTATATTTAGCTATCTTCCAAAGGCAATGTGCGTGGCATGACCACACAAATGTTTTACCAGTTAATTTCTCCCCCATTTCCGCCATTTCATCTTCCTGGGCTGTTTTCTATACCACAGCAAGTTGACAAGCTTAGTTTTGAAGTACAGAATCTTAAAGCGCAAGGGATCAATTGTGTTAGATGTTAACAGGTCTCGCGGCAGGAACATGGACAGATAGAACACATAGTGCCTCAGAAAACTAATCACAGTAGCTAAAAAAGGCGCAAGTTTTGAATTCAATCAAACAGGCGGAGACCGAAGAGCATTACTTTGGACAAAGGTGTTAGCTTAAACCCATCCATGGCGTGTTCCCTGGTGCGTGTGTGTGTCCAGTGTGCGTGTTAGAGTCCTTAGGTTAGCAGGTTCACGTGTGTGTGTGCGTGAACGGGTGTGTCGGGTTCGCGCCATGGTTGGAGCCGGGCGTGAACGGCGTGACGGCGTCGCGTGTGGGTCACGGGACGTTCCACGCAAGGGGTCGAGAGCTGGAGGATAGCTTCGCTCTGACCGCGTCTTAGGGATCGAGGAAGGAGTGGTGGTGTGCGTGGCGCGAGTCCCGCGGCGGTCGCCGCCATGATCGGATCGAGCGGCGGCTCGCGATCATGGCCGAGCATGTCCCGCGCGGATAGGGCGCATAGGCCGTCGTGGAGGGGTGTTCCCCGGCCTACAAGATGCCCCGAGCATCCTCCTTGTAAGTGTGCGAGTTGAATTGCCAAGATACAGGAGCAATCGGAGCTCCGCGGCGTTTTCCGCCCAAAATTACTGTTCATCTTTGATTGTTTGCTTAAACTAGGAGTGTGATCTCTCTCTCTCTCCTCTAATAATTCTTAGTAATCAAATTGTGCTTTATTTGTAATTAGGAATAATAAATGATTGTGTGATTTGGCTTTTGTTTGGTTTCTATTTGTTGTGTGTGAATTTGTATTTGAAATCCTATTTCAAATACAAATTCAAAAGCTAACTATTCTAACTATCCTAGTCTTGGACCCAAAGCCTCCAACATCTGAAATCAACTCGGCCCACTCCTCTCACTCCTTTCTTTCTTCCCACAGCCGGCCCAGCAGGCCAGTCCAACAACCGGCCCAATCTCTTCTCTCTCTCTATTCCTTTCCACCGCACGGCCATGCCATTCGGCCCAGCACGCGGCCCATCCCGACACCAGCCCAACTCCCATCGGCCCGACACACCAGCGCCGCACCCGCTACCCCCTGTTTCTCTTCCCCATCGCGCTCGCCTACGATGCGCGTCACGGAAAACAGAAGCTCACGCCGCACGCCTCTCCCACCCGCGCCCAATCCTTCCCTTGGTTTCCAAGCAAACCACGCCCACGCCTCCCTCGCTCCAGCCTGGCCGCAGCCGAGCCCCACCCCTTTCCTCCTCCCCAAGTTTCCTCCCCTATATAACCCGCATCCCCATCCTTTTCCCCTCTCTGATCTTCCCAAATCAATCAAGGGCGGAAGCCCTGTTCCACCACGACGCCGGCGAATTTGAAGCAAGGTGGAGGAGGAGGTGCCCGTGGTGCCGCTCGTGCGAGGAATCAAGCAGTGGAGGCCTCCCCGCGCCGGATTCGTCGCTGCTTCACCGAGCTCCGCCGCGGGCGCAAGGACGAGGAGCATCGCCGTCGTCCACATCGTCGTCACCGCCCGGGTTCCGCGTCGCCGCCCTTATACCGCGAGCGCTGCATCGGAATCGGCCACGCCATCACCTCCATTTCATCGTGAGCACCAACACCACCACGATCTCCCTTCCCTCTCTCTCGGTCTTGCTCTGTTCGTCCGTCGCGACGCCATGAACACCCTGTGAAGCTTTGTTCCCCTTGATGGATTTGCCTGTCCNTTGTTCCCCTTGATGGTTTTGCCTGTCCGGCCTTCGAGCCGCGCCCGTTTCTCTCTGCAGGGACGCGTTCGCATGATTCCTTTCCCGTACACGCAAATCTCCTCACCACCTCGCTCTTGTTCGCCTCGACGCCGTAGCCCCAAGCTGGTCCGAGCCGCCGCCGCAGCGTTGCTGCTCGCCGCCGCCTTTCTCTCCCGCTCTCTTCCGCTGCTCCCGCTCTGTGTTTCTCCCTTCACGCGCACAAGGAATCGGCACAGGAGGACGCGCCAGCGAGTCGCGCGCCCGCGCCTGAAGAACCGCCGCCGACGCCGCGTCGTGCTCTGGAGCGCCGCGAGCGAACGCCGAAGCACACGGAAGACCACCTCGTCAGCCGGCCCACCTGTCTCTCCACCGAACCAAGCGAACGTCCGTGGGCCGAGTCCTCGCGGCCCATAAACCGGCCAAACCCACAAAAGTCCGCAAAGACCCCCAACTATCGAGCCCATCCATGAAAACGGCCCGTAAACCAGCCCGCTCCAGACCTTTTCCTTTTTCCCAACTGACTGCCGGGGCCCACATGTCATTCACTGCGTGTCAATGACACGTGGGACCCACTGACCGCTGACGTGTTGACCGGGTCAACGTTGACCGTTGACTTGGTCAACGCTGACGTCATGCTGACGTCATCAGTGGCGGACCCCGCTGCTGACGTCATGATGACGTCAGCACTGCCACGTGTCACGCCTCGGTGCTGCCACGTGTCGGCCTTTGAGTTTTTCTCTTTTTCGGAATTTCAGAAATAGGTTTTATCTAAGAAAATTCATAATAAATTCATCCTAGCTCAGAAAATTATGAAACCAGTTTCATAATTCTTCTAAAATCATGACCTACGCGTTAGTGTAGGAGTTGAATGCTTTTGGCTCTTCTTTGGATCTTATTTGGAGTTTATTTGCAACTAGCTTATCGTTTATTTATCCGATTATTAGGACCCTCGGAAGACTTGGACGACTACGTCAACTACGACCACGACAATCGTAACTTCATCAAGAAAGTGAAAGTGAAGGACCTTGCTCCAGGTTCACGCCCATTCCGACTTTGAATCCTATTAGGCACTGCTATTAGAATTGCTAGCGCTTTAATTCATGATGATGATGTTAAACCTATGCATAGCCTTTGATTATTACCTGATATCCTTGTATACCTATATACATTGTTATACTCGTGCTATGCTTGCATGTGTGGGAATAGCTGTGGTCTTGATCTATCTTGGCGTGAGTTTTGGGTGGGATAAAACCGAAGAGTTTCGAACCCTTGGCTGGAGTGAGCAGACATTAACCGACCTTCTGGTCGGGGCTCGGGAAGTGTGTTGGGCACTTCCTACGGAGTACCTGTGGCGGGTACATTGTTGTGGTTACTTTGGAGGAGTTGGAGGATGTTACCTGTAATGGGTAGACTGGCGTACCGCGGAGTCGGACGGCCCAGTTTGGAGGCTTGCTTGCTCTGGCTTAGGCTGAGTCAGTTGGACCTGGTGACGGGACTTTGTCAAACGTGCACACCACTTATCCTCAGAAGGGGAGGATTCCAGCCATTTCTAGTTGGGCGGTACCATTTCTGTGGAGCAGTGTGCTAGGATTGGGCTCACCGGTGGCGCCACCGAAGCCCGGCTGTCTCACAGCCCTTTGTTTCCGAGACTCTCGACACCACGGTGGCCAGGCTAGAGACTCACAGTTCTGGGTCCCAAGCCCGGAAAAGCAGGATGGTACCGTTCTGGCTAGGAAGTCATGGTTGTGGGCTGTGTCTCGAGTTGGCGGCCACCAACTCGCAGCCCGGGTGGGCCAGGTGTACACACTCTGCAGAGTTAAAACTATACGTATAGCCGCGTCCTCGGTCATGGACACCCCTCGATCCGGCTTCTTCTGATTAGTGTTTTGGGATATTCTACCTCTCCCCTTTTTCATAGCCTTGGGCTGGTTGAGAGCTGTTAGTACGAATTCCGGCTTGTAGCCGCTGAGATGGGAAGAGTGGGAGTCTTCCCATCGACTCGTGAGGAGCAGGAGGTGAGAATGCGACGGGACCCTGGTGTGCTAGGGTTGACCCGTGGAGATGATAGCTTGGGAAGCTGTTGTTGGAGATCTTTATTTCTTTTGCTGCTGCTGCTGCATAGGAAACCCTCAGCTTAATTCCTTGATATATTTGTTATACTAGAATTAGGCCACCTTAAAGCTTGCATACGGATGGTGACGTGGACCTGTCCCATTCCTTGGGGACAGTTCGTGAGCTTGCAGGTTTACACTTGGATTCCGAGTTCAGCCGTCGGATGCTACTTTGAAGGGTTGTGTTGCTTCGCTCAAGGTTGCCTGTGGCGAAGACTGGAGATGAAGACTTGAAGACCTAGCTACCGCTTCGTAGGGTTTCTTCTTGTTGTTTAGCCCAAAGGGCTTGTATCGGCTACGCTTCCATATTATCCTTGTAATAATTGTACTCTGATTCGAAGTATGGATATGATATTATGCTGAAATAAGTTCTGTACGTGATAGCAGTTGATTCTGGGACTATCACATTGGTACAGGGAGTCGAATTCTCCGATTTGGAAATCCGGGATGTTTCAGTTGGTATCAGAGCCGTACTTGACCGTAGCTCGCAACCCTAAGTTGGACGGTAGCTTAAGAATACTCTGAACGCTCTATTTGACATACACCTCCTTGAACTATATTGATTCTGCCCCTCATACCTTGAAATTCTTCTATCTTACCTACGTTGAATCAAATTCTTACGTAGCCTCAACTGAAGAAATTGGAACTCAATGGAGAAGTTGCTGAGAAGACCGTGAACCATCAAATATAGAAGTCCACCCTATCTGACATGCCACGAATTAGTTATATCGCTAAGTGTGCGAGATCTTTAAGGCAATAGGAGTCAGCCTTAAGATAGCACTTTATATAATGTTTGCATGCTTGAGTGAGCGCTTCTTGTCGCAGTTTCTTGGTTCTTATTGTTCTTACCCTTGAGTGTAGCCTTATATAATAGTTGGTAATTACATGCCTGTACTTGACTCCACTTTTAGGTAGTATGAGTGCCTTTCTGCCTAGAATTAACCTCCACTATGCCTTACAGAATATGGAGAGAGTAGTCGAAGATGCTCAAGACCATATTCAAGCGAATCCAGAAGATGGACCAAACAATGTCCAGCAAGAAGCACTACCCCTACCAGAGTCAAGTCTATTTGAAGTGATTGCGACTCAGACCCAGATACTTCAACGCATGGCAGATGCAGTGACTCTCGGACAAGAAACACCTGAAGATAAAGAATGGAAGACGATCAAGAGCTTTATCAAGCTGAAGCCACCCACCTTTGACCAAACAGATGATCCCTTGGAAGCCGAGGATTGGCTAGATGAAATCGAGAAAAGATTGGACTTGACCTCTTGCACTGATGAGGAGTGTGTATCACTAGCTGCCTATCAGTTGATCGGTACGTCAAGAGTTTGGTGGAACGAGTACTGCAGTACCCATGAAGACCCTGCTCGTATCACTTGGGAAGAGTTTAAAAGAGCCTTCCTAGAGTTCCACATTCCCACTGAAGCTCGTGTGATCAAGGCGGAAGAGTTCCGCAATTTTACCCAAGGCACAATGAAGGTGCAAGAGTATTTACGAAGCTTCACCAAGATGGCGAGATATGATCCCATACGTACAGACACTGAAGAGAAGAGGCAATATTGGTTTCGCCAAGGCCTGAACCCAGAGATTAGGCTGTATATAAGTGGTTGTTACCGAACGTTCATGCGTATGGTGAACAGAGCTATGGAAGTCGAGAAGGAAATAATCAGGGGACGTGAGAACCAAGCCAAGAGAAGAAGAATGAAGTATCAGTCATACCATGGCATGATCCAACAGAATAGATATAACCAATCTCTGGGAGAAGATGATTGCCCAATACCCAGCTATAACAACGGAGATATCCAGTACAATGAGTACCAGAACACTGAGATGATGAATTACCACAACCCAATTCAAGGAGAAAGTACTATGGAATATCACACCAAGCAGAATGACAACGCAGAAAAAGTTATGACTAAATGTCGTAACTGCAGGAGACCCGGACATGAGACATTCAACTGTCCTGGCAAGAAATCACGACGCAAGACCAAAACCAGTCAGAACCAGAAGGAAAGAGAACCTCAGAGTGAAGCTCAAGGAAGATTGAACCACTTGATAGTAGAAGATGCAAAGGATGCACCAGAAGTACCGAAGTCCAAAGAAGTACCAAAGATGGTGTACAATCTTACAACCAAGACCTTAGAAGAAATACCAATAGTACAAGAGTATCCAGATGTCTTTCCAGATGAATTACCGGGATTGCCCCCAGACAGAGGAATAGAGTTTGTGATCGATCTGATGCCGGGAACAGCCCCCATTGCTAAGAGACCTTACAGAATGACAGCTGAAGAACTGGATGAACTAAAGAAGCAGATCAAAGAATTGCAGGACAAAGGAATCATTAGGCCGAGTGCCTCACCTTGGGCGTCACCCGTATTGTTTGTCAAGAAGAAGGATGGTTCGATGAGAATGTGCATCGATTACCGCTCGTTGAATGCAGTGACCGTCAAGAACAAGTATCCGTTGCCAAGGATCGATGACTTGCTTGACCGACTCAAGAAGGCAAGGTACTTCAGTAAGATCGACCTTCGATCAGGATATTATCAGATGAGGATTCGAGAATCCGATGTTCCTAAGACAGCGTTTGTGACAAGATATGGACAATTTGAGTTTATGGTCGTATCGTCTGGTTTGACCAATGCACCAGCCTGCTTCAAGAAAATGATGAACAAGGTG
>CM014270.1:2951315-2999544 GCA_004135705.1 Alloteropsis semialata | reverse complement strand
AGTATCAGTCGATCCCGAGAAGATTGAAGCTATATCCGGATGGAAGCAACCCAGAAATGTCGCAGAAATCCGAAGTTTCCTTGGATTAGCAGGCTACTATCGCAGATTCATCGAGAATTTCTCCAAGATTGCAAAGCCATTGACTGATTTGTTGAAGACCAATGTTCCATTTGTATGGTCAGACAAATGTGAAGCAAGCTTTCAAGAGCTCAAGAACCGACTCACTACTGCTCCAATTCTGACAACGCCAGATAATCGGAAGGATTTCGTTGTGTATTGTGATGCCTCCAGACAAGGAATAGGATGTGTTCTAATGCAAGAAGGCAAGGTAGTTGCTTATGCTTCACGCCAGTTAAGGAAGCACGAAGAGAACTACCCTACTCACGACTTGGAATTAGCAGCCGTAGTGCATGCTCTGAAGATATGGAGACATTATCTCATTGGAAGCAAATGTGACATATACACAGATCACAAGAGTTTGAAGTACTTCTTCACACAATCAGAGTTGAACATGAGGCAACGAAGATGGTTGGAATTGATCAAGGATTATGAATTGGAAATTCACTACCACCCTGGCAAGGCAAATGTAGTTGCAGATGCATTGAGTCGCAAGAGCTATTGCAATAATCTTATGGTGCAAGAATGCCAACCGGCTTTGTATGAAGAAATGGAAAAGTTGAAGTTGGAGATAGTAAGTACTAGTCAATTGAATGAAATGAGGATCAAGTATAATTTGGAAGATAGAATCCGAGAAGCTCAGAAGGAAAGTGAAGAGATCAAGGATATAGTCAAAAGAATGCGGGATGGACATCTCCCTACTTTCAGAGTTGACGAACAAGGAACTATATGGAAGAAAGAAAGAATATGTGTGCCGGAAGTGAATGAGCTTAGGCAGATAATCCTGAAAGAAGCTCATGATTCGAGATATTCTATACACCCCGGATGTACCAAGATGTACCAAGATCTGAAACAACGTTTTTGGTGGAAGGATATGAAAGTTGATATAGCCGGATATGTTGCTAATTGCGACACATGTCAAAGAGTGAAAGCTGAACATCAAAGACCGGCAGGACTACTTAAACCCTTGGATATTCCAGTATGGAAGTGGGAAGACATCAGGATGGACTTTGTTGTTGGATTACCCCGGACTCAGAAAGGTAATGATTCAATTTGGGTTATTGTGGATCGTTTGACGAAGGTAGCACACTTTGTACCTGTAAGAGCAGATTACAGAGTAGACAAGTTAGCAGAACTATACATTGACAATATTGTGAGATTGCATGGAGCACCTCAAACTATTGTATCTGACAGAGGATCGCAATTCACTGCCAAGTTCTGGCAACACTTGCATGAAACTATGGGAACAAGCTTAGAGTACAGCTCAGCTTTTCACCCTCAGACCGATGGTCAGACTGAAAGAGTTAACCAAATATTGGAGGATTTGTTGAGAGTTTGTGTTCTGACATACAAGAAAGATTGGGAAAAGAGCTTATCTTACGCAGAATTCTCATACAACAACAGTTATCAAGCTAGTTTGCGGATGTCGCCATTTGAAGCACTTTACGGCAGGAAGTGTCGTACACCTCTACTATGGTCGAAAGTTGGAGAAAGAGCTTTCTTTGGACCAGATGACATTAAGAAAGCTGAAGAGCATGTGAGCAAAATTAGAGAGAATCTGAAAGCTGCTCAGAGCCGTCAAAAGAGTTATGCTGACAAGCGAAGAAGAGATCTAAGCTTTGAAGTTGGGGATTTTGTATACTTGAAAGTATCACCCCTACGAGGCACGAAACGATTTCATATCAAAGGAAAGTTGGCACCAAGATATGTGGGACCATTTGAGATCACCCGGAAGATTGGCAAACTCGCATACGAGTTGAAGCTAACTCAAGACCTAGCTGGAGTACACCCAGTATTCCACGTATCGCAGTTGCGGAAATGTCTTCGAGTGCCAGACGAGCAAGTGCCAGTGGAAGCCTTGGATATACAGGACACATTGGAGTATATGGAATACCCTGTGAAGATTTTGGACACAGCTGTGAAAGAGACAAGAAGGACTTCTATTCCTTACTGCAAGGTTCTCTGGAGTAACCATACCGAACGAGAAGCCACTTGGGAGAAAGAAGCAGATCTACGACAGAAGTACCCGCACCTCTTCGAGCCATAGGTAACCCTTAATCTCGGGGACGAGATTCCTGTGAGGGGGGGAGTCTGTAGCATTCCGTGTTGAAAAATTGTGGATTTAAAAATTTTTGTTTGAATTGTTTGCTTAAACCTAGAAGTGTGATCTCTCTCTCCTCTAAATAAACTCTTAGTAAATAAATTGTGCTTTTAATTTGTAATTAGGGATAATAAATGATTGTGTGATTTGGCTTTTGTTTGGTTTCTATTTGTTGTGTGTGAATTTGTATTTGAAATCCTATTTCAAATACAAATTCAAAAGCTAACTATTCTAACTATCCTAGTCTTGGACCCAAAGCCTCCAACATCTGAAATCAACTCGGCCCACTCCTCTCACTCCTTTCTTTCTTCCCGCAGCCGGCCCAGTAGGCCAGTCCAACAACCGGCCCAATCTCTTCTCTCTCTCTATTCCTTTCCACCGCACGGCCATGCCATTCGGCCCAGCACGCGGCCCATCCCGACACCAGCCCAACTCCCATCGGCCCGACACACCAGCGCCGCACCCGCTACCCCCTGTTTCTCTTCCCCATCGCGCTCGCCTACGATGCGCGTCACGGAAAACAGAAGCTCACGCCGCACGCCTCTCCCACCCGCGCCCAATCCTTCCCTTGGTTTCCAAGCAAACCACGCCCACGCCTCCCTCGCTCCAGCCTGGCCGCAGCCGAGCCCCACCCCTTTCCTCCTCCCCAAGTTTCCTCCCCTATATAACCCGCATCCCCATCCTTTTCCCCTCTCTGATCTTCCCAAATCAATCAAGGGCGGAAGCCCTGTTCCACCACGACACCGGCGAATTTGAAGCAAGGTGGAGGAGGAGGTGCCCGTGGTGCCGCTCGTGCGAGGAATCAAGCAGTGGAGGCCTCCCCGCGCCGGATTCGTCGCTGCTTCACCGAGCTCCGCCGCGGGCGCAAGGACGAGGAGCATCGCCGTCGTCCACATCGTCGTCATCGCCCGGGTTCCGCGTCGCCGCCCTTATACCGCGAGCGCTGCATCGGAATCGGCCACGCCATCACCTCCATTTCATCGTGAGCACCAACACCACCACGATCTCCCTTCCCTCTCTCTCGGTCTTGCTCTGTTCGTCCGTCGCGACGCCATGAACACCCTGTGAAGCTTTGTTCCCCTTGATGGATTTGCCTGTCCGGCCTTCGAGCCGCGCCCGTTTCTCTCTGCAGGGACGCGTTCGCATGATTCCTTTCCCGTACACGCAAATCTCCTCACCACCTCGCTCTTGTTCGCCTCGACGCCGTAGCCCCAAGCTGGTCCGAGCCGCCGCCGCAGCGTTGCTGCTCGCCGCCGCCTTTCTCTCCCGCTCTCTTCCGCTGCTCCCGCTCTGTGTTTCTCCCTTCACGCGCACAAGGAATCGGCACAGGAGGACGCGCCAGCGAGCCGCGCGCCCGCGCCTGAAGAACCGCCGCCGACGCCGCGTCGTGCTCTGGAGCGCCGCGAGCGAACGCCGAAGCACACGGAAGACCACCTCGTCAACCGGCCCACCTGTCTCTCCACCGAACCAGCAAACGTCCGTGGGCCGAGTCCTCGCGGCCCATAAACCCTTTACCCTTTCTGGGCCAAACCCACAAAAGTCCGCAAAGACCCCCCAACTATCGAGCCCATCCATGAAAACGGCCCGTAAACCAGCCCGCTCCAGACCTTTTCCTTTTTCCCAACTGACTGCCGGGGCCCACATGTCATTCACTGCGTGTCAATGACACGTGGGACCCACTGACCGCTGACGTGTTGACCGGGTCAACGTTGACCGTTGACTTGGTCAACGCTGACGTCATGCTGACGTCATCAGTGGCGGACCCCGCTGCTGACGTCATGATGACGTCAGCACTGCCACGTGTCACGCCTCGGTGCTGCCACGTGTCGGCCTTTGAGTTTTTCTCTTTTTCGGAATTTCAGAAATAGGTTTTATCTAAGAAAATTCATAATAAATTCATCCTAGCTCAGAAAATTATGAAACCAGTTTCATAATTCTTCTAAAATCATGACCTACGCGTTAGTGTAGGAGTTGAGTGCTTTTGGCTCTTCTTTGGATCTTATTTGGAGTTTATTTGCAACTAGCTTATCGTTTATTTATCCGATTATTAGGACCCTCGGAAGACTTGGACGACTACGTCAACTACGACCACGACAATCGTAACTTCATCAAGAAAGTGAAAGTGAAGGACCTTGCTCCAGGTTCACGCCCATTCCGACTTTGAATCCTATTAGGCACTGCTATTAGAATTGCTAGCGCTTTAATTCATGATGATGATGTTAAACCTATGCATAGCCTTTGATTATTACCTGATATCCTTGTATACCTATATACATTGTTATACTCGTGCTATGCTTGCATGTGTGGGAATAGCTGTGGTCTTGATCTATCTTGGCGTGAGTTTTGGGTGGGATAAAACCGAAGAGTTTCGAACCCTTGGCTGGAGTGAGCAGACATTAACCGACCTTCTGGTCGGGGCTCGGGAAGTGTGTTGGGCACTTCCTACGGAGTACCTGTGGCGGGTACATTGTTGTGGTTACTTTGGAGGAGTTGGAGGAATGTTACCTGTAATGGGTAGACTGGCGTACCGCGGAGTCGGACGGCCCAGTTTGGAGGCTTGCTTGCTCTGGCTTAGGCTGAGTCAGTTGGACCTGGTGACGGGACTTTGTCAAACGTGCACACCACTTATCCTCAGAAGGGGAGGATTCCAGCCATTTCTAGTTGGGCGGTACCATTTCTGTGGAGCAGTGTGCTAGGATTGGGCTCACCGGTGGCGCCACCGAAGCCCGGCTGTCTCACAGCCCTTTGTTTCCGAGACTCTCGACACCACGGTGGCCAGGCTAGAGACTCACAGTTCTGGGTCCCAAGCCCGGGAAAGCAGGATGGTACTGTTCCGGCTAGGAAGTCATGGTTGTGGGCTGTGTCTCGAGTTGGCGGCCACCAACTCGCAGCCCGGGTGGGGCCAGGTGTACACACTCTGCAGAGTTAAAACTATACGTATAGCCGCGTCCTCGGTCATGGACACCCCTCGATCCGGCTTCTTCTGATTAGTGTTTTTGGGATATTCTACCTCTCCCCTTTTTCATAGCCTTGGGCTGGTTGAGAGCTGTTAGTACGAATTCCGGCTTGTAGCCGCTGAGATGGGAAGAGTGGGAGTCTTCCCATCGACTCGTGAGGAGCAGGAGGTGAGGATGCGACGGGACCCTGGTGTGCTAGGGTTGACCCGTGGAGATGATAGCTTGGGAAGCTGTTGTTGGAGATCTTTATTTCTTTTGCTGCTGCTGCTGCATAGGAAACCCTCAGCTTAATTCCTTGATATATTTGTTATACTAGAATTAGGCCACCTTAAAGCTTGCATACGGATGGTGACGTGGACCTGTCCCATTCCTTGGGGACAGTTCGTGAGCTTGCAGGTTAGGACTTGGATTCCAAATTCAGCCGACGGATGCTACTCGAAGGGTTGTGTTGCTTCGCTCAAGGTTGCCTGTGGCGAAGACTGGAGATGAAGACTTGAAGACCTAGCTACCGCTTCGTAGGGTTTCTTCTTGTTGTTTAGCCCAAAGGGCTTGTATCGGCTACGCTTCCATATTATCCTTGTAATAATTGTACTCTGATTCGAAGTATGGATATGATATTATGCTGAAATAAGTTCTGTACGTGATAGCAGTTGATTCTGGGACTATCACATTGGTACAGGGAGTCGAATTCTCCGATTTGGAAATCCGGGATGTTTCAGTTGGTATCAGAGCCGTACTTGACCGTAGCTCGCAACCCTAAGTGATAGCAGTTGATTCTGGGACTATCACATTGGTACAGGGAGTCGGATTCTCCGATTTGGAAATCCGGGATGTTTCACCGAGCATCCTCCTTGTAAGTGTGCGAGTTGAATTGCCAAGATACAGGAGCAATCGGAGCTCCGCGGCGTTTCCCGCCCAAAATTACTGTTCATCTTCTTCCTCTGTTCTCCGGCGAGCGTGAGCGCTTGAGAGGGTGAGGGGGCGATCGGGCAGTGGGAGCACGCGTTCGGGGCCGTGTTCCAACAAAAGGTTCAACACGATGTAAATTGCGCTTCTTTTCCTTTAATAGACGATTTGCTGTGCACCACACAGTGTCATACAAACACAGCAGCTAGATCATAAAACCACTCGATCCCTTGTCACCAGGCCTCTCTTGTTCCAAAGTGATTCCCCAAATCATCTCAATAAAGACAAAAGTTATAAAAAGGACGACACTGACGTAACTGGTCCGTAATTGCATTTACATGTATTCAGCCTAGCACATGTTGAGATCTCCGCAGCAGAGGTTAATTGAGTACAACAACTATCGGCATTGATACTTGTCTGTTTAAAATTTGAGAATGAAGCCACAGCACATCTCAGGAAAAGTGTACTACTTCCTTCATCCACATATATATGTTGGTAGAACGCACATGTTGAGCTCTCCGGTCCATGAATATACACTATATATTTGAGAAAGAAGCCACACAAAAAATTGTGAAAAAGGAAAAAAAGAAATTAGCCACAAAAGACATTAAACTACTCAAACGAACCAAAATAGGACTTCGTCGTCGCTCTACAAGACTACAAGCTCATGAATATACGGCATTGTATTGCCACGGCAAATTTAAATAGTTTCACTCTCCACTTTCCATTTCTAGCCTCATGATTCGGCATCTCTTTGCTTTGCAATAAAATCTTGATGGATGGGGATTAGGAGGCTTCGGAAATCTAGGATCAGAAGTCCCTGATGCCTCCTTGTCACACCCGATTTTGTAAACAAAACCGAATGGCTATCATATGTGCGCCAGGATCAAGTTTACACACATATGAGACTTCATCAGTGATATAAAAGACAGTGCAAAACGTAAATAATATTAAATACCATTATTACACTCACGGAAGCGAATTACTAGCAGCGGAACCTTCAAAACTTCTCCACAAGCAGCTGACTAGGGGAACACGAACGCCTAGAAACTTCCGAAATACTCCACTGAAACCTCCTGTCTAAGCCTGAGCCGCAGATAAAGCAAGGTTGAGTACACTTATGGTTGGTACTCAGCAAATGTAGAGCAAAAGCATAATGACATGCAAAGGCTTAACAAGGAAATAGTTTGGCTTCTAATTAAATTGCTTAAAGCACTTAAGTTGGTCAAATTTTATTTAGCATCATAATTACTAAAGTATAAGTATATACCAACCCAATTAAGCATATGGTAAACCATAGGCATCACCATCAACATAAATAAACCAATTTAATTCTTCTTTCGATATATTAATCATGTGAGGGTCCAGGCCGCTCATGACCGCGAGCACGGCTATTGCAATAGATTTTTAGACACTCTGCAGAGGTTGTACAGCTTTCCCCACAATTCGTGTTTCTCATTACGCCCGGGTTAATTACTCCCTTCAACACTTCCTTTGGTGAGGGGCCAGAGAATCACTACGAAGCCTTTCCAAAGAATTTCCCAATGCGTGTGTGCTCCCTTGCCAGACGGGTCTATAAAAGGCGCACCTTCCTGCCCCCGCACCTCTGCTCACAAGCCTTGCCGGTAGCAACCAGCCCATACCACACATGCAGTGCATCCACACAACAAAGGGATCTTCTAATTACTTAGCTAAGACCAGAGCCATGTGGTATTGTGGTTGTACGGAAATCCCGGGTGGTTCTCCATGTTCCGATTAATCAATGTGGTCTTTGTTTAACATTCTCATCAGATCACATATATCATATATAAAAGATATCACAATATTATTATCTTCACATTTAGTGTAAACCATTCCCAAGTATAGCAACTAGCAAATGCTACCCAACATTAATGTAAAACCCAGGTTAACAAGGTAGGATTAAAGAAAACTAGTCATCCCTAAATATAGGACCCATCATGATTAAGCATGCAAGCATAGCAAACTACAGTGTATAAGCATGTCATATGGTTATTAGGACTGAAATCATGATCAAGAATACACTTGCCTTAAATCCAGCTATTAACTGCTATGGCTCAGGGTCTTCTCAACTGAAACCTCAAATCACACGAACGATCTTCGAAAACCACGAACGTTGCACCCATACGTAATCACGGGGTCACACATGCAAGGAAACAATACAACAAATAAGAAACAATACACCAAACATGGGCAACAGTATAAAGGAACGGTATAAAGCTAGAGTTCAGGTCCTTACGGTCACGTGAGCTGAAGAATCACTCGAATCGGAGTTGAAACGGTTAAGATATGGATAAAACGGTGTTCCAGGGGCTTATCTGTGAATACACACAAATTCCAGGGGTTAGATTGAAGAAATCCGAGGGCATATACATAATTATGTATATAACTTCAGGGTCTAACGAGTAAAAGAACCAGGTCTGGACGGCGGGTTAGATTTATTGAAAAGCTAGGGTCTACTCCGAAAGATATAAGGACCTACTTGCAATTAGTTTACACAGCACGTGGACGGCGGGTTGATTACCTCTTCCTTGGGGGTCTCTTTAGCAAAACTTGCAAGGCTGACCGGTATTCCTTTGATTGACTTGGATCTGGGACGTTGATCTGGTAACGGACGGACGAGGGCGCTCGGGGAAATCTTCGCCGGCGTCGGTGAGCTCAGGCGGCGGCGATCGTCGGCGCCGGGCGGTGGGACTCGCCGGCGTAGACCAAACTCGGCCTACAGGGCACCAATCCAAGCAAAATTTGGACCAGGAGACAGAGGAGACCACGGCGAATTCAACTGGGATGATCTTGACGTGGATTGGACTATAGGGATGGCCGGACGACGTGAAGCGGCGGCTCGGCCTAGGAAGGAGAACTCCGGTGAGCAACTTTTGATGCACAGAAGGAAAATCCACGAGTTCAAGCGGCAAGGATAGCTTCAGTACCCCGACGCGAACCTCCTGGTGGTGTTCTCGTGGATCAAAAGGCAGTGCACCGAGAGATCGATGGCGGCGGCGGGTCTAGAGCTTCGCGGCGGCGCTAGCTTGCACGGGGCGCGAATGGCTTGGCTAGGGTTCTAAGGGAGGGCGCGAGGAGAGGCGGCGGCGCTGGTTTTATAGGCCGGGGTGCGCCTTGGCGTGCGGACCCAGGAGACCGAGGAGGCGCGGCGCGAGCTTGAGCTCGGGCGGTCGGACTTAGGCGCGAGTCCGGCTCGGAGACGCGTCGAAGGTGGAAGATGACATGTGGGGGCCGGTCGTCAGAGACACAAAAGAAAGAGGAGACGAGACGCGGGCCGCGAGCAAGTTGGGCCGAGGAGAAAATGGGCCGGAGGCGGGGTGGAGTTGGTCGTGGATTGAAGCTGGGCCGGGAGAGATGGAGTCGGGCCGGGCTGGTGAAAGAGGAGAGGGAGGCGATGCGAGCTGGGCTGGGAAATTTAGGGGGCAAAGGAGAACCGGGCCGAGAGTTCAAGGGCTAAAAACAGACTAAACTAAAAACAACTAAACCCACTCAAACAAATGCTATTCAAATTCGAACTTAAACGAGTTTAAACTCAAATTTGAAAAGCAGCCAAACAAAAACAGATTCAAATACATAAAACAACAATACACTTATTGAGGCTAATTAAATAATTATTTAATTCCATAAAATCCTAGATAATTCCAATTAAATCACAGAAATTCATTTATACCTCAAATAAATCCTAGAAAATTACAGAAGTGTTTCTACAATTTCTCGTGATGAAAATTAGGGTGTTACACTCCTAAAGTAATTTTTTAAAATAAATCAGCTCCAAAATCCCTGGCCAATGCAATAAGCATCGGTGGAACTGCCTCCTAGAGTGATTCTCTGAAGGAATGGAGTGTTTTTCTGTGTAATGTAACATAGTTTTTACTTACCAGCTCCAAAATCCCTTGCATCACAAACAATGTACGCAAAAACTTCATGTTGCAATACAAGTTCAGGCTGACATTCGTCTGCCGTAGTCACACTAAAAAAAAAACTACTTACTAGCTTATAGCTATAGTTGAGGTGTATTATAATGTTGGATAAGGCATAAGCTATAGAGTCGTTCATCTTATTACTGCTATTGCAGGGCATGAATGTAAGCCCATTCAATACAGCCAAAAAAATTTAGTACTCCCCATCCACAAATATTGATAATGATGTGATCAACACTCATAAATGTATTCACATCGCTGAAAATCATGGACTGATCGATGCAGTGCAAGTATACATATCGGGAAACCATACAATGGCAGCTGCTACATACCATAGAAGGCTATCTTGGTTGGGTTTATTATATTTTTGAATGCTTGCTGCACGTGAGTTTTGTTATGCAGTCCTGCTTAGACGGGGTGTAGGAGGCATCAGGAACTCGGCATGCACACAAAGCTTTCATAGCGCTAGCTTCTGCCGATGCTTCATCACGGATCTTTGTGTAAGCAACTCTGGCTATCAGCACCAGGCCAGGTTGGCGATTGACTCTGCTCATTTAGATGCAGCTAGCATTTAGGACACATTTCTCTATCTTGGAGAAGGGAGGCGACGGAGAGCAAGCGCAAAATTCACTTGCGACGACCATTTTCGGCACAAGTTTTGATGCTTAAAAAAATGCTTGGACATCTTGATAGGCAGAACTGGTATATGAAAAATAGAAAAAGTTTCTTTCAGCTCTAATTTCTTCATCAGTTTAGTTGTTAGCCCAGGACATAGATCGCAGGAAAACAATTAAAGCAGTAGCAAACAATTTGGAAGGGAAGAAGCTTTGCAACCAAGGCCTGGAACTGCAGTAGGGGTCGTGGTAGTTCCTGGTCTTGATGCACTCTAAATTGCAGAGAGTGCAGCAAAGTGCACCTTTTTTTTTCTTAATTTGTTTGAAGAGTCCAGTGTGGCTAACCTGATTGAATAGGTAATAAGTAGGTGATACTATTTTCCCCTCCATAAAAACCTTCACGCTACATTTTGTCAAAAAAACAAATCTTCTAGATGTCCACCAATTCAAGTAATGAAATAAACTGCAGAGAGTGCAGCAAAGTACAATTAAAGCAGTAGCAACAATTTGGAAGGGAAGTTGCCAGCCTTAATTTGGAGGCCTAGAGGGATTGAGCTCATGCTTTGGGATCACAACCAAATGCATTGAGCATTGAGCCCATACCCTGTGCGCATCACACCAGTTTGAGCTTGAGCATTAGCTCGAACACTGCTATGGTGAAAACGGATCAAATACGTATGAACAATACAAATATGAATATGAATAGTATAGGTTGAATTTGATACCGCATTCAATATTTTGTTTATTTACTTGTCTGCAATTATGTATTCATGTTATCGATGGTTTTGGAACAATGAAACCATACATCTATATAGATCAAAATCGGTACATATATATAGGTAATACATCTTTAGTCACATTTATAAATTATACATCGGCAATCATATTGATTATAAATATATATCATACACAATACAATGCATGCTATATATCTGTTGACGCGGAAAATCGGCGGACGTATTCCCCGCGTGCAGCACAAGAAGACTAGGGAGATCAGCTTCGCTCCAGTGCCAGTCTACACTCCAGTTCAGGTTCGCGGCGTGCCAGTCAATTTGACCTGAAATTGACAAGGGAATAAAACAGTTAAATTGCTCTATGATTGTGCCGGCTCTATTTCAGACGATGGAGTAGCGTCGAATTGTAGCCAAGACCCAATCAGACACGTATCGGCCGATACCGATCGGACCTCAAAATCGGACCTCATTGATGACGTCAATCGGACCGGATGATCGGACCTCAATCAGACATCAAATCGGACCTCAGAATCGGACCAATCAGGATCGGACCTTGATTGATATAATAGATCAGCCTTTGAATAATGAAATAAAGCATAAAACAAGGCCAATATGTAAAATAATGGATCAGCTATGTCTTGAAACAAGATATTAAATAATCACAGTGTAAGCCGATACATTGTCCACCTTGTCTAGTTACCAGTTTGACTCGTCTTATCGGACCATCTAACCAACCGATCGGACTATAGCCTTTTCAGAGAAATCTAGCTCCGACGTAGGGAATCTAGATTTCTCTAACTATGATCAGATCAGATAGCTAGATAATCAGACTTAACTTATCAACCTGTTAATTAAACAAGATGCTCGCACAGGTGTTGATCAGATTAAGCAAAATAAGCAGGTAAAACATTAACAGATTCGTTCTGATTCTAAGATATGCTACCAAACAATTAAGCGAGATCCAGCTCCGACGTAGGGAATCTACACCACACTTAACATTCAAATAGCAATAAGGCATAACCAAAGCTTCCTTTAACTAATCAGTATGAACCTAGCTCCGACGTAGGGAATCTAGACCAAGCATGACAGTCAAAGATTAATCTAAGCGTATTACAAAGATCCAGCTCCGACGTAGGGAATCTACACCAGTGTAATACTCAAAGAACAACTAGATTAAACCACAAAGCAGGATCGACATAGAACGATGCTGTAAGATAAATATTGCTTAAATCGGACCAAGACTAATGCTCAAAGCCGTTGAAGAAGTAGAATTGATTCACATGGCGTAGATCTAAACCAATCTAGCAACTCCAACAAACCGCAAAGACTACCTTTAGTAACCAAGATTACTCTAGCTGCGACGTAGGGAATCTAGACTAATCTTGATACCTAGCTCCGACGTAGGGAATCTAGGCTTAAAGTATAGTCCGATAAACGATAATCTGTTGAATAATCAATATTGATCTAGCTCCGACGTAGAGAATCTATATCAATCTTGATTATCCAGAGATAAATCGGTTGAACAGTTTAAACGAGAAAGGGCGATGCGCCTCAATTCAAAGCCTATACTAGTTCGATAAATTGACTAACTTACTGGTAAGCCGGAGATCAGAACTGATGCAGCCCGTCCACCAATGAGCTTCGTCGGTAACTACTACTAGGGTTTTGGCGTGAAGCCGGTTGTATTGATTGTGAGAATAGTTCTTTACAATGGACGAGGGTTCAAATTTATACCCTGGTCATGGAGAGTCCTGATCGGACCAGACTAACTAAATAAGGTAAACTAAATTAAAGACAAAACGGGACTCTCATAAGCCTTCTGAAAAGGAAATAGTCCCTGAATTTGATACGCCTCCTCCTTAGCCGACGTGTCTTCCCTCTTGAACTCGTCATCGGATCGGACTCCTGCTTCATCGGACCCTTCTTCAGCATCGGCTTCCTTCTCTGTCACCTTTGGCCTTGACCAGTCAACGGGTCCACTTCGCAGTCTCAACCTCACCACGTCATCATCTGACTCAGTATGTCAGGTGCGAAAATCCGGTGTCAACAATATCATTACTATAGTTATATAATTTAAAATATATAGGTAAATAGTAATCATTATTCTTAGAGACAATATAGAACTTAACATATTTCCAAAATAGTTAGTGATAAGTACAACTTTAATATGTGGCTATTTAAATTTACATTATATATCATTAGTCATATTAATTAAAATTAATATTCTTAGTCGCCATACTAAAGTTAATATAGATTGTCATGTTGAAATGAATTGAAATTAATAACTGTGTTTTGATCATCACCAAAAATCTTTTGGTAATGAGGATGTGATTGGTAATCTGCTGGAGCAACTCTGTCATCAAAAAGTCTGTTTTTTGGTATTAGGGAGAGGAATGAGTAATATGCTGGAGATGCTCTTAGGGGCCAGAATATAGCTAGGTACTATGCTCTTTATGAATATAATACAAATAATATTGGATATTCCATATCCACGTTTCATACTGAATAGCGAATACGGATATTGAAAAACGAATTTAGATACATGTATTTTAGAAATGGATGCAGATATGATTATACATATTTAGATTTTAGCAGATAGAATATCTGATCATAAGAGCTTGCTTTCAAATAGATGTTTTGCTATACGAATAAGATGGATTGTCCTACAAAAAGCTGCAAGATCAAACCATTCATCTAGTTTGGTAGATGTTTTATTTTTCTCCTTTTATAACTGCAGCAGTGGATACATTTGATGCATAATTTGGCCTGAGGAGAGATCGCATGTTATGCAAAGATGCAGTACTGAACTACTAATTCTGATTTAAACGCCCTCTTCAGTTAACACGTGGTTGCAGGTTTCGGGTTCCAGCAGGTGCTGATGATATAACTGCAAGACGAAAAAGAACGACGAAAACGAAACTATGATGCTTTAGACTTGCCCAGGTCAGGTTCAGTTATAAATTAAATAAGGTTCAGTTATAAATTAAATAGTGTATATAGGAGATGTTCGATGCTTCAGAATTCAGAGGCCACATGCACAGCTTCAACCTTCAGTTTTTCATGTGCTGAATAATAAAGAACTAGATTTCCCCCGGCCCATTTCTAGTAGAGGACAAATGTACAATAAACCAAATTACATTTGAGTGATTTTGGATCTGCCCAAAGGCAAGGTGTAGCTATAAAATCGGAGATGACCGATGCTGTGGAAGCTGCACGCCACCTTACACGGGAATGACTCTTCTTCCTTGGTTCCCAGCCATGCCTTGCTTCTGTTTTCAGTGCTAAGCTGAGTAGCTGACGCTCCATTCCTCTACGCCTGAGCTTGGGCATGGGAGTCACCGGGAATCTGTGAAGCACAAGCAGCCCCTCCTTCCCTATACCACACACCGACACAGGCAGATGCACATAACCCCATAGCCGCTCATGCTCAGCTTGGTTGCTTCTGAGCGAGTGGTCCACCGAATTTTTGAACACTAGAAGGAATATCTCACATTATTTCAGTGCTTTTTTCTTGATTGTAACCTAGGTATATTCATATCGCAGGGCACAAATGCGTGTTGGTTCAGCACACTCAAAATAAAATTGCAATACTCTCTTCATCCACAAATGTAGCAATATATACTATGCACATGTTGATCTAGCTCTGCTGATAGATCACTATGCAGCAGAGATGGACTCATTTATGGTGCTCATAATTTATGTCGATTTCAAAGCTGAACATCAGGACCCGATGCAAGTATACATATAGACAAACCATAATATCATGGATTCTACTCAATCTCACAAGTTCCATGTACGTGCATGCATACATGTATAGGTGTAGGCCACAAACTATAATGCTACTACAATCGAAGGACACTTCGGCTCTGGCAGTCTGGCTTAGGAGGTCTCAGGAACTCAGCATGTAGACAGAAGGTCCACACATGCTCCTTGTATTGGCGAATCTTTCCTTGAACGCTGAGGGCTTATGCCCAGCTAATAGGTATGGATGTATGATCCTCAGAAGTCAGAACTTTCTACTTTTCTGGACCAGCTTTGATAGACTGACCTCCTGATCTCATTTACGAGGATTATATATAAAAGGATTCTTCGCAACCCAATTGTATCAGTTCGATCTACAATACTACTAGTATTTTCTCCAAACAAGGGAAGAACTAAGAGTAGTCGCTGGCCACAACTTCTAAGAAAAAAATCTTCTTTATATATATTTGCGCTGAAAAACATGCTCCTATTTCTCCATTTATCTACTAATTTAAGCACTGAAAAAATTATAGGCAATGGAAAAATAAAATTTATAGGGCTAGAGTGACTGTGTGGCCATGTGGGCGTAGCATTAGCCCAACGGCAAGACCTAGCTATATAAATTGGAGAAGCCTGATGCCCTAGAATATGCTACACGGGAAAAATGACAGAACCCAGTTTCAGCCGTTCCGCTCAGCTCATTCTCCGTTTCTGCGTTTGAGAGCTTGGGGCTTGGGCTTTGGAGTAACCAGGAATCTGTGAGAACCAGTAGAGAATCCCACATCTTCTACGACGATGCGCTCTATCACAAGGCCAGTCTCAAAAGCTGTGTCTAGCCCGGTTGCTCCTGACATGCATCAAGGGAAAACAAGCACCGAAGAAACATTCTGAGCGAGATGTTCCATCTGAAATCGCTTGTGGCTCAAGAACAGTAGCTTACAAAGATTGTGTTCCTTCCGATAGATTTGCCGTCTCATTTCTCAAAGCCTCAAAAGAGAAGTAGAATTGTGCAAGGAGAGACGCATGCGCATTCAAAGGGTGCTTCAGAAGTACAGTTGAATACTTGAATGCATATTTTTGAGTAAAGTCCATCGGTGGTCCTCTGACTTGTCACGCCGTGTCATCTGGTCCTTAAACTCGCAAATTATAGATTTGGGTCTCTAAACTTAGCTTTTGGTGACATCCTGGTCCCTAAACAAAAATGAGAAGAGAAGATACAAACACCAGTGCCAAAAGGAGAGTCCATGTTAGCACAACACTGAAAATCTCTGGCTAATACTGTCCAAACCAAAATCTTGCTTTCTTTCAGATGTCGGGCAATACATTTACCCAAAGGGAAAAAAAACTCAGACCTCGACCTCCCCCAGTGCATTAGTTCATGGTAGGTGACCACATCTTGATATCTGCAAGAATAATTGTGCAAGAACCTGATTTTCCCCATTTCCAGGAAGGGCGACTACAAATAAGACTTGGGCTGATGCTTCAAGGGCTACACATGGCCATACAATCTGTTTTAGTAGTCGCCTCATATTCTTCAATTCTCTGCATCTGAGCTTAGGCTTGGAAGTCATCAAGAATATGTAGGGCTACATCATGATAACTTCAAGTAAGTTTCTACCACTACCATTTTGCTTTTTTGTTCTATGCGAACACAAACATGAGCAGTTGCAAGCATCTGATCCTGTTCTGATATGACCACATAACGTTCCATGTTTAAGCTCCACATTATTTCATCAGGTTCTTTTGATTTCTGTAGGTGCCATCAACATATCTGAACTTCTGAAGTGGCTTTCTCGGTCAACAGGGCATTGTGCTACATCTCGAAGAAAAGGAGATATTAGCACAAGGGACCACAGGGGTTGCAACTTGCAAGTAATGACACTGCAGTTTAGAACACAACCAGAACAGAAAAATGTAGAACGCGACAAAAACGTATTTATAATAGTAACCAGAAGAGCAGAACCGTGAAACCACATCAGTCATCAGGTAGCTGAAATTTCAGCACATGATGCCCTTCTCAAGGTTTACAGTATGACTCCTGAGCCCTGGTGAACAGAATTGGTTTGATCAAGGCTTAAACACAATAGGAAACACTTTAAGTCTATAGTATACTGTACTCCAAATGTTGGTGTGAAGAGCTTTTCTACTATCGTTGATTATGTACTAAGAAGTACTTGTAAACTTAAATTTAGTACTACCAATGCAAATTATCTCCTAGTTATAAATTGCCAAGCCTTTCGCCAAAAAAAAAACAAACTTTCGCAAAAAATAAATAAATTGCCAAGCCTAATACCTCTTGGCACTCTCCCTTAATTATTTGTAGATGCACATGCTGCTGCGCACCTGGCATTGTCAGGCTTCAATTTTTCAGTGCTGAATTTGCAATATCGACAGAGAAAAAGGACAACAAGACCAAGTTAAGTTATAAATAGGAAATAGCTTGGACTTCGACCACCAAATGGCCATGTCCAGCTATAAATAGGAAATGCTTGATGCTTCAGAATGCTCCATGAAATACTGAGATAAGGTAATGATAGAATATTTCTTCCCACTCTATTTGCTTGAATGTCCTTCACTGGTCAGCTCATATGCTCCGTATCTCTGCGCCGGCGCCTAAGCTTAGGCTTGGGAGTCGTCAGGAATCTATGAGCCTGTGCTACCGATGGGCGCTGTAACTCCTGTTTAGCTACTGTGTTCTATGCAATGTGGCGTGTCATGCTTCATCAGGTTCTTTTGTTTTTCTATAGGTCCTGCCATCGCATCTGAATGTGCTAATCTGATACGAAGAAAAGGAATGCGTTAAAAAAAAAGTGTCAGGACCCAAGTAGGATCTGACTGATAATTGGGAGGAAGGGGGAACTAGGAGGAGGAGGATGACAGCTAGGTTCTATTCCTAAGCAAAAAAAGGAAAAGTAAGGGCCTGTTTTGTATAGCTCTATCTGATTCTGATTCTCTATGGGATCTGATTCTCCGAGAGAAGTGACTCTGTGGCTGAAAGTGATTCTCTTTGATTCTCTACCAAAAACGATCAAAATCAGGGTGGAGAATCACTTTACAGAATCAGAAGAAGCTACTTTTTTCAGCTCTCAGCCCCTTAGTTCATTTCAGAGAATCACTTCACAGAATCAGCTGAGAATCACTTTTCTCTGAAAATCTGTTTGGCAGAGCTCCTGCTGGAGAATCAGCTCTGGGAGTTCTACCAAACGGGGCCCAAGTAAGAAACAATATGTTTTCATTGTTCAACTTAATTGGAAGACAAACAGTACTACATCCTGGGCATATATATAAGCCTTGAGGTCACAATGATAAAAGGTAAATATAACCACAGTAATTTTGTAAGAGTAAAATACATGGACAATCCTCAAACTTGTCTCGAGGTGTTATTTAGATCTCTGAACTCTCAGAATGCATTTTTAGATCCCTAAACTTGTCTGGAGGTGTCATTCAGATCCCTAAACTCTCAACATGTATCTTCAGGCCCCCAAACTTGCCTTAGTATGTCATTTGGGTCCCTAAACTCTCAAGGTGAATTTTCATATCCCTGAAATCGCCAATAATTAATTGTATTCAAAATACATTTATTAAACTATTTTTTAGTCGATTCATTTAGAAATGTTACCACTAAAACCATTTTAAACTGAATTAGCTACTTATTAGTCATACTCATCATGGGTTAATCAAGACCATTGGATCATTAAAAAAATCAAAAGTGGATATTATAGTTTTCTCATTTAACACGGAAATATCAATGCTAATCTTAATATTTTATACTAACTAATTATATTTTTGCATGTGCTTTGTATAACTTTATTAAGATAATATGTTCCCATTCTCAGTTAAAATCAAAATAGCATTTTTATTAAATTTAAACTAGCAAAAGATTTTTTCATTAGCTTAAAGTAGCAAAAAACATTTTTATTATATTAAAAATAGTATATTGAGAGTGTAGGGACATGTTTGACATCACAGGACAAGTTTATGGACCTAAAAATGCATTTTGAGAGATTAGGGACCTGTGTGACACCCTGTAACAATTTCAGAAGTCTAAAAATGCATTTTGAGAGTTTAGGGACCTAGATGACACACCGGAACAAGTTCAAGGACCGTTGGTGCACTTTACTCATTTTGTAAAAGATGGCTATTCTTGAATGCTTCTCATCCGTTGGATTAATAAATCATGATGTATTTGAAACCACTGGATCTTCATCTCCATCCTCATATATTAATTGTCTCTAGCTACCCAGACCAGAGGCAAGGTTTAGCTACTATATATATAAACAGCAGATGCCCTGTTGCTTGAGAAGGTGCTCTGCGCCTTTGCACAGAGCTAAGCTCGTGTGCTTCCGGTTCCAGTGCTCAGCTCAGCTCATGCATGCTTCATTTCTTGGCGACAGATAGAGCTTTGGGCATGGGAGGCATCGGATATCCCTGGAGAACGAGTAGACCCTTCTGTCCTCCACGGAGCACTATCACGGGATAACCCCACAGGCCGGCTGAGGGCTACCACTCATGTAGTCATGTTTAGCTCCGTTGGTGCTGAAGGCTGAGTGGTGCCCGCAATCACGCAAGGTCGAATCCAAGGTGCTTATACTGTGTGGTGTTGTGGAGAACCAGTAGCGCCTTCCATCCTCCACCACCAGAAGTTTTGCTAATTATTTATTTTCTTAGACTTCGACCAAATCAACTGTTGGTTATTGATCTGAACGAATATGACCACTTAGATGACCTAAGATTTCAAGCATAATTGTTCTTGAGTACATTAGCCCATTGTAAATTTGTAAGTATAGTAGGCATATATATTGGCGTTTGCAGGCATGCAGTATGGCGTTGCAAAACAAAGTTCGGCGTGCAACAGAGTTCACATGCTGGGACGAGCTAGCTTGCACTTGGCAGGTTTAATGTTCTTGGTGTTAAACATATGATTCCCCCGTTTATAATAGCATCGAGTGTGCCATTATACCATGGTTAGATTCACCTATATATATCCATGCTATTGGGTACCTACAACAATATGATGACCGATACTAGTTCTCCAAGCTAAGGGAGTCGAAAACCCCAGCTGTAGCTAGGAGAAAAAAAGCGAGAGGTTCCACAAATCGTTTTTATAGTAGCAATAATGTCCTTGATGTTCAACATGACTCCCCTCCCATTTAAATTAGCATTGAGTGTACCATGGTCCATGGTAGTAGGTTGATCTATCCATGCGATTGATACCTGCAGCAATACGTGCTGATTCATTGCAGAGCGACACATGCATATACATAGCATGCATCAGGTTTCATGTTGCTGAATAATGTTTCTGGTTTCGTTGCGCGAGTAATGAAATTCGGGCGATAGCCCCTGTGGAAAAAATCATGTGCACTCGTGTTCAGAAGCGCTTTCTGCTTATACTCAACTTCTTCTGGTAAAATAGCTCGATCCCCTAGCCTCTGCTCATCACTACCTGGACTTTGTATAAGAAATGACTAACCGAAAAAAAAGTTCCAAAGGAAAAGGATCACTTGTGATGTTTGCTGGAACACAAAACACATTCTTATTAATGCTGAGTTTGGCATTTAGCAGAGTGCACACATCCTGGCACCACTGGCAGGCAAGTTCATGGTTTGAGAGCAGCTCCAGCGTAAGGCTAAAGGGAACCGTGGACTCGAACCACGTTAATCCTCATAAGACGCGCTAAAAAAGATAAATCTTAAAAATTCTTATAAATATCATAAACATCTTACCATCAATCGTAGACTCAAACCATTGTAGCCATGGGTCTATTTATTTTCTAAAATATTACCCGCTTTTTCCATTATGAAAATAGCCTAAAGTAACCCAAAAAATCATAGGTAAATTCCCAACTCGGCCATTATAAAAAGTAGCATAAATTAAGCCCCTAATATTAATCTAACTACCCACATATGACATTATAAAAATAACTTAAAATATCCTCTAAAATTGCATCTAAATTATCTACACCATTTTCCCATTATAAAATATTCTAAAGTAAACTAATATATGATTTTAAATCACATATTTTTCCATTAAGATAAAATATAGAAAATATGAACTTAAGATATGTGTGGACGATGTGTCTCACTAGTAGGTCATATATAAATATTTGTAGAAAGCGATGAGAACACATATTTCAATGTTAAATATGTAGATCAAACGCTAAACTTGTATTTAAATTACCTAAATATGCCCTTAGTACTACATACGTCATTATAAAAGAAAATCCCACGGTACACCAATGTACAATATCAAATACCTATTTCTACCACTTCCAACATAAAAACACTATAACTTATTAAGGTATATATGCATGATGGGTGTTACTATATAGACCATGTATACTTGTATGAGGAAATAATGAGAATACCAATTTTCATGTTATTCATGCCGCTCAATTTAAGAGTTCAATTAAACATATATAGAAGTGCAATGCAAAATGAAAAAAAAACAAAGCGCAAGGTAAATAATTTTGATTATTAGTTAGGAGTCTAGATTTTTATGAATTTTCAATACTCATGTCTCCCAAAATTATTGGCCGGTGTAGAAGAACGGGTTGATGACTAGTACACAGTGGAGGCAGCGTTTGCTTACTCGCTGTGTAAACATTATTCGATGGAGTACCGTGCAATTTAGGGTCTAAACGATGATTACACGGTTCAACCATTTACACTGTTAAAAAAATGGTCCTACATGGCCTAAATGATGTACACAAAATATATAGTGATTACACAGTTTTATGCAGTGAGTAAACCGTTTGAAACAACGTTTAGGCGAAAGGGAAGTATCAACTATATACAATGGTCTATTAGTATGACATTTTCTATTTGTAAATTGTAATTCACTATTTGATTTGAAAACTATCAACTAGTGACACCAGCCTATGATTTGTTCTTTTGTCATGTTTGGCCAATGGAATGTCAAAATTTCTAATTTTCACTCTGTGTAACTATATGAATTTTATTGTAATCTCATAAAACATGTAGCCCATGTAGATGTACTACTCGCTACTCGAGAGTGACTGTACGACTACCATACTATAGGTGAACATTAAGTGGCAATCGACATCTATGTGTCAGAACTAAAATTAATTGTGATTCATAAAAGCATCTAACCGAACCGAATAAAAAAAATCAAGGATGCGCTGAGAGGACAGAGAGAAGGTAGTAGCTCAACTTATTGGCGAACAAAGCAGCTGACACGTGGACAGAAAGTTAATATTTTACTTGTTGTGAATGGAGAGGACGGAGAGAAGGTAGTAGCTCAACTTATTGGCGAACAGAGCAGCTGACACATGGACAAAAAGTTAATATTTTACTTGTTGTGTATTGAATGGAGGGTCCCACAAAATGATATGCACACTGTGTGCGTTGAATGCTCTGGCATGTTTCTTATTTTGCAGAGCAAAATCGCTGAGACACTGGATGGCCCAAAGTCTAGGTCCAGCTATAAAAGACCAGAATGAGAATTTGTTCCGGTGCTCAGCTCACATTATTCGTCATCTCATTTCTCGACGCCAAAGCTTAGGCTTGGGAATCGTCAGGAATTTGTAGGGCCGTGTGTTCAAAACAATACGTAAGTTACCGAGTCGCTCCCTTTGGGCAAGGACCTCAGGCGGCTCCGACATCATGGACTATCGCTACGGTTTGACTCCCAACCGTGCAAGGATACAGTATTGGCCGCTCGCCTGCTCCTACTCTGGTTGCGCTCTCAGATGCGGTCGCCGATCGGTGCTGAATAAAACGACCAGATCGGTGAATGCAACAACAAGCACATGTTTTTTGCAAGCCAGCCGATTTGGGCTTATTTCTCCATTCTAAGATTGGAAGAAGCACATATTGTGACAAAGGCATATATCCCTGTGTGTAGCTTGGCTATGCATGCTACAATTTTCATGTAGTGCAGGAAATAGTTCATTCTCAGAGGTTGTAAAGCTAGGACGAGGAGGAGCGCTTGTTCTTTTTTTCTTTTGGTTGTCCAAAAACAAGATTCCTGGCAACAATAATATTACAACTAAGACAGGCATTCCTCATGTTTTCTTAAGACTATTTGTCCTAATTAATTTTACAGTACTGAAAGAAATTTTTTTTTCGATAAGGGAAGTTTTTATTAATACCAAGATTCTTACATCAAGATGATATGCAAACCTTAGAACACTCCCGACCTCTGCATCAAGATGCACACAGCCATACAAGAAGAGAAAAAAAACAACACACTAATGACACTCAATCCGACGACTAGACTGCCACCCATGTGCCTGGGTAAAAAACTCCTTGGCCACCTGTGCCAACTGTTGACATGCCGCTGTAACCAAGTCCTGTGAAGAAGGTTTCTGAAGGATAGCCCATGTACGGAGCCAGTGTATAACCGAGTAAACAACCTGCAAAGGAGATGATACAATTTTGTTTTCAAAGACCCGTTCATTTCTGCATAACCATAAAGACCAACAAGTCGCTGCCGCTCCCAAAAGAACTAGCGGCTTTTGTTCTCCAGAGATACCCCTTAGCCAAGTCCCAAACATGTTTGACACATTATAGGGTTGAAAAAGGCTTGACGCTGATTGTATAAAAGCCCACACTGATCTAGCAAATCGGCATTCAAAAAACAGGTGTCTAATTGTCTCATCTTTGTGACAAAAACAACACTGTCTGTTACCTTGCTAGTTGCGCTTAGCTAAATTATCTTTAGTTAAAATAACACCCTTATGAAGGTACCAAAGAAATATTTTAATTTTCAAAGGTGCTTTTAATTTCCAGATACATTTGTTGATATTGGGGACATTGTTATGTATTAATGCTAGATAATGAGATTTGACTGAGAACTGTCCATTGGGATGCAAACTCCAGCGAAACTCATCTTCATCCTGGCTCAACATAATATTAGTGATACGTGGGAGCAAGTTATTCGACGCTACTAATTTATGCCCAATTAGGTCTCTACGCCATGACAGATTAGGTGGTGAGGTACCTAGAACTTCTGCTACAGTATCATGCTTATTACGAGCTATGTTATAGAGACATGGGTACTGCTCCCGCAAGGTTCTATTCCCCAACCATTTGTCTTCCCAGAACCTAACTTGTGATCCATCTTTAATAATGAAGAAACCAAAATGAAGGAAATCTCGTTTGACCTTCATAAGACTCGCCCAGAAGTGGGAGTACTGAAATAAATGACTCAAACAAACAAAGAGTTCCAAAACAAAGTGATCATTTATCGATGTTTGCAGGAACGCACTCACAGCGTTTGGCACATGCTGGCAGACTTCTAGTCCACGGTCCGAAAGACCTGAAGGACAGCGAGGTAAATAAATAAATTGCTTTGGACCTGCCTGAAGCTCATGCCCTATGATTTGTTCTTTGGTCATGTTTGGCCAACGGAATGTCAAAATTTCTAATTTCCACGTTGCGTAACTACATGGATTTTATTGTAATCTCATAAAACATGTAGGCCATGTAGACGTCCTACTCACTACTCGAGAGGTGACTGTACGACTACCATACTATAAGTAAACCCATACTATAAGTAAACATTAAGTGGCAGTCGACATCTGCGTGTCAAAACTAAAATTAATTGCGATTCACAAAAGCATCAAACCCAATAAAAAAATCAACGATGCGCAGCGAGGACGGAGAGAATGTAGTAGCTCAACTTATTGGCGAACAAAGTAGCTGACACGTGGACAAAAAGTTAATATTTTACTTATTGTCTATTAAATGGATGGTCCCGCAAAATGATGTGCACATTCTGTGCGTTGAATGCTGTGACACGTTTCTGATTTTGCAGAACAAAATCGTTGAGATACTGGAGGTGCCCTGAGAGGCCTGGAGGACAGCGAGTTAAGTTGCTTCGGGTGTGCCCGAAGGCTAGGCCCAGCTATAAAAAGACGAGAACGAGAGAGCATTTCTTTCTACCCTGCTTGCTTGGATTCGTTTCGGTGCTCAGCTTACATTATTCGTCATCTCATTTCTCGACAGCAAAGCTTAGGCTTGGGAGTCATCAGAAACTTGTGGGTTGGATGGTGAGAAAAAACACGTAAGTTACTGAGTCGCTCCATTTGTGCGAGGAACTCATGCCGCTCCGACAGCACTGGATATCGTTACAGTTCGACTCCCAACCGTGCGTGAGTACAGTGTCGGTCGCTCGCTCGCTCGCGCTCATGTTGAGCTCTGAGATGCGGTGGCGGATCCGGGCGCCGCTAGGTATGTCAGCTCCAGCCGGTGCTGAAGAAAGCGACGAGGCCGGGGAGAATTCGAGCTCTGGGATGGGTGAGTCACCGAGCCCAACAGCACCGCAGCTGATCACCGTAGCGGCCCAGTGGGCTTGTTTTGCCGCTCTGCGTACTCTCGCCCTCCTGAACAAGCCAGCGACGATATCCTACGTGGGAGGAGAATAGATCGATGGGCTTATAAGTTTTTTTTTTTCTTCTGAGGCGCGTCTGAATACGTTTTTCATTAAGAGCAAAAGAGCCTAGATTGGAAGGAGCTCATATCGTGCATAAATTTTTCAGCGCATGTAGTGCATAGGATAGTTCATTCACAGAGGCGTGAAGCTGGGACCAGGGAGCCTTGTTCTTTTCTTTTTATTTTTCGTACCAGTCCAAGGACAACATAATATTACAATTAAGACAGGCATTCTTCTAGTCACGGTGGCGTTGGGATGCATCTAGGAGAAAGAGGGCAACGTCCCCGAAAAGAAGATTCGACTCCTACAACAAAAGTATGTGGGCCTCACATTAAAACAAATCACCCCGAAAAGAAGATTCGACTCCTGCAACAAAAGTATGTGGGCCTCACATTAAAACAAATCACCCACAACTCCTTCGCTTTGTTTCCTCCGCCGTGGGGCACGACTTTGTTTCCTCTGCCATTGGGCATGAGCAAGAGGCCTCCGGTGCTCTTCGCTGCCGTGCAAGCTCAGTCGCTATACCCTAAGAGCTCGTTCGGCCGCGCCGAATCGCCCCCGCTGCCGCCATCTCATCGCCATGCCCGAGCGGATCCGGTGCCAGCCCGCCCGGATCCCATGTTGGCTTGCCCCAGTCGCGGTCCCGACTGCCGGTGGAGCCTGTCGAGCCAGAGCAGCGGTGGGCCCACTGCACCAGGGCTTGCCTACTCGCGCCTGGGGATGACAACCGTTCAAACCTATTGGTTTTGCCATCATAAATCCGTGCCCACAAAAATTAAACCCATCCATTAAAAAACCCATGCACTGTCACAAGTTTAATTTTTTGCCCAAACTCGTACCGTCAGGTTAATGGATGCCATGAGTTGGCCCAGCAGAGTGTATCGCAAATAACAATAATATCGTATATGTATTTATACGCATATATATGCATACAACATCGATGTAAAGCAATATAATATGGCAAGATAATAGTTTACCAACCATAATGTCATATAGCACACGTCGATTAGTGGTATAAATGCATAATCTAGGTCTTGAACTACCAAGTTTGGTGTTCAACACTAACTCATGATGAATGGAAATATATAGTGACGTACTAACTTACACAATACACCAACTGACAACAGTCAATAACAATCTATGAGATATTGTAGACTAATATGTACTACTTTGCTAAGATTGATCGGGTCAAAAAACCCTTGGGTTTGCGGGTCTGGGTAATATACTTCAAGACCCATACCCATAAAACCGATGGATCTAGGTTTTTGCCCATTAACAGACCCACGTACAGAAAACTTGACCTAAATTTATGCCGTAATAGAGTAAAAACTCATTGGGTTTCGGGTACTCATTACCATCCTTGCTCCCGCAGCCACGAGATGCCAAGCAGGCCTTGCCGCGCCGCACTCGTGCCCTGCCGTGTTGGGCGGCGGAGACCTCGATAGAGGTACAAGAATCCATTTTTTTACTCCCCATGAATCAATTCTCAAGTTTCCATCGATTTTCTTCACTCTCCTCGTATGAATCGTCTGCTCCAGCAATGATGCATCGCTTTAGTCCATCCATGTCGGCTTATGCATCGCCCACTGCTGAAGCCGCATTTCCTCCTACCCTGCTGGCTTGAATCTGTTTCTGTTCTCAGCTCATTTCTTTTGTTCTCAAGCAGTCTCAACATTGAGGCTTAGGCTTGGGAATTGAATTATTGGTAAGGTTATATCCCGAAGAGATGTGACTCCTGTTTAGCTTCTTGTTTTCTCATGCAATTACACACAAGGGCACTAGTCACTAGGTCATGGTATGTCGTCGATATTGAAGTTTGAAGCGTGACAACAGTGTTTGGTCTGCGGAAATTACACTGCGCAAGCACATGAACTGACAGTCTAGTGCAAATAAACGTTTTGTCATCTCTCGGTGTTTTAGGAGTTCGTGTGGCTGACAGTCTGGGCACACACTAATTAACCGTGACAGTGCGACGGCCAACACCTTGGACGAAGTTCCTCTGTGCTGAATTCACCAACATGCATTGCTTTTTTGTGCACTCTGCACTGGCCGCTACACTCCGACACAGTCTGCTCAAGCTGGTGTTTTGTGTGGCCTGGAAACGCCGTGACAAAATGATCTTCATATATATCGATGTAAACTACTGATTAGCTAACGACCAATGCAACTCCGCTTTATGGATTATGGGTGCACATGCCGGCACTAGCTACTCTGGCAGGGTTCAAGTTCATGGTCTGACAGACCTGGAGGACAGCGAGTTAAATTGCTTTGGAGCTGCCCAAAGGCAAGGTCCAGCAACAAATCGACGAGAATATATATATGAGAGAGCATTTCTTCCTACCCTGCAGCCTGCTTGAATTTGTTTCGGTGCTCAGCTCACATCATTCTTCATCTCATTTCTCCACGTCCAAACTTAGGCTTGAGAGTCGTCAGGAATTTGTAGGGCTGTTCGGTGAAAACAATATGTAAGTTACCGAGTCGCTCCCTTTGGTTGATGACCTCTAGATGCCCTGACATCGTTGAGGATCGCTACAGCAACACTCATCAGAGTGGGCACGGTGGCGGCAGCTCCTCCTTTGGGAACGCCGTACCAGGACTAGAAGAAGGAAGCTGTGGGGGAGCTGGGTATGTCGCCTCCAGCCGGTGCTGAAGAAGGGGACGAGCTCGGGGAACAACAAGAAGCACGTGCCTTTTTTGCAAGCCCATTGATTCAAGTTGTGGGTGAGTCCAGCACCGGTCCAAGAACAAGAATCCAATCATGGTAACCTAATAATATTTGAACTGGGACACAGGCATTCCTTGTGTTTTTTAAAAATATTGCCCTAATTAATTTTACGTGTTCACTTATTGAAAGAAATATCTCAGACCAAAAAGAAATCCAAAACAAAGTGATCACTTATTGATGTTTGCAAGGACGCACAATGCCATCAATGGCCGAGAGCTCCGCCTCCTCTTCAATTCTCCCTCGGCCGAGCCCTCTACTCTCCCCCTTGCTGTCTCTATATAAACCCCGAGCACCTCTCCTCGCGCACGAACACTTCCCACGCCGAAACCACCTCTCACACTCGTGTAATCGCTCACCGAAGCTCTTCACCGCCGACGAGGTAAGCCGCCATCGCCGCCGCCTCAATTCGCCGGTGCGAGCTCCCTCTTGACCTCCTCGGTGTCGTCTTCTCGCTCACAGGCAGCCCGAAGCCTTTCCCCGTCATCCAGGGACGAACCCCGACGCCGGAGCACCCTCTCCGTCGTCCACCGAAGCTCGCCGCCGCTCCTCTCCGCCGCCGACTTGTCTCCGGCCTCCATCCGACCCTCTGTTTCCCCTAGGTGAGCTCGCCATGTTCTTCCCGACCCCCAGTGCCATTTGTTCGTCTCCCCGTGCACCCTAGAACCCTGCAGAGCTTGCTCCGGCGAGTCCCTGCCGCGGGCGCGGCGGCGCCGCCGAGCCCTATGGTCGCCGGCGCCCTGTTATTTTTCCGCCGTCCGATCACAAATCTAGGGCCCAGATCACCTCCAGCTTACCGGTCAACACCGGTTTGACCGGCCCGCCCTGTCCCTTTTGTTTAATAGCCCCCTGCAGTTTCGTATATTCAACCCGCAGTCCATGCTATGTGTAAACTATTTACATTCATGCCCTTATACTTTCTGTTTAGGCCCCTGATCTTTTGAATATTCCAAACCGCAGTCCTAATCATGCTTTATTCACTTGCTAGCCCCTGAGATCTATGAATAATTGTGTTTAGGTCCTCTGTTTTTATCAAAACAGTACGCAGACTTTAGTTTTAATTGTATATAGGTCCCTGCAACCTTGTATCTAGTGTATCTTCGTCGTTTTAAATCCGTTTTGGGCGATTCTTGCGGCCACGCGATCGTCTTTGCATGCTCTTTAGTTTAGGCTGTTTGTTCTGTGTTTTTAGTACTGTTTGATGTACTATTTTTATTTATTTTGTTGTATGTCTTGTGTGATCGTGTAGAGAACGTGCCGTTCGAGGAGGATCAGGAGCAGCAGCTGTTTGAAGAAGACCAACAATAGTTTGTTGAGGAAGGCAAGTGGCCTCCCTCTACATGAACATTCTTTTTGTCCCATTTACATTCATGAAATTCACTTTTACTTTACTGTTTATGCATTAATTTTGACGGGTCACCTATTAGGACATGACTAGATCTTTTTGCCACCTTGAATCACCTGGTTATATCATGGATAGAAATGCTTAGCTTGCTTAAACTTGGGATGGTTCTGTTACCTTTTATGCAATGTTAATCATGATTTATTTATGTTGTTATATTCTTGCTTAACTACAAGATCACCATGATTAATTGGAACATGGAGAACCACCCAAGAAAACAGTACAACCACAGTATCACATGGCTCTGGCTTAGCTAATTAATTAGACTTGGGGTTGGCTAGTGGTCTTACCGTAAGGGCAAGGAGGGGGCCGGTGAAGGGGTCATAGCTCGGTCCTCTTGGAGGGGTAGCCTTTGCTAAGGTACGGTCTCATTAGGGAGAGTTATGGACCTCACCGCTGCTGAAACTCTAGCGGGCTGCTAGTTAGCTTTGGGTCTTTGTAAAGGCTTCGTAGTGAACCCTCGCCACTCACTAAAGGAAGTGTTTAAGGGCCTTGCAAACCCGGGCGACAAAGGGAACACGAGCTGTGGGTAAAGTGTACAACCGCTGCAGAGTATAAAACTGATATATCAGCCGTGCCCACGGTTAAGGGCGGCTTGGACCCTCACATGATAATTGAACTTAAACTTGATCTTAACTTGTGGTTCTTGGTCTTGGTGGAATAATTTTGGGTTATCCTGCTTAATTTTGGGTTGGTATAAACTTACATCTAGTAAATAGGTGCTTGCTAATAAAACTTGACCAACTAAAAGTGCTAACCGCATGAGCCTGAACCCCTTTGATGGCCTTGCATATTCCCCCACTTGTTGAGTACCAACCATAAGTGTACTCACCCTTGCTAAACAACTGCTGTTCAGAAAATAACAATGATGTGGAGTACTTCAGCGACTTTGATGAGTTCTAGGCGCGTCAACCAGTCAAGTGCCTGTGGATGAAGTCAAGGAGCTGTTTTATCGTATTAGGTTGTCGGTGAACGTTTAAGACCTTCGTGTCTAATTATCGATGAGTGTAATAAAGTTATGTACTCTCTTTTGTACGCTTTTGAACATTGTCTTTTGATATATTCACTGATGACGTCAACATATGTGTGATGAACGGATCCTGGCACACATATGCGATGCATTCGATTTTGTCCTTAAAATCGGGTGTGACATATGGCCGGTGATGATGTAGAGATGGTGGATCCGGTCGAGGATGTGGTGGGAGGTGGCAGATCCGGTCGATGACGAAGAAGCAAAAGCGGATCCAGAGGAGGACAAAGATGCGGTGGAGGCGACTGATCCGACCTAGGATGAGTTGGAAGTGGCAGATCCGTCTAGCCAAGGACAACATAGAGATAGCAGATCCGACTAAGGATGAGTTGACCGAAGATGGCAGATCCGACTAAGGATGAGTGGATCCGACACAATAATGACATTTTGACGACTAAACTGCTTACCCATGTGTTCGGGTAAAAAGCTCATTGGCCACCTGCGGCAATTGTTGAGATGCCGCTGTAACTAAGTCCTAAGAAGAGGGATGTACAAAATAAGTGTATAAGCGAGTGTATGAAACAAGTGTACAAATAAGACAATGCATTTTTTTTCTTTTCAAAGACCTGTTTATTTCTGCATGACCATATATAGAGACCAACAAATGCCCAAGAAAAACCAAAATTACTTTGATCCGTAGGTCCACAGCGATTTTATTTATCACAACACAACTAAGTATGCTACCGGTAGATTACCACCAATCATACAATACTGTATATTGTCACATGGGTGTCGCTCGGCAAGGATCGGATCGTTCTTCTTCTTTACTGAACGCTAGGCATGCAATGATCAGTGTATCATTGCCGGATACATGGGAGCGCTAGCAGCAGCAGGAGGATGCGGCCTGCAATTGTTCTGGCACCAGCACTGGAAATAGGCACAGAAGCCGGTAATGTTGTCGCCGCTTTCCTCTCCGCAGATGCCTGCGCAGGCGTCATCGTCGAAGAATGACCAGCACGCCCCTTCGTAGTTGCCGCTCAGGTGCTCATTGCAGGGATAATTCCCAACAGATGCCGATTCTGCATGGATCAAGACATGAGCCGATATTTTCTGAAACATCAATACAAATGTAGACACTCACACATGCACGTATTTACACAAGAACGTCATCGAAGGCACGCGCCTCAAATGAGACTTTTAGATAATAGTAGATTAGTCAAACGACATCGCTGCTTGCAACATGTATGTAGTTCATGCAACGCATACACTACGTACCGCTAGTGGCAATGATGATGAGCAGGAGGACGGCAGAGAGATTCTTCCGTGACGGCGCCATTGCTTATGTATTTTTTCTGGTGGTTGTTGGTACATATAAGTTGAAGAAGTTTGAGCGAGCAGATTGGTGGACCATCGAGGTTGCAGAAGTCTGGCAATCACATGTCCAAGAGAGCGAGAATATATAACAAGAAGACTTGCGAATCCATCGGAATTGCCAAGAACTCTAGAAAGTTACTATATTCACCTGTCCCTGCACATTATCCCCCGTCGGAGAGAATCTCTAGTGTTTTCCACCGTAGAAGCATTCAAAAGTAGGGGATTCTCGCATACCTATATGGTCATCCGTCAGGGATACGCAGCAATTGACATCATCAGTGCAGGAACAACCAAAACCTGTCGTCATTAGTGAGTCGTGCGTGAAGCACGTCTTCGGCACGCACGGTACTTATATTACTGCTTAGCAGAGTTGCAAACTTAACTGAAGATAGCATCTGGTTCTGTTACTTCAGTAACCTTTGCTCTACAGAAACAGAGAAGTACGAGAATCAGAAACAGAGGAAATATTCAGAGATTGATCATCTGTACTTCTGTAGAATGGGTAAGCTGCCTGATATAGACATCTTGCTGCATTTCGCTACTGTCCGCTGCACAGAAGTAGTGGATTTGCTCAGAAGTTCATATATATGTAGAAAACAGAACTCTGGCTAGAGATCCAACTGTTTGCTTCCGGTTAGTACTACTTCAGTAGTTCAGTTAGCCAGACGTCCAGACAGATGCAGGACAGACTGTTCTGTTTTCAGCAGTCTACTGTACATCAGCTAGCCTTTGATGCTATTTAATTTCCATTGTACATGCTGATAAAAAGACAGCACTGCGAGTTATGTGCCAATAATCTTTGTAATAAAACTACAGCTTGTAGCATATTAACAGCCCAAAATTTCTAAGCATGACATGGAGCATTCATGTGCATCATTATTAGCACCTTTGCATTATTTGGTCACAATTAAAATATATGGGAGATGAAATTAATTAAAACTTGATACTTAGAATGTGGCTTGCGATGGAAATTAGATTTTCAACATAACACCATGCAAGGAGTTAGAGTGATAAAACAGTACTTTCCAAATCTTAAATTTAGGCGGTCACTAAAAAAATCTTAAATTTAGGTGATTTTTCTCGGATTTTTAGAATCCATCTTGAGGCCAAACAACTTAATCGATAGCCAAAATATGGCGCACCAGAAAGAATTTTCATTTCAAATCTAGAGCGCCTAACATGCTAGATCTAAGGAAAATGCATGGATTGCTCTTGATTTATAGTATCTACTAGAAACGTTTAAGGATTTTTAGAGCTCTCTAGATCATTTTCTGGATCTTCCAGCAGTAGGTCGAAACTTCCGACAAATATTCAGATAAAAAGTGAGCACCCCTCATCGGAAGGAGAAGCAAACTTTTCTCAAAAAAAAAAAGGAGAAGCAAACTTCCGCTGATTATCGGAAGTTCCGGTAGTACGTCAGAACTTCTGATACCTACGAATATCAACCACGTGATGCCATCTGTCGCTGGTCGCACTATAGGAAGTTCTGATAGTACGTCGAAACTTTTGATACCTGCGAATATCAACCACGTGATGCCATCTGTCGTGGGTCGCACTATCCGTTTTCCCCACCATGTGGCCCCTAAGTATCGCCCAAGTACCTTGACGCCGTTACCCGACCCCTGGCCCTTTAACCGAGCCTTCTCCCCTCCTATTCTCCATATCGCAGTCCATTAACTCTCTACCGTTTTTCCTCCCGTGGCGAACTCCTTCGCCTGCTGCTGGATGTGCCGTAGCCAGTAGCTGGAGCCGTCGGCCATGGATCTGACCATGCCTAGGGTGAGCCCCTCCTCGCGCCGGACTCCATCTTCTCCACGACCGAGACTATACAGCAAGCTTCGTGAGTTCTTCCCCAACTATAGTGAAGCAAGTCCAAGGCCTATCTCCTCCATTGCTGCTCCACTCTAACTTGTGGATCCTTCTCCACCTAGGTAAGGTTCCCCAGTTGTTTCTCCCTCCTCTCCCATCCCCCATGAGCTTGGCCTTGGCCCCCCCATGGTCATTAGTCTCCATTGAAGCTGCATGTCCTCCTAAGTCTCGTGCATGTCGGAGTTAAACCCTAAAATAGAGTTCCCATCATCCATAGAAGCTCTAGGTTCAATTCCCCATTGCAATCGGTCGTCAGAATCACCGGCAATGCCATGACACTCTTCCCGGGAACTTGATGATTTATTTACAATTTCTGCTATTATGTGAAAATTATGAATATAACCATATTATGTGTAGGATTTAAGTGTGCTATCATGTTCTAGTTACTTTATCTTGTTATACTAGTATGATAGAAGTATTATACTCACTTGTTCTTGCATCACTACAATCATTCATGACATATTTATTTACCAAGCATCATTGCATCTATGTAAAGATACAAAGCATCAAAACTTGAGGAGGTGGAGCCCGAGCTGGAGTTCTTCTTCGACGATATTCCTGCCGATGCTCAAGACAGGCACCTTACTAAGCAAATCTCTTGTTATTTTGGATCAAATGTATCTATGAGTCTTGATTGTGCATGAGCTATTGATATGTACTATGTTTGAGTAGAACCCATTTGTTGCATGATCAACATTGGTTAAGATAAATCATTTTTAGTTGAGCATGCTTGCTAGGTGTCACATTTATTGGTTAGCCATGCTTAGTCATGGTAGAAGTCAAGAGGTGGCAAGGTCACCACCGTTTGCGTGCCACTTGTCCCTCTTCCTGTCATTGATCAGGTTGCACAGAGTTGAGCCCGCACGGCCATATGTCTGCCTACCGGGTGCCGGGAGGGGCGAGGGTCGATGATGGTTGCGACAATCTACAAGGCGTTGTCGGGTCTCACGCCATGGACGGTTGATTCACTGTCACGTCATGCTGCACCAAGTCTATGTGTACTCGCCGTGTGGGTCCGATGATTGAATAGACATTATTGAGATTGGCATGATCAATGTTCATGCAAGGCCCTTACAGTGCGCGCCTCTATCGACATATTAGATTGGCAGATACTTGCTTCCTTGGGCACCCTACTTCATCGTGAAGGATGAGCACCATAGGTGATAAGAGATACGGTATTTTACACTGGTTCGAGCTCATGAGATCAAGTATAAACCCTACATCCAGTTGTTGTTGCTATTGATTCAGTGTACATAATAAAATTGGTGTATCCAGTACCCTCTGGTGGATTTTAAAATATTGGATACCCTCTACGTCCAGGACTCCCCTCTATTTATATCATATCTGGGGTGACTTGATTTACAAGACTAAAACAAGGCTAAAACCATAAGGATCTTTCTGTCTTCTATCTTCGGGTTTCTCTTTCCTTGAATAGGGCGTCATGTTTGCTCAGAGTCTTCTAGTCCGGAATCGGTGGTTGGGTATCCTCGTAGTCGGGTACCCTGCTATTATGGTCTCAACAGGACCCAAACAAGGCATGAAATCCCAGCAAATAGAAACCAATACAGCCCATTGTCAGTGGAATGGAATGAGGCCCAAAATCATTGCTACCGGGGATAAAGCGGACGAGGTTTGGGTTCCACATTGATGGAGACGCATACATCGATAAAACACTGAAACTTACGTGGCTGTCCTTTTCCCACCTTGCACCAATTCCACACTAGAGAAGGCCTAACACTCTCTATCTTTGCTCTCTCCTCTCATGTTTCTGCTTCAATCTCTCTCCAGTTCTTCTCTCCCAAATCTAGAAGTAGACTGAGGTGTCATGCATCGCCATTAGCTAGGATTGGGAGAGGCCAGGACAGGCTGTGGTGCAGCCACGAGCGGCCAGCAGGGACTGGTTTGTGGCCGAGAAGGGATGAGTGGCGACACGGCACACACGGGTTGAGCACAGCTGGATGGCAAGCAGGCAGGGACTGGTTTGCGGTGCGGCCACATGCGCCTGAGCAGGGATGGATGGCGGCGCGGTTATGTGCGGCCAAGCAGTCCTACAACGACGTGGGTATAGGCTGGCGGGGGCGTGCCCACGTGTGTGCTGGCAGGGACAGGCGCACGTACTATTGACATCTCTACCGTGGAATGCAATAAGCTCACGAGTATGTTGGTCCTGATGAGCTGTTGATGGTGTTGTTGCTCCATGCAACTTGCTCAAGTGGAAGAAGTTGTGTTATTTTCAAAAAAAAAAGTAAAGAAGTTTTCTGTACTCAAGTGTAAGATGTTCATCAATCCATCACTAGAATAACAACATTTTGTGTTGATACGACTAAATGCATGGAAACTGCAACCAACACTTATCCTAATCATGATTAACTTTAGTGGTTATTGGATTGTCAAAATAGCCTTAGTTTATGCATGGATCTAGCCGAGCAGAGGAGGTTGAGGACAATGTTGAAGCAATGGATCTGGTCAATGACGAGGTGGACACAATGGACCTGACTCAGGACCAGGTGGAGGAGGCCGAGGACGAGTTGGAGGCGACAGATCTAGCCAATGATGATGTAGAGATGGTGCATCCAGCCGAGAATGTGGTGGAGGCAGCAGATCTGGCTGATGACGAAGAAGCGACAATGGATCCGGAGGATGACAAGGATGTGGTGGAGATGATGGATCCGTCCTAGGATGAGTTGGAAGTGTGGAAGATCCGTCTGGCCAAGGACAAGGTAGAGATAGCAGATCCGACCATGGATGAGTTAACCGAAGGCGGCGGATCCGGTCGAAGATAAGTGGGGGGGTAGTGGATCTAGATCATTCCAGTGAAAAGTATGTCTCCCTCATACCTGTGCAGGAAGAAGAGGGGAGCACGATGTTCATGGGACTGCCGGATCCAGTAAACACGAAGTTCTCTTCGAGCGGTTCCAGAGCACCAATATGTCTCCTGTGTACCTTAGTAGGAGGATGGCCATAGTCATATAAATGTTGTCCCAAAGTTTTATTTATTTATGGTTCAAAATGTTATATTTGGCCTTGTATGTTTTCGTCGGCAAAATTCACAATATCATATTTACGGTTGAAGGAATAGGCTAGTTTTTCTTTTCTTTTAACAAGGCTAGCTTTTATTACTACCAAGATCGTTACATCAAAATGACACGAATACCTTGGAACACACGTGTCCTCTACATTGCTAAGATATACGCAGCCTTACAAAGAGGAAGAAGAAAAGATCCGACACAATAATAATGACATTCAATATGACGACTGGACCGCCACCGATGTATTGGGGTAAAAAATTCCTTGACCATCAGCGCCAATTGTTGAGATGCCGCTGTAACCAAGTTCTGTGAAGAGGGTAGTAAAAATAAGTGTATAACCGAGTGTGCGAAACAAGTGTATAAAGGAGATGACGCATTTTTCTTCTCAAGGACCCGTTTATTTTTGCATAACCATAGAGGCCAACAAAATCCAAATTTACTTTGATCCATAGGTCCACAATAATTTGATTTATCACAACACAACTAAGTAAGCTACTTAGATTATCACCAGGCATACAATACTATATATTGTTACACGGGAGTCAGCCGGTAAGGATCGGATCAAGCATTCTTCTTCTTCACCGAATACTAGGCATGCAGTGTGTGGTCAGTGTATCATTGGCGAATACATGGGAGCGCTAGCTGCAGCAGCGGGAGGAGCAATCTCAGACGTGCATCTATTCTGGCACCAGCACTTAAAATATGCACAGTAGCCGGTCATGTTGTCGCTGCTTTCGTCTCTGCAGATATGTGCACACTCGTCATCATCAATAAATCTCCAGCACGCCCCTTTATAGTTGCCGCTCAGATGATCGTTGCAAGGATAAGTCCCAGCAGACGCCGATTCTGCATGGATCTAGACATGAACCGATATTTTTTTTTTGTTGAAACATCAATACAAATGTAGATGCTCGCACACGTGAAGCAAGATGCCATTGAAGACGCTTCAAATGAGACTTTTAGATAATGTATGTAGTTCATGCATGTGCACGCATACGCTACATACCGCTAGTGGCAATGATGATGAGCAGGAGGACGGCAGAGAGATTCTTCCATGAAGGCGCCATTGCTTATGTATTTTTCTGGTGGTCGTTGATATATATATGTTGAAGAAGTTTGGACGAGCAGATTGGTGAAAGATCGAGGTTGCAGAAGTCTGGAAAACACATGTCCAACAGAGAGGGCATATATAACAAGAAGACTGGCAGATCCATCGGAATTGCCAAGAATTCTAGAAAGTTACTGTATTCACCTGTCCTGTACATGATCCCCCATCAGAGAGAATCTCTAGTGTTTTCCACCGCATCAATTGACGTTTGGGAATTACAGCACAGGAACAAACCAAAACATGTCGTCATCAGTGCGTCGTGCGTGAAGCACGTCTGCGGCACGCATGGTGCTTAATACTTATGAGTTGTAGTAAGATTACAGGATGTAGCATACATAAGCATGAAAACTGCCAAAAATACAAGGTTTAAAGAATTCCGAGGTGAAGAGAATCATTGCTGTGTGCAAAATGTGAGCAAAATGAAAACATTTAAGTGCACTTGTTGTCATGGCTTCACACACTTCAAATCTCAACCTTTTTGTGGACCATCATCAGTAGTTACAACACTGGAAATTTTCAGAGGTTCATCAGTAGAAATGTAGAATAATAGCTTGTTGACCTGATCAACTAAATGCATGGAAACTGCAACCTACACTTATCCTAATCACTGGTTAATCATCAACTCGTAGAGAGGACAAACTTGCACTGCATTTTTTAAACGAATCGGCAGGAGAGCTGCCAATTACATTAAAAAAGGAGGAGTTCCCACTACTACAGAAAGCATTTTTCTAGTCACTATTTTCACAGCCGGTTTTAAAAAACCGGCACTGAAACATTTTTACAGACGGTTTTTACTTTGACGGGCTCCGTAGGCGTTAGAACCGGCTGTGAAAATGATTTTCACAGCCGGTTCGGGGCTACAACCGACTATCGGTTTATGCCCTGAACCGGCTGTGAAAACCATTTTCACAGCCGGTTCATCCATGGAGGGGAAAAAAGGAGAAAAAAGAGCTGCTGATCGGGGAATCGAACCCACAACCCTGACCAGCACCTGCTTGTGGCTTACCACTGCACCACTTATAGAGTTCTGAAAATTTTAGTTAGAAATCGTTAATAAAACGAATCTGAAGGAGCTAAAATGGAAAATAAAAGGAAAAGGAAAAGGGGGAGGATCCAGGAGTCGAACCACTGACCTCAGTCAGCAATAAGACTTCCATACCACTAGGCTACCACTTGGGATGTGACAATCTTTGGCAATATATTTTATTTGACAATATCGCACCACATGGACTGAGATGAAGAACACATGTATGGTTCATCTTTCTCTTTTTAATCCAGAATCAAAAATTGTAATTGGTATTTCTCTCTCATATGAAGTTCAAATTTGATGGTTCTTTTTTCTGATTTTTTCTTAAATCACTACCTTTTATGTAATGGCATTTTTATGTATGTTAATTGCTATTTATTTGATCTTTTCATTTGGCTTGTTTTCTTCCATTTAAGTAGATAATTGAAAAACATGTGTTTTGCATAACAATTGCTAATATAATTTCATACTTTCTAATATTATGGTCAACACAAGGTTGTGTCCAAATTTGAGGTTCATACGAGTTCAAAAATATTATGAGGTATTCAAGTCTCAAAGTTTGACTTGAGTTGTAAGAAACTATATGAGAGATGTGTCCTTTTGTGAACAATATATACTCCAATTTTCTTAAAATCTTTTGAAACTTTTATGTAAAGATTATACATCCATAAAACGATCCTATAAAAATTTGCAGAATTTTATGAGAAGTTTTAGGTATTATTATCATTATTTTATAATAAGGGTGTCGGAGGAAAATTGAATTATCCCTAACAAACATTTGAACTTTTCACCATTTTTCAGGATATGAGATATAATGGAACAGAAATACTTAAAACATATTTTTATCTAATTGTTTATGTATTATTTGAAATACATGTAGTTCAAATTGTAAGTACTTTCACTAAACCCTCATAAATTCATTTAAACTATTAAAAATATTATATGAGTTATAATTTTATGAAATTTGTATGAGACATTTTATATGTAGTCTACTATATATAAAAAATATATTCATGTATATAAGATTACTATATTTTTATGTTACTTCACAATGATGCATTAAAAACAAAAAAAAAAGAAAAACATTAAGCAAAGAAGGAAGAAAAGAAGGCCCGTTTCGGCCCAAACGGCCCAACGTCCATCGCCGATCCCAACCGCTGATTTTGAGATCCTACGGTCGGCATCCTGTAACATCCCTAGTTGTAAATTTGGTGAATTAAAAATTTTTGTGCAACTTGTATGATAACACCAAAGAGTAATACTTCTCTCTCTAGAAATTCCTAATAATTAAATCATGTGCATTGCATTAGGGCAATTATGTGTTAGAGTGATTCGGCTTTCTTGGTTTTATTTGTTTGCTTGAGTGGAAATCGAATTTGAACTCAAACCGTTCAAATTCGAATTCAAATCCTAACTAAACTAATCCTAAAACCTATACTAACTCTAACAGGCCTAAACCTCTTTAACCCGGCCCGTTAACCAGCTTCCAGCCCAGCCCGCAAGTCCAACCGCCGGCCCGCACTCTTCCCTTCCCTTTTCCTTCCGCGCAGCCCAACCCCGGCCCAGCTCCTTCCCTTCTCTTCCCGCGCGTGCCGGCCCACTCTCACCGCCTCGGCCCACCAGCCGCGACGGCCCGCCGCTCGCCCGTCCGCTCCCTCTTCTTTCGCTGACGCGCGGACCCCACAAGCGCCAGTGTCGTCTTCTTCCCCGCTCGCCCGATGACGCCGCCGCGTCGCGCCTTTCCTTTTCCGCCCGCGCGCGCGCCAGCCCGCGCCAAGCGCCGCGAATCGCGCTGGGCGTAACCGCCGGCCCCACAAGCATGTGCGCCTGCCCCCTCTTGGATTCCTTGGCCGCCAAGAAGCCCTCCCCATCCGAGCCGCCTACAAAACCCCCTCTCCCCCTTCCTCTCCGGCAAAACCCCAATTCCCCTGGGCGGAGCCCTGCCCAATCCACCCCAAACCCATCCCGTGGAAGAAGAAGGAGAGGAGGAAGTGGAGGCGCGGGTGTGAGGAAGCCGGCGCCGTCCGTGAGAAGCCCCGGAGAACGCCGTGCCGTCCGAGCCGCCGCGACGCCATCGCGCCGGAGCCGAGGAAGAGGAGAAGACGCCGTCAAGTGCCGCGAGGAGAACCGCAAGCCGTTCCGCGACCCCTGCACCACGCTCGGCCTCACGTCTTCTTCCCCAATCCACCGTGAGTCCCTGTTTCTCCTCTCGTCGTGCACCATGCTCTGCTCGCCTTGGACATCATGTCGCGCTCGACGTTCTCTGCGTGTTGATGNGGAGCCGAGGAAGAGGAGAAGACGCCGTCAAGTGCCGCGAGGAGAACCGCAAGCCGTTCCGCGACCCCTGCACCACGCTCGGCCTCACGTCTTCTTCCCCAATCCACCGTGAGTCCCTGTTTCTCCTCTCGTCGTGCACCATGCTCTGCTCGCCTTGGACATCATGTCGCGCTCGACGTTCTCTGCGTGTTGATGAACCCTGTGTCGCCCTTGAGCCCTTGCCTGACCGGCCTTCGAGCCGCACCCATCTTCTTGCAGGAGCCCAAAGCCGAAACCCCAAAAACCCCAAATCCCCTGCTCGCCGCCGTGCGCTCGCCGTGAACGCGGCGCACTGCGTCGCTTCTCGTTCTTGCCCTCTAGCACCTCCAAAACCTCCCCCAAATCCTTGCTCGAGTTTCCTTCGCGTGCGCACCGCGGGCAGGAGGCCCGAGTCGCGCACGAGGAGCCTCGCCGCCTTGTTTCACCTGCCGCCGTTCGGTGCTCGCCGTGGCCGCCTCGCCGCGCCGCCGTAACCCCTTTCCACACCAAGCCGTGCGCTCCTTGTCCTCCAAGCTCCCTTGCTCGCCCCTTGGACCACGTGCGCCACGGACAGGAGGTCCGGACCGCGTGCACGCCGAACCCGAAGCCCTGTGGCTCGCCGCCGTCGAACGCGCGCGCGCGCGTCCGCGCTCTGGAGCGCGCCGTGAACGCCGCGACGAGCCGCACACCGGACCACACGAGCAGCTGGCCACACATCCCACACCAGATCCCGCGCCCGAACCCTGTCACCGCCATGTGGGCCCCGGGCGCCCGAGTCACCGACTCGTGGGCCCGATCCGTCGGACGCAGAACCAGGCCTCCCCGTCCACCGTAACCAGGCCGTGGGCCGAGTTCGTTCGGCCCAATAACCTTTTCCCCTCTTGTCGGACCGGAAACAAAAGTCTGGAAAACCCCCCTTGAAAACCTGAAGCCCGCGCGAGATCAGCCCAATAGCAGCCCAGAACACCGGCCCTTTTCCTTTTCCTATCTGACAGCCTGGACCCACCCGTCAGCCACACACAGTCACCGACAGACCGGCCCCACCTGTCATACACAGTAGCCCGCTGACATGTGGACCCCACCTGTTGACCGCTGACCGTTGACCGTTGACCGGTCAACGCTGACGTCATCATGACGTCAGCAGTGGCCGACCCCACTGATGACGTCATGCTGACGTCAGCATGCCACGTGGCACGCCCTGGTGCTGACACGTGTCGCGCTCTGGTGCTGCCACGTGTCTCTGTTTTTCTTTTTCTTTTTCGGAAATTCAGAAATAGGATTTAGCTAAGAAAATTCATAGTAAATTCATCCTAGCTCAGAAAATTATGAAATTAGTCTCTAAAAATTCATAAAATCATGCTCTACGCGTTAGAACAGGAGTTGAGTGCTTTTGGCTCTTTTTGCTTCTTCTTTGGAGTTTATTTGAATATAGGACCGATGTATTTCTTTTCTCGTGAATAGGACCAGCTGAGGAAACACAAGGAGGAGACGGCTACTACCACTACCCAGAAGAACCAGTTGCTGAGGACTTCTACCAAGAACAAGGTTCACGCCCATCCGCTTTTGAATCCTATTTAGGCATTGCAACTAGTATGCTAGCGCTTTACTTTATCGCATGATGATGATTCTGTCCTATTGCATAGCCTTGTTTAATTACCGTATTCCTTGATAAACCTGCTTTACTTTGATGCGATGCTTGCATGTGTTATGGGATGGTTGTGATAGGATTCTTGGCGTGTGTGGGGCAAAAACCCGGGAAAGGAGTAAGGGGTTTTGGGAACTTTGCGGGGGTGAGCAGATTAACTCGATCTTCGTATCGAGGGCTGGGGTGTGTACTTGGGCACATCCTACGGAGTACCTGTGGCGGGTACATGTTCTTTGTGTTACTTGAGGAGTTTGGCGGCAATACCTGTAATGGGTGCGCGATGCGGACCACTGAAAGTGGATACGCAATTTTGACGGTGACGCTCACCCCGGCACCAAAAACCGAGTTGGTTATGACTTTCCTCAGGACTTTCCGTGCTCACCACTTACATCCACTGGGGGGTGTTCCAGCTAGCCTAGTTAAGTGCGGTACCCGGACTGTAAGGAGTTAGCGGAAGTGTATGGGGGAACTGGCGGTAGCCTTTTGTCCCCCGAAGGAGGCTCATACCCCGGGACTTGGCCACCGCGGGGGAGGCCATCACAGTTCTCGGACACCGAGTTGCGTCTTCAGTGTATCCTAAGCCGGGAAAAGCAGGAGGGTACCGTTCACTGGCTAGGGTCTGTGCTGTGGGTTGTGTTTCAAGTTGGCGACGGCCGGCTTTGCAGCCCGAGTGGTTCCAGGAGTACAAACTCTGCAGAGTATAATCTATATATATAGCCGCCGTCCGCGGACAAGGGACGATTCCTGTGTGAAACTGTTATTTCCGCCATTGTTTTAGGGATTTCTACCTCCCCTCTAGAGTAGGGCCTGCCTCGGGCAGTTGAGATGCGAAGGGTGGGAGCTTTCGCATCGCCTAGAGAGTGAAGAGTGGAAGATGCTTGGTGACGGGTACCTGGTGCGCCAGGATTGCTCGTAGGTGTTGTGAGAATGGTTTTGGGATGAAGTGCTGCTTGCATAGGATTAACCTTAAGCCTATCCTTGATATTTCTTATACTAGATTTAGGCCACTTAAAGCTTGCATTACGGATGGTGACGTGGAACTGTTCCATTCCTTGGGAACAGCTTATGATGATGCAGGATACGAGAGCGAGTACGACAACCACGCTGATGGTTGGTACGATTGAGGTTGCGGCTATGCTCAAGCTGAAGAGCCTGTGGGGATGATCGCCAAGACAAGAATAGCTACCGCTTCGCTTAGTATTTCCTTTTGTCGCATTTAGCCCAAGAGGCTTGTAATAAACGTACTTCCAGAGTTATCCACTATTGTAAGACTTTTATGTAATGTTTTATGCTTAATTCGAAGTATGGATGTGATATTCGGCTGGAATGAGTTCTGTACGTGTTAGCTGTTGATTCTGGGACTAACACTATGGTACAGGGATTCGGATTCTTAGAAATAAGAATCCGGGTCGTTTCAGTTGGTATCAGAGCCATGCTTGACCGTAGTACGCAACCTTAAGACTGGACGACTAGATTATTGGATTCTAAACGATTCTATTACTATATTACCTCGTTATGTTGAAAAACTTCTTCCTTTTTGCAAAATTTCACCTCACCTTCGCTGAACCCTTCTCGTAAACCAAACAAGATGGCCACCTATTAGAGCATCTCAACCCCACTCACTCAGATCATGCCACGTTAGGTGTCACGAAGTTTACCTTATCCTAAAAGCATTAGGAGTATGCTTTAGGAAGGTATTATGTAATGAAATGAATGAATGATGCTTCTTATGGTGTTAATTGCTTTTTCATGGCTTTTCATCTTGAGTGTATATTTCTTATATATTATATACCTTGTTTGTACTTACTCCACTTGTAAGATAGATTGAGTTATCCTAACCTTAGTAACCCATGTCTGTGACGTGCAGAACCATGACAACCCGCCGAGTTGAGCGCATGCTAGCCAATCGTGCCGCAGCAGAGGCCGCCAGGGCAGAGGCAGCCAATGCCAACTCAGGACGTCAGCTGGGCCGAGGCCGAGGCCGCCCAGCCATTGCACCAGCTGCGCCAGTTGATCCACCAGCTCCAGAAGTGATACCCAACGCAGTCCCAGAGCCGCAACGTCAGGAGAATGCACCCCCGCCGCCACCCATTAACAACCTCGTTGATGTGATGGCTACCCAGACACAGCTCCTACAGCGTATGGCAGAAACCATGGCGAACTTTGGGAATCAGCGTGGAAACAATCAGCGCCAAGACCCCCAAGCAGAAGATCTGTCCAGGAAGATCGAGAGATTCATCAGGCTGAAGGCACCTACCTTTGACTTCTCCAATGATCCGATCGATGCACTGGATTGGCTGAGGACTATTGAGTCGAAGCTGGACTTGACGAACTGCACAGAGGAGGAGTGTGTGGCTATAGCAGCACATCAGTTGGAGGGATCAGCAAAGGCATGGTGGGACAGCTACTGTGAGACTCACGCAGCGCCAGATACCATCACCTGGGAGGAATTCACTACAGCTTTCCGCGAGCATCATGTACCTCGCGAGCTGATGGTGAGGAAGGCCCATGAGTTCCGCACCATGACGCAAGGGACTATGAGGGTGGAGGAATATGAGAGGCACTTCACAAAGATGCTGAGGTACGTCAAAGATGAGGTGCGCACCGAGGAGTCCAAGATGTTCTGGTTTCACCGTGGATTGCACTATGGAATCAGACAACTTGTGTCAGCTACCAAGAAGTCGTATCGCCACTTGGTGAACCGTGCCATGGAGATTGAGAAAGAGAGGCTTGGCCATGAAGGTCGCATGCAGGACAGGAAGAGGAAGTTTGAGCACCCATCACATGACAGACACCAGTATCAACACGGAAGGAACTTTCAACCCCGCCCAGGAGGTTCTTTTCATCCAAGAGGTGGCTATCAACAGGGAAGCCAGTTCCGACCAAGCCAAGGACAGATGACTCGCAACTATGGAGGTGGAAACAACAGCTTTCAGAACAATGGAAACCACGGCTATGGGAATCAAGCACCCACGGATAACAACGGGACGCCCAACAACTCTGCTCCTAAGGAAGGGAATGCTACAAATCCTACAACTTTTGCCTGCTTCGCCTGTGGCAAACCGGGACACCGAGCTTCTAACTGTCCTGGGAAAAGGAACAACCAAGGCACAGCGGGAAACGGAGGACCGCAAGGCAAGCTTCCGCAGAACAACGCTCAAGGAAGACTGAACAACATGACCATGGAGAAGGCTCAGGAAGCACCGAACATGAGGATGGGTAAATATTCCGTAAACAATGCTTAAGCTTTAATTCCGTTTGAAAATGAAGCAATCAAGCTTAAGGTGAAGTCACTCAGAAAAGAAGTTGATCTGCTAAAGAAGTACTTGGATCTTTGGAATCCTAAGTGAACCCTAATCTCGAGGACGAGATTCCTGTGAGGGGGGAAGTCTGTAACATCCCTAGGTTTTAATTTTGGTGAATTAAAAATTTTTGTGCAACTTGTATGATAACACCAAAGAGTAATACTTCTCTCTCTAGAAATTCCTAATAATTAAATCATGTGCATTGCATTAGGGCAATTATGTGTTAGAGTGATTCGGCTTTCTTGGTTTTATTTGTTTGCTTGAGTGGAAATCGAATTTGAACTCAAACCGTTCAAATTCGAATTCAAATCCTAACTAATCCTAAAACCTATACTAACTCTAACAGGCCTAAACCTCTTTAACCCGACCCGTTAACCAGCTTCCAGCCCAGCCCGCAAGTCCAACCGCCGGCCCGCACTCTTCCCTTCCCTTTTCCTTCCGCGCAGCCCAACCCCGGCCCAGCTCCTTCCCTTCTCTTCCCGCGCGTGCCGGCCCACTCTCACCGCCTCGGCCCACCAGCCGCGACGGCCCGCCGCTCGCCCGTCCGCTCCCTCTTCTTTCGCTGACGCGCGGACCCCACAAGCGCCAGTGTCGTCTTCTTCCCCGCTCGCCCGATGACGCCGCCGCGTCGCGCCTTTCCTTTTCCGCCCGCGCGCGCGCCAGCCCGCGCCAAGCGCCGCGAATCGCGCTGGGCGTAACCGCCGGCCCCACAAGCATGTGCGCCTGCCCCCTCTTGGATTCCTTGGCCGCCAAGAAGCCCTCCCCATCCGAGCCGCCTACAAAACCCCCTCTCCCCCTTCCTCTCCGGCAAAACCCCAATTCCCCTGGGCGGAGCCCTGCCCAATCCACCCCAAACCCATCCCGTGGAAGAAGAAGGAGAGGAGGAAGTGGAGGCGCGGGTGTGAGGAAGCCGGCGCCGTCCGTGAGAAGCCCCGGAGAACGCCGTGCCGTCCGAGCCGCCGCGACGCCATCGCGCCGGAGCCGAGGAAGAGGAGAAGACGCCGTCAAGTGCCGCGAGGAGAACCGCAAGCCGTTCCACGACCCCTGCACCACGCTCGGCCTCACGTCTTCTTCCCCAATCCACCGTGAGTCCCTGTTTCTCCTCTCGCCGTGCACCATGCTCTGCTCGCCTTGGACATCATGTCGCGCTCGACGTTCTCTGCGTGTTGATGAACCCTGTGTCGCCCTTGAGCCCTTGCCTGACCGGCCTTCGAGCCGCACCCATCTTCTTGCAGGAGCCCAAAACCGAAACCCCAAAAACCCCCAGATCCCCTGCTCGCCGCCGTGCGCTCGCCGTGAACGCGGCGCACTGCGTCGCTTCTCGTTCTTGCCTCTGGCACCTCCAAAACTTTCCCCCGAACCCGTGCTCTTGTTCCTTCGCGTGCGCACCGCGGGCAGGAGGCCCGGGTCACGCACGAGGAGCCCCGCCGCCTTGAATCCTTGCAGCCGCTCGACGCTCGCCGGGAACCGCCGTTCGCCGGTGTTCCGCTCGTTCGGTCGCCCCTAAACCTCTCAAAGCTTCCTTGCTCGCCCCAGCCTTGCGCGCGTGACGCACCGGACAGGAGGTCCGAGCCGCGTCCGCGAGGGCCTCAGCGCCGTGCTCGCCGCCGGATGCGTCGCCGTGCCCACGCTCCGTTGGCACGCCGCGCCGTGAACGCCGCGGCAAGCCACACGACAGACCACACGAGCAGCTGGCCACACATCCCACACCAGATCCCGCGCCCTTCCCTGTGTCACCGCCAAGTGGGCCCCGAATGTCAGTGAAGCTGACCAACGGGCCCCATCCTGTCAGACGCCGAGCCGAGCCGATCCTTCGCCGCGGACGCAGCCGGCCTTGGGCCGTAGCAGTGCGGCCCACGAAGCCTTCGCCCACCAAACAAGTCCAGAAACCCCCCCCTGAACCTTTAGGCCCACAAACCGATCCGGCCCGAGAACAGCCCGAACACCGGCCCTTTTCCTTTTTCCTATCTGACAGCA
>CM014270.1:2889557-2940609 GCA_004135705.1 Alloteropsis semialata | reverse complement strand
GCAACATCTTAAAAACCAAGTAACTGATTTCTAAACAAAACTAAATAACTAAATTCTAAGCAACATCTTAAAAACCAAGTAACTGATTTCTAAACAAAACTAAATAACTAAATTCTAAGCAACATCTTATAAACTAAATAACTAAATTCTAATCAACACTAAATAACTAAATTCTAAACAAATCTAAATAATTAAATTCTAAGCAACATCTTAAAAACTAAGTAACTGATTTCTAAACAAAACTAAATAACTAAATTCTAAGCAACAAAACTAAATAACTAAATCTAAATAACTAAATTCTAAGCAAATCTAAATAACTAAATTCTAATCAAAACTAGATAACTAAATTTGAAACAAAACTAAACCATAAATGAATAAAAAATACTAACCAGAAAAGACTAGAGAATGAACAAGAAATACTAACCGTAAAAAATCTCGGCGCACTAAAATCTTAAAATCAAAAATCAGAAGCACACCTGCGGTTGGAGGCTCGCACTAAATTTAAAACCTCGCTCCCGGAGAATGAACAAGAAAGACAGAGCTGCGGTCGGCCGGCGATTTTAGACAGAACTGCGGTCTGCCGGCCATTATATAGAGGAGGGAAGCTTTTAGTCCCGGTTCGTGGCCCCAACCGGGACTAAAGGTCGGCCACCGACACCTTTAGTCCCGGTTCGGGCCACGAACTGGGACTAAAACTTTCTTTTAGTCCCGGTTGGAGGCTCCAACCGGGACTAAAAGCCAGTAATATTTCAATTTTTTTGTTTCAATTTGTTTCTTATTTCATTTACTAAAAAATATATTTCAGTTAGTTTTCTCATTTACTATATGTGATAATAATATGATTGATGTTACGATTATTATTCTCAGACAAATATATATATTAGTATTTTAGTTCATGTGTGTTGAGAACATTTGTGCTAATATAAATATTTTATTTCATTTAATAGCTAGATATGCTAATATGAACATGTGTGTTGAGAACAATTTGAATACAACTCCATCACAAAAGCATAAATTAATAATATAAGAGTGCATGCTCAATATCTTACATAATGGTTATAACAATACATTAAACATCACGATCTACAACAGCAATAGTCTTCTTTTTCACGAATGTGCCTTGCTTATGATCACTACGTGCGTAAGGAGCATCCTCTTTAGCTAATAGAATGCTTGGGTCAACATTCACGGCGAATGGAGGAATCTCGTCGAACTTATCATAATCTTCCGACATGCCTGTTTTGCTCTCGATGCCGACGATGTTTCTTTTTCCGGAAAGGACTATGTGTCTCTTGGGCTCATTATTTGACTTCTCTGTTTGCTTTTTCGGTTTACTAGACATGTCCTTCACATAGAAAACCTGAGCCACATCATTGGCTAGGACGAATGGTTCATCTCTGTAACCAAGATTATTGAGATCCACTGTTGTTATTCCATAATTGTCTTTTGACACCCCTCCTCCACTGAGCTTCACCCATTTGCACCGAAACAACGGAACTTTCAATAACGGGCCATAGTCCAGTTTCCATATCTCCTCTATGTAACCATAATATGTGTCCTTGTTCCCATCGCTGTCCAGGGCATCTACACGGACCCCACTATTTTGGTTGGTGCTCTTTTTATCTTGGGATACTGTGTAGAATGTATTCCCATTAATCTCATATCCTTGGAATGTCAAGACTGTAAAGGAGGGACCCCTGGCCAACCATGCTAGCTGTTCATGTATGTCCATATTGCGCATTAGATGTTTCCGCAACCAACCAGCGAAAGTATCAATGTGTTGACGTGTAATCCAGACCTCAGTCTTGCCCGGGAATTCAGTGCGTAAAAGCTCCTTGTGTTCATCTATATAAGGACTAACCAAGGATGATTGTTGTAGAACAGTGTAGTGTGCTTTGTTAAAAGAATCATCATCCCAAGTACCGACAACCTTCTTTCCTATTGTTCCTTTTCCACCGAGTCTCCCCTCATCTCGTGATTCAGGAACACCAATCGGTTTGAGATCATCGATGAAGTCAACACAAAACTCGATGACCTCCTCTGTTCCGTAGCCCTTTGATATGCATGCTTCTGGTCGAGCACGGTTACGAACATATTTCTTTAGCACTCCCATTAACCTCTCAAAAGGGAACATATTGTGCAAGAAGACAGGACCCAGAATTTCAATCTCTTTGACAAGATGAACTAGTAGATGTGTCATAATGTTGAAGAACGACGGTGGAAAAACCAATTCGAAGCTCACCAGGCATTGGCCACATCAACCTGCAACTTCAGTAGATTGTCTGGATCGATTACCTTCTGAGAAATTGCGTTGAGGAATGCACATAGCTTTACGATAGCTAATCGTAGATTCTCTGGCAGAACTCCCCTCAATGCCACTGGAAGCAGCTGTGTCATGAGCACGTGGCAGTCGTGGGACTTTAGGTTTGTAAATTTCTTCTCTGGCACATTTATTATTCCCTTAATGTTCGAAGAGTATCCAGAGGGCACCTTGATACTATTCAGACATTCGAACATGCTTTCCTTTTCTTCCTTGCTTAGAGTGAAGCTGGCAGGACTCAAGTAAATTCGCCCATTGTCCCTCTCTTCAGGATGTAGTGCATGTCGTTCTTCCATATCTTGCAGATCCTGGCGTGATTCCAGTGTATCTTTTGTCTTACCATAGGTGCCTAGAAAGGCTATCAAGTTGACGCAAAGATTCTTCGTCAGGTGCATGACATCAATTGCGTTGCGGACCTCCAAGACTTCCCAATATGGTAGCTCCCAAAATATACTCATCTTCTTAAACATGGGTGCCATCCCATTACTATCATTTGGAACAGCAACACTACCTGTCCCCTTTCCAAAATAACTTTTAGATCTTTTACCATAGCAAATATGTACTTTCCATCACGATGCATAGGCTTGGGACGACGATCTGCCTCCCCTTTGAAATGCTTGCCTTTCTTTCTTACCGGATGATTCATTGGAAGCCATCGACGATGGCCCATGTACACAACCTTGCGACAATGTTTCAAATAAATGCTTTCAGTATCATTTAAACAATGCGTGCATGCCCTATATCCCTTGTTTGTCTGTCCTGATAGGTTACTAAGAGCCGGCCAGTCATTGACGGTTACAAACAGCAATGCTCGTAGGTCAAATTCCTCTTGTTTGTGCTCATCCCACATACGTACACCGTTTTCGCCCCACAACTGTAAAAGTTCCTCAACCAATGGCCTTAGATACACATCAATGTCGTTGCCCGGTTGCTTCGGGCCTTGTATGAGAATAGGCATCATCATGAATTTCCTCTTCATGCAGAGCCATGGAGGAAGATTGTACATACACAAAGTCACGGGCCAAGTGCTATGACTACTGCTCATTTCACCAAAAGGATTCATGCCGTCCGTACTCAAAGCAAACCTTATGTTTCTTGGATCTTCAGCGAAGTCTTTGAATGTTCGGTCAATTTTTCTCCACTGGGACCCATCGGCAGGGTGCCTCAACTTTGAGTCTCGCTTGTGCTCTTCTTTATGCCATCGCATCATCTGAGCATGCTCTTTATTTCTGAAAAAACGCCTCAAGCGTGGTATTATAGGGGAATACCACATGACCTTCGCAGGAATTCTCTTTTTGATAGGCTCTCCCTCTACATCACCAGGGTCGTCTTTTCTGATCTTGTACCGCAAGGCGCCGCAAATCGGACACGCGTCCATTTTCTCGTACTCGGGACCACGATACAGGATGCAGTCATTTGGACATACGTGTATCTTCTGCACCTCCAACCCCAGCGGGCAAACGAGCTTTTTTGCTTCGTATGTTGTCGAGGGCAATTCGTTGTCCCTTGAAAGCATCTTCTTCACTATTTTTAGTAACTCACCAAAGCCCTTGTCCGATACACCATTTTTGGCCTTCCATTGCAGCAAATCCAATGTGCTCCCGAGTTTTTTTAGTCCCTCTTCGCAACCCGGGTACAAAGGTTTGCGATGGTCCTCTAACATGCGCTGGAACTTCAACCTCTCCTTCTCAGTTTCGCTTGTATCCTTTGCATTTTGCAACATCTGACCAAGATCATCTGCAGGCGCATCTTCTCCATCCTCTTCCTCAGCATCACCCATTATAGTATCAGCAAAAGCAGGGTATTCAGCAAATCCGAGAATGTTGTCATCAATCTCATCTTCTCCGTCTTCCATTATAACACCTCTTTCTCCGTGGCTGGTCCAACAACTGTAGCCAGTCATGAAACCGTGTCTAATCAAGTGGCTTGAATGACCTTTCTTGAACTGTGCTCCTTCAGGTTCTTGCAGACCCCGCAGGGTCAACTCATGAATCCGTTTTTCTTGTTTGCTCTGCCACATCTAGAAAATGATGCATGCCTTGAATGAAGTCACCTGAACGTCTGTCGGCGTTATACATCCATTGCCGGTCCATCTGCAAGATTAGACAATGTTTAATTAGTACAAATAGTGAGTTTATTTTTGAAATAATTGAAAATTACCATTCTAATTCATTAAGCAGTAAATTATAATCATAGTGAGTATGCTTTAACACCAAGTCTTCAAGTTCTTGGTACAGTGCATAGCGATTCCTCTGACGCCTCTCCCGCTTGCGCTGATTCTCTGTCGGCGGGTGTTGAGCTCTTGGAGGGATTGACGGAGTGGGTAGGAGTGCCGGCGCAGCCTGATGTGCAGCCATGTTTGGAAAATTCTCAACTTGACGCCTCGGGACGTGGGCTTCCCTCCTATGAGGTGAGGAGACTTCAGTGGGCCTCTGTTCTTGTGCGGAGTCCCGAACTCGCCACACTTGTCTTGGACGGGGAGGTGCAGTATGGTCCTGGCGTCTTGACCATTGATTCCAACGTGGAGGCAATACTCCCGTCCTTCGTTGGAATGCATGAGGTGGAGGAGACTTGCGACGAGGTGCTAGGGTGTGGCGCTGATGCTGAGGACGAAGGCTTGGAGTGTGGTACTCTCTTCTGCCCCCAGTGCGTACCGAGGTAGATCTTGGAGCTTCATAATCCTGAAGCCTCCTACCCAGCCGACTCACCTGGTCTTGAAGACGACGAAGCTCTTGTCGCATATCATCATTTTGGGGCTCAGCCCCTTCTTGTTGTAGGGCAGCGAACCTGTTGCTCGTGTCTAGGGTCGTGCCATCGCTCGCCGATATGTGACGGCAAGGTTCCCAATTGATTGGGCGGATGGAGCCATCATGGTACCTGTTGAAGGCCATGGTGGAGCCTGGGAGATGGGGCTGCTTTCGTGAGTGGCGCCTCTTCCAATACTCCTTCATGATGGTACGCCTCACTTGTTCCTTGATCTTGGTTGACTCGTTCGCCCATTCATCGGGGAACAAATCATACGGTGGCTCTAGCTTGCTAGGGTAGTTAAACACTTTATCAGCAAGGTCTCTTGTATCTAGAGACCAATCATCTTCTGGAACAGAGCTCTGGGCGATCCGAGAGCTAATTGACTCCTTCAGATGCTGTACCTTACGATACTTCCTTCTGTAGTTTCGAAGTGGATGTGGGCTGGAAGCATGGCGGGCATCTGAGATGTGCCGACGCAGATTATTAGAGACTGCTTCCAATGCCTCAAGCAACTCAACGTCAGCGTGCTCCACTGTTGGGGTAGGCACGTCTGGTGTAGAAACATGTGTGGTGAAGTGAAGGGCGGCAATGCTTGCACGCTTGTTGGCTGCCTTGGCGCGTAGTTCTTGCGCAGCCGGGATGTTGCCCTTGATCTCCGTCACAGTAGACTTCTTTAGGAGGGTGCGAGCTTCAATCATGAGATTGCGCCGCTCCCTCTTGGCTTTAGTAGAAGCTCTCTTCTGAGCCTTCTGAGTCTGGACCTTCTGGAATTGAGCGGGATCCTGAGTCAGGTGCGAATAGACCTTGTCGCCAAACTCGAAGACCGCCACGGGAGGAATGTGCTCTGACCCGAATTGGATCAGCCATGGTGCCTGAGTGTTAGCAGCAGCTGAAAGTCCTCCTGCAAGATGGAGATCTTCGTCAGGACAGTGCCACGCTTTTAGGCCATCATGCAACATGCTATGTCATGTAGGCTGGATGAACGGCGAAGACGAATCCGACGACCACTTGCACAGCAAAGATGGGAGGAGAACCAGGTCTCACTGGGCGTGCCAATTTGTTTGGGGAGAAAAATCACCTGGAGGATTTCTCTACACGCGGGGGAAAATATATATTGCGGGCGTGCCAGTGTAAATAAATACACAAAAGAAATATACAAAGACAAAGTAGGGAACACATATTTTATTCATATATGCGATAACACAAATACAGGTTCCCAATATATATGCGCGCTCCATTGCCTGCCGTTGGGCAGATCTAATATGGGCGAAGTGGTCTTCTGGTTCCTAGGGCCTCGGAAGGCACCTAGTTAATTATATCCGCAAGTCCAGCTCGCGGAACACCTCCGATTAAGCTGTTGTGGTCATCTTGTTCGATCTTCGCTTCGCGTTCTCCATGCATGATGAGATGATGAATATAATATAATATAGGGCGTCAGCATTATCATGGCCTCGTCGGTCCATGGGCCGGTTGTAGCGCAGTCGAAACGTCGACGGCGCCCGCCCGTGCTGTCCGGCCTCGTCGGTTGCGAACAACCGCGTTGTAGCAGTAGTGTTGATGGATTGCATGGTGGCGCTCAGCTCGAACGGTTGGATGACCCAACAACATAACCAACTAGCGGCAAAAAAAATAATTGGAAGAAAGAGAATAAAGAAGGGGTCCGGCGGCAGCAAGATTGCATCGACCGCTAGCGTCCAGAGAGCAAGTATCCCATGGCTTCACATAAACGTGTAGTAGGACCCTGTTCACTTTGATTAACCCATGCACATATGTACATGCACGTACACACATGGGTATATATAAAGAAGCACATTGACGTAGAAGCCCGTGCTCTTGGAAGGACGAAGGAGTCGACAGCCACTTCGACGACATCCGTGAATGGCGCCGCATATGCCGGCGGCCGGCGTGTTGAAGGTAGTAGACGCCATGGCCTCCTCGACCTCCGACGAGGAGAGTATGATGCGGTGGTCGGCGTTGTACTTCATGCTTGCGAGGGATCGGCGCATGCAGACGCAGATGCGCCGGCATCTCCTTAGCTGGTGAAGCCGTAGGCAATGAGGGGTCTCGGGTGGACGTCCCTTGGCGGCGCGTAGACGGGCTGTTCGAGGACGAGCTCCGGCGACGATGGCGTGCTGACGAGTCGGGTTGCCGGCGGAACGACGGCGCCCTCGGTAGCTGCGTCGGTACTTCTCTCCATGGCACTCATGATGGTCAGAGTGCACCCATGCATGCAGTTTGAGAGAAGCTGGTAAGAGAGAAAAGACAATGAACTAATCTTCACCTGAGTTACTAATGACGACGGGAAGAGGAGCCATGGCGCCGAGTGCTTGGCGACGACGGCGACGACGTGACCAGCGCGACACCGCGGACTGGTGCCGGAGCTCGAAGGCCAGGGACTTGCAGCTCGCCGGTGATGTACTGAGTGCGGGGGAAGATGGACGTGCGCTGAGATGACAGAGCACGATGGCGCTGGGTGTTGTGTGTTCGCCCTTTCACGAGAGGGCCTGACTTCCCTTTATAGACTGCAGCTAGGGTACTGGGGAGAGGAGCGTCAGGTTCCGCGCCGCCTCTGATTTGTTGGCGAACGAGTCAGTGCCGAGCGAAACGGCCGGCGTCAGTTCCTCAGCCGCGCGGCCCGTATTTCAAATTTGAAGCTTCTTCTTATCTGCAAGACTGCAAGCTCTATCCTTCCACGTCCGTCGCAGGATCACGCTGGCCGCTTCCTTCGAAATCTGTTGGCCGACAGATGGGACCAGCTGGAGTCCATGGCTTGCCCATGAACCAGAGTCGAGTCCAGAAACTTCTAGAAGATGACTGGGGCCACTCGCCATTCTCTTGCTTGGAAGAATCATACATGCATGCATACGTACAAGCAATCCCAGGACACACATGCATGTCACGTTGCTAGCTTCTTGAGAAGCTAATACTCTTTTGGTATACATAGGCGTATATCTGTATGTATACGATCGTGGCACTTACATGGGCCTATATTACCAAAATTAGCCCAAAAGCCCAGTAGCTAATTGTGTTTAGACCGTCAACTGATTGGGCCGAGCTGAGAGCTTGCCTCGTGAAGGGCTCATCGGTCCCTTGCCAATTGGGCCGGCAGCTGCTCCTTGCCGCTAAGGAAAATTTGCTCACGTATACAAGTATGTATATACAAGCGTGTATTCTTGTTAATAGCTCTCTTGTACGTGCCTCTTTCATGGTGCACATGTACAAAAATCCGTCAAACACCGCCCTAATTAAATTGGCTCAAGCACGTTAACCGTCATCTCAATCACTTGATCCGGTTACCCGTACTTCAAACAGTTCAATTAGACGATCTGTCGGGTCAAGCCCGATGAAACCACTGAATTCCCGATCGAACAAATGTGCACAAGGCTCACTCGAAGGAGAGCACAGATGTTACCAACATCACCATAAATTACAACAGTTCCATAATTAAGTTTTACAAGCCAGAGTTTAAAACACTTAGTACAAATCAGTGTTCTGAATAAAAGGAGTGGAAACTAAACGACGAGATACAACAACATGTTCATAAGCCCAAAGAACATGTCATCAGAAGCACGCAACAACACCAGTTAGTCTTCAATCCACTCGAAAGTCTAGCCCGCTGGAACGGTCTGACCATCGATGATCCACTGCTCGGAGCCATCGGACACATAGAATTCACGCTTTGAAAATCAAAGCAACAAGCAAGGCTGAGTAACTAATACTCAGCAAGACTTATCTGAATATGGCGTTCTTTAATGGCAAGCGGCTCTCACGCGTGGTTAGTGTCTGGGGCGAGTGGCAACATGTTTCGGAGTAGGTGGAACAACGTCATGGCAGGTTTAGACAGTGGCCAAGGCGTGTTCGACGTCGGAACGAGGACGGCGACGTGACCGGTCCCTAACCCGGCCATGTCTGTTGTGGATGACGTCCGCGGACATTGGGAGGAGAGTTGCAGGGCATGACATGGTTACAGGCGACCTGACGATGCGCAGAACGTGGCGTGACGTGGTGGGGCGCGCTATAGCGGTGCCAGAGGTGAAAGGACATCACGACGCTCATGTACGATGGACGGCGACCGCGAACACATCATGACGACGGTTACCGAGCAGCTCAACTTCGCGTGGCCATAACTTCGAAAAGTACTGCATAACCCAGCCCACCCAAGAATACGAAAGTTGGAGAGGGTTGATAGGGCTACAACTTTGACTGAGTAAGTTTGTTCCAAAACTCGACGGATTGGGAGATAAACGAGAGCAAAGTTCGTTCAAAATCACGAAATCTGCCCAGACGGGCAAATTCGCGATGAATGAAACTGGGTTGTGTAGCTATTTTTGAAATAGGATTGTGGGAGTTTGGGGAACTCTCAAGGAGTGAGTTTGGTACCGTTGGAAAGATCGTTGAACGATCTACAAGTTTTATAAAGGCTCCAATGCAGGATACCTAGCTTAACATATTTTAATTAAGCACTCAAAACAGCAATAAGCATGACTTTAAACTTAGTGCTAGAGAGTTAAAACAAGTCTAGAACACTAGCTATGCACATGAGATGTTCATGAAACTTGATAGACATGTTATATAGAGTATGAGCGAACCATCATAAGTATTCTAGCATGAACCATGCATATAGTGCACATGAAATGATGGCACATGTGTATGCATGAGATGATGACGCGCTAATGATCATGCTTGCTTTTCTACTCCTTTAGATGATAGAGATCATGCTATATCAAAACACATGTTTAATTATGTAATGTAAGTTGACAACCATAGGGTTAAACACTAGAGGTGTTACAGCCCTCCCCCCTTAAAAGAATCTCGTCCCGAGATTCCGGTGCATAGAAGCTATGTGCTAAGTTTTAAGTGCCTCTATGTTGAGCGAGTAAATCAGAATATTTATTCTGGAATGACTCTTTTATTCCCTTGCTCTTGGTATGATTACTTCTTTGACTTGTATAGATCCTTGCAGATTTGTTCCTTGCGGCTTCTCTTTGTCACAACTTCAGTGCACATGCTTTATCCGTATCATAACTTCCTCATTGATAGCTCTCTAAATGGGATAGTGCGTAGACATATGAGGATTGATAGTTATTAAGAATATATATCCACTTATACATGTCAGTGCTCCAAAAAACATAAGGATAATATGATCATTGACAGAGCATGGTATACCACGGGATCACAACTTCTCTTAGGAATGCGAAGGTGATGGGAAAACCGTGGTGGTGGCATGGCCCTCCCAGATTTGATTCCATCTTTTAGTTTGCCCCAATTTCGGATGTTGATTGTGGAGCTAATGGTTAGCTAGGCTTCTAATGCCATAGGGATTTGTTTTCCAAGAGTTGCTGCGAATAGTGACTCTTGATTGCAGATTGTTGAGATGCCCTTCAAGATGATATGTGGAACAGATAAAGCTTAACATCCTTTAGCGAAGAGACATGCGGTTGATAAGGAATAAAAGTGTGTGCTCCTCTTTCAGTCAACTATTGGGCGGACTTCATTAGGATTATCTCTCCTTATGCACTACAAAGTTTGATGCAGACTAATGGTTCAACTTCCCTCCGTATTTAGCACACTGCTAAGGCCTGTACAAAAGTACCCTAGGAGATTGTGGATGATTAAAGGATGTTGGGCTAAGTGAGAATGGGTGATAACCACATCTCATTCACAAGGAAACAGTGGTCTGCCTAGATAAAAAGGGGAAATGCCAATACTCTTACTCATGGCTCCTTTAAAAGAATTCAGATGATGAATGTCATAGAGATCAGGGCAAGGAGAGGTAGACATATGCTATGAATATGCAAACACAATATACTTCCCATGGTGTCATTTCTCTATGAAGTGGATGGTGCACTTAGGTGATGGTTGGTTGCAAGGATGCATTGACCAACAAAAATGACCCATGGTACCTATGCCGCGATGCATTAGAATGATGCTCAGGTCATGATGGACGCAATGGGAAGGTGCATATAGGACCATGATCATGCATTTGAGTTTATGTATTCATGTAAGGATGCAAGTTTATGTCCTATTCCATATGCAATGATTACCTTTCCTAAGGCAAGGGTCGAGAGACCAAGTTTAGGCAAAAAAGTTGCGTTGGTGAGGGATTATGATGGAGTCGCATCTACTCACCCCTGATACCTACGTGCCCCTACTGACACAGTTGCGCGGCTGTAGCACGCACAAGGTCCTAGGTTCCATCGTGGCACCAGGTTGTGGGACAAAGCTCCACCATAAAGTAGAACTCATGGATCGCAACAAAGGAGGCACATGCAGTAAGTAAGAGAATTTCCAGGGACCAAATTTTAGTTGACTTATGATGCCAAGTATGTGAGTGGTCTTATGATGATCATGCAATGATTATGCACTATGCAGAATAATATGGTGACATACATAGATGATGCAACCTCGTAGTATGATTATGGTATGATTATGCGTGGCTGCCATGGTTGAGCTTATCCCCTTATTTTCAGTGGAGTAATAGAAAGAATTCTTTGGTGTCTGTGGAAAGAAATCAAGGTGACCAATGTTGAGTGGAGCATCAAGATCAATAGGCGAACACTTGGTCGCTGATCCAATAGCAAGGAATTGTACTCAGAAGTAGTGTAAAGGAGCAGCAAGGATGCACTAAAGTTGCAGGCGAAAAGGTTGATCAAGGAACAAGGTTGAATCTTAGAGTTTAGATAACATTCTTGGAAAGGTTGGTAGCCACTAGATAAACCAAAATTGGTGTGCCTGATTTCTAAACCCAAGTTTGTCATACTCTCAGACGTATGCAAGTTCAAATTTCTCCCTTGGGCTATGTGTGCTACTTTGCTTGCTATGGCTGGAACACATGGATATCTGAGTTGATCCCAATGGAATTATTTGATAATGGTCAAGGGAAACAATCTTATTAACCCATTGACGGCGCAATTGGGATTATTTCTGAGTTGCTTGCTACGCTTCATCCAGTTCTCGGCGCAATTGGGCGCGTTCTTGGTCCCAAGCTGCTTGTCCCTTGGCCAGATCGGTTGTGGCTTTCTCAGCGCGGGCAATGGACGTGCTTGCTCTCCGAAGCATCTCAGATTTCTGCTGAGATCGTACAAGTATACTCTACATCCAGATTAAAGGAAGCAGGGTTGATTACAGTACGAAGGAGATAAGTATTTACAATACTACACTATTTCTACTAACCTCTGTGAGCTTGGAGAGTTGTTTGTACAGCTCGGCGGCCTTCTCCAGATCTTCGTGGTCAACTTCAGAATTGAATAAGAAGGCGTCTTCATCCTCATTAGCGTTGACGCCGGGTGTGCCGGTGAAGATCTGGAATGGCTCTGGTGAAGGCTCGCGGGGTTTCTTTTGCTCCCGGATGATTTCTTCAATAACAGCTTCCTTCATCAGGCCAGTGGTGGTGTCCAATCCTTCAGAGCGGAGGCTAGCCATCCGGATACTTTCTGTTGCTTTGGGCCAGGACCCAGGAGCAGAAGTACCCGGAGCGGCTTGCTCTCTTACAGGAGGTGGTGGCGCGACGTTACTGCTTGCTGCTTGAGGATGGGGCGGTGAAGATGCTTGGGGGCTTGGCCCTTCTCCTCCTCCTGTCTCCGTGATTGGAGTCTTTGGTACGTCTGTAGGAGCAGGAGTAGGCGGACGGCTGCATAAACAATTGAAGATTAGCAATATTCGCGTTTCAGAATTTTGCCCCATGAAGATTGGATCATCTACCTGGCAAATTCCATGTTGAATTCAGGTTCTTCCACAACAAAGTCAAAGCCGCCAGACAGGTTGTTTTGAGGTCCTTGAGGCTCTTCCGACTGGGCGGGTTCTTCTTGTTGAGGATTCTGCAATTATACAATCAATTCAGAAAACAACTCGGCAAGAGGATAAAACCAAGATTTTTTGGCAAACAAGATAATAGGGATACCTTGGGCAGAGGAGACTGTAGTGGGATTCCCACTGGGATCTCCACATTGGCTTCAGGCTCTGCTTCAAGTGCGTCTGCTTCATCAAGAATAGTATCTGATGATTTCTGCACTGAAGGAGACACTCTTTTCCGCATAGCCCGTTTTTTCTTGGGGATGGTTGGACTTGGGGCATCGTCATCACAAGGCCTTTTCAAGCCTGATCCTCCTTGCCCGAGTATTTTCCCGAGAGGAGGTTGGGGTGTGTCATCATCAGAATCGACTACTTCTTCCACAATCACCTGGTCCATATCTGGCGGCGCCTTTTTCTTCCCTTTCCCCGAACTTTCAGCAGTTTGCTGGGGCGGGGGAGATCCAGGCAACCCGGATTGGTTCTGCAATATCTGGGGGCGAGGAAGCTAGTCTGGTGCGCAATTCCTGGCATTGGTAGTGCAGCAATTGATCAGTTATCAAGACACAAGAAGGTGTATATCATAATTGATATTCGGGTTGTTTTCAAGCTTACCAATGATGACGGACGACTTGCCGAGTACTCGGGTACCCGGCGTGGCAGATCTTGGGCATCCATGAAGAGTGCCTGGACGCGGACGGCGACTTCATCTGACGACAAATCGCTGGTGGAGATCCTGGTCGGGTCTTCGGAGCCAGTATACTCATAGCCAGCGTGCACCCGCTTCTGGCAGGGTTGTACGCGCCGGCGCAAGAATGAGCTGGCAATCCCGATGGCGGTTAGGCCTTGATCTTTCAGCGCAGCGATCATCTTGATGAGCCTGGAGATTCCGTCGACCTTATCCCTATCGAGGGATTCATTCCATGTATCTTGCGGCCGAGGGAGATGACCAGAATGCTTGGATAGCCTCGGGGGCTGATTCTCCACATAGAACCACTTGTCATTCCAGTCTTTAATAGAGTCCTTCATCTTGAAGTCGAAGTAGACGTTCTTCATGCCCTGACGCAATTGAAATCCGGCCCCGCCGACTACTTTGTCTGGGGTGGCCTTTACGCGGAAGAGGCAGCGGAACAGATTGAAGTGGGGATCGATCCCCAAGAAGGTTTCGCAGAGATGAATGAAGAGGGAAATTTGAAGAATTGAATTGGGATTGAGATGGACCAATTCCAATTTGTAATAAGACAGAAGCCCTCGGAGAAAATCATGAGCGGGGAGGGCGAAACCGCGTTCATAAAAAGCGACAAAAACCACGATTTCGTGGATTTCTTCGAAGGGCCAGGCCTTACCTGCATCGGTGCGCCAACAGGAGATTGACTTGTCCAGCAGGTAGCCTTGCTCCACAAGACCTTGCACCATCTCATCTGTAGCCTTGGATGGCTTCCAGGTGAGAGCCGGCGCAGGAGAGTTCTTGAACACTGGCATATCGGTGATTGGGATCTTCGATTTCTTTTTGCTTGTGGCGGATTTGCTCTCAGTGGCCTTGCTGGAAGCAGGCTTGCGACCCATCTTGCCAGACGAGATTCTTGATTAATTCTCGAACGGGGCTTGAGTGGATTGCAGATTGCACGCGAAGACGAAAAGAGTTTGAGGATTTCAGTAGTGAAAGCGACGGCGGCGGGGAGGAGAATACGAACGGTTCACCCTCTGTCTTATAAGATTGAAGCGGTAACCCTAAGCGTATTCTTCGTAACCCGTTTTCCAAAATACGCCAACACTTATGTATTCGCGGTTACAAACCAGATGCATATTTGTGCGGCCATTTCCTAACGAGCTAGGTCATTTTCCGATGAATTTTCATTCTCGGGGGCTGATGCTTAATAGGAGTTATTTCCATATCAAAGAATATACATATTTCAACAGAAGTCTTTAAGCTTATTGACATCTGCTTTAAGCTTGGGGGCTGGGGGGAAATAGTATATTTCTTTTGGAAAGTTTTTTCAATGAAGACCCTGGAATTGTTTTTAATCCTTGAAAACATTTCTAGGCTCGGGGGCTAGACCCATAATGGGTCCATCTTTTTTCAAAAGCTGGACACCATTATAGTAAATGGAGAAGTTTTTGCATCAATCTTGGTTCATAAACCAAGGCCGGGGGCTGGCTGCAAAAGAAGTCGGCAAAGGAGCACATCATGTTCACTTCTGAAGGTTTTCAACATGCAAGACGACGAGGAAACAACTCGGCTGATGCTGAAATCGTTGAGAAACAACCCGGCAGGCGTGAAGACATGAAGACGCTCGGGGGCTTGACGGTCCAGGATCCATGGGAGTCCTCATGGGCCACAGTCCCGTTAGGAAATTGGGCCGGCAACCCTGACTGATACAAGGAAGGACTGTACAGCTTAAGGAAACTAGTCGGGTACTGGGACACAACCCGGCCTACTCATGTTAGGACTTTATGTTTTGTATCCGACTAGGAGTTTGTATTTCTTGCCTTGTAGACCCTGTCTCCCGAGTATATAAGGTGAGGCAGGGACCCCTTGTAAAATCATGCACATCAATACGAGAAGATCCACTATACAGGACGTAAGGTATTACGCTCTCTACTCGAGGCGGCCTGAACCTGTCTAAATCGTCTCGTGTTCACCATCGTGCTTCTGGTTCCGGCGAGGCCCCCACGAACAACTCGACTACTTAGGGACCCCCCATAGTAGGCTAGCCGGTATAAAAAACCGACACCCATCGATTGGTTAGATCACCGTTTGACTCGTCAGCCCTCTCTATGGTTTGAGGAAAATTGAACCGAGAGCAAGTCAACTGACGCTTAGCACTTCTATGTAAGGGTCATGGAATATGATGCCATCTCATATGGTTATGGCCAAGTGTGGGTTATGGCTCTGTGATGGTAGTTTATGCATCTTCTTAGGTGGATTAGTTGAAAAGGGTTGGCTCCTCTACTAGAAAACCGGAGGTGAGTATGCGGCGGATCTTGAGTGATACTTTCTGCAATAACAAACTAGGGTAACCATGATGATGACTCTCAGACATACTCGAACCGATAGTCATGCAGGATCCCCTTGTCAAGGAACTAAGCAATACAAAGATTTAACTGGGTTAAAGGAGTAGAACATTGTAATCATGGAACATCTGATTCTTGACAAGTTCTTCCAATAGAGCTAGGGATGGGTACAACCAACTGTTACCAGGTACCCCACACAGTAATACTGAGATAACCACCATCGATGCACCCAAAAGATGGTACTAAGATAACTGCTGGCTCTCAGCAGACTGGTTTATCCATTACATTCTAAAGAGAAATCAATGTCGCTCATGTGGAAGTGGGCGGGTTACATGGAAGTAGAACACTAAGAGCATCAAGATCTGGAGCACACGACAGGTGTACATCACTACCTCCATCCAACAATCTAGATTACACACCTCAAGGATCTGAGCCATGGGAGTAGGCATGTCTTGAGTTCTTCCTTACAGATGTAGCTGGGAGATCTTGGCTTGGGAGGGGCTACTCTTGGGGCTTCTTCTTGAACTTCTGCTCCAATGAGGCTGGTAGTGGTGAGTGGCGGAGAAGCTTCAAAGAGATTGCTTGTATGTGGGTTGCAAGGAGTTGCGATTTGTCCTTGCAATGCCTACAAGAATCAAGCAAAGGATGGGGCTTGCTGAAGAAGTGCGATCGGTGGCTTGTTGAAGATAAAGCCAAGAGGAATGCAAGCGGTGGATTTGGACAGCTTGGTAGTGGAGGAAACATGCTTCAACGTCGATGGCTTCTGCCAAGCTTGTAGTCTTAAGGTAGCCCGTGGAGGTGTGATGATAGGGCCGTGTGTGTGGTAGCTCGAACGAGGAGGTAGGGGCCAGTGAAACTAGTGGAGGTGTCATGATGTGAGGCACGGTGGTGGCCGACAACGAGATGCTCGATGACGTGACAGTAGGAGTAGTGGTAGGTATGTAGGTGTAACACCCCAACCTCCAACACCGCACAACGCCATCCTTCCGTAGGGGCTTGCCCGCTTACACATAGCACCCTGCTTAGACTTTCGTCCTTGCTTCGTGTAAAAGGGTTAACCCGAAGGTGCTATGGCTGGAGGACAAAGACTTATAAGCTGGTTCCACCCTTGCTCAACTAGCAATGTGGTACTAAACATGTGCACCTGCACTCATGGCCACAACTGGGCCATATCCAAATTGGGCTGGGTGTCACACACACCACCCCTCAAAGAACTCGACGTCCTTATCGGACCAGCCCACCCACACTTGGGCAAATGTCCCAGTAGACCGCCCCCTCTTAGCGCAAGACCGTACGTCCAGAGCCCGACATATGCCAAGCCGTGTGTCCCATCATGGGCCCACACGCGCCATGCGCCATACGCTTGCACACTGCACCCGTACGCGCAACCGTGAGGGTCGGCTCTGATATCTCTTGTAACACCCCAGCCTCCAACACCGCACAACGCCGCCCTTCCGTAAGGGCTTGCCCGCTTACACATAGCACCCTGCTTACACTTTCGTCCTCGCTTCGTGTAAAAGGGTTAACCCGAAGGTGCTATGGCTGAAGGACAAAGGCTTATAAGCTTGTTCCACCCTTGCTCAACTAGCAATATGGTACTAAACATGTGCACCTACACTCATGGGCCACAACTGGGCCATATCCAAATTGGGCTGGGTGTCACAGTAGGGCAATAGAGTGGAACCATGGCAGGGCGATGGAACAAAGTAGGATAGGGTAAAAGTGTGGTGCATGCTAGCGTGTTCCAGAGATTTTGCCCCAGATAAAGATGCGGCTTGCCTTCGGAAAAATGAGAAGGAAAGGGTTTCACCACAACTTTCCAGGTAAATCTTTTGGTCCTGTTCTTAGTGCAAAGAATTATTGATAGCCGATCTACATAGGAACCATTTGGCACTTATTTCCCTTCTTTTCACAAGGATACAGAGTATATCCGTCCTTCTTTGTCTTAGAGGGGTGATTTAGCATTACTTCTAAAATCAAAGATTATTTCCATGATAGACCTCTAGACTGTCCATGATACTCTAATGCACAAGTGTCCTCCAATATTTTTTTAACCTTGAGGGATATCATAATAGATTTTGGAATGGCTCTACCCACAAGTGTTAAAAGCATGTAAGGGTTAGATGCGGATTGAGCTACAACTTTTTGGCCATCCATCTTCGCAGACTTGGAAGGTATCTAGGTCAAATAATAACTTCTCTTCTTGAGACTTATTCAAGAATATATCAACAATGCCCAACTTGATTTTTTTTGTCCATAGATTGCTCACACAGAGGATAAAATCTGAAATTCTTGCAAGGCATCAGGAAGGTTGAAATTAAAAACATAGGAGCAGCAGCAAGAGAAACGACATAACTCCAACTACAATTTTGTTGTGACGTGCTTGAGTAAATTTCAACTTCATCTAGGTGAATCAATTGCTACAAGGTCTGCTGATTTTCAGAGATATCAGGGTAGCAGATTCCTAGTGTTCTGTCCATAACTCGAGTTGCACAGGGAGGAAAATTCTGAGATTTTGACAGAAGATCCTTCTACAAATTCCCCACAACTTTCTTATTTACCATTTCTGCAGAAAAAAAAATCATTTTCTAGGTCAAAAACTGACATGTTCCAGATCTGTCCAGATTTGCAATTTCCCGATTTTCAAGCTCAACATTTGAAGCAAGTTATTAGTTATGTGTATTGTGCCCAAAAACCCCAAAGGAGTTAGATATGTGTCACACCCGGTTTTAAGGACAAAACCAGATGCCTATCATATGTGAGCCAGGATCAAGTTTTCACACATATGAGACTTCATCAGTGATATAAAGATAGTGCTTAATGTAAATAATATTAAAGAATATTATTACACTCACTCGAAGCGAATAACTAGCAGCGGATCTTGAACACTTCACCACAGGCAGCTGACTGGGGGAACACTGAAAGTGCATCTAGGCCCTCAAGTGGATTTTGTTGAATTGAATGACAAACGATTAAAGGACTAATGTGTTTGTTAAAGTTATGAGCAGGGATTAAAATGTATATTTTATGATACACTATTGTTCATGGGTTGAATGCAATGTGTATGGCTCATAGTGTTACATACCAACAAGTGTGTGGTCCCATTATGCAAGGATATGATAAATGGCAAGCTATGGTGAAACAAAGAAAGGAGACATGTTGACATATGTGATATATTGGTCTCTAAAATAATGAAGGCTTGTTGAACATATATATATAGTATATATATATATATATATATATATATATATATATATATATATATATATATGTATATATATATATATATATGTATATATATGTAATATATATATATGGGATATCTTGGATCATGGTGGATAAAATTGCTAAGTATTGCAAGATTGGTTTTCGTTATTGAATCTGAAAAGTGATACAAATCTATATGGAGCTACATGCGAAGCAATGATGAAGCAATAATTCGGGATATGCTATGTAGGTCTCCAATAATATGAGATAATCTATTTGTCAAAGAAGAATGATATTGCAAGACTTCATGTGAGTATGATAATGATGACATGAGCAAAAATATGTTTTACATATTGGTCTTCTATTGGAAGCTTGCAATTATGTGGGATATTCTTTATTGATCAAGAACAAGCATTTGAAGAATCTTTCAAATGGAGTTCATTCAAAGGCAAAGCAAAGTCGACTTGATGATACAAGGGTAAGTGATGAAGAAGCAAATTGAGATGACTAGAGCGAGGGACTAAGCAAGCTAAGGTGCAAATTGCTAAGGTGAAGTATCTAGTATCCGGGGGTGTGTTCGAAGTATCATATCCAAGTCTCATCAAGAGAAGCAATGCAATGCATATATATGTGATGATTGATAAAGAGGGTGACTTATGGATTGAAGTGAACTCAAATATAAGGTATGGAAAATCCTAAGTCACTAGCTCAAGGTGGATGTGCTCAGCTGAAGATACAATGTTGAAAAGACCTCAAAGAAGTGATTGATCAAGTATTGGCATGATCATTGACATACAAGCTCAAGTGGTTGAATCATGATTTATCTTATGTCTTGAGTATAGGTATGCCGTACTATCAAGAGGGATGCAACATTGATTTAATGACAATCTCCAAAAGTGCTCAAGTGAACCCTTGTGAGTCAAACCGTGAGAGTTTCTAACTTAGTGGGGGTTCTTTGGCAAAACCGGTAATACCGGTTTTGGGAACCGGTAATACCGGTTTCTGTGGCCTGTGTCTAACGGCTAGTTTATTCGAATTTCGGTAAAACCAATTTTGGGAACCGGTGGAACCGGTTTTCCTCTGACAGAAAAATAGCTAGTTTTTGGAGTGGTGGGTATTTATAGCCATGAGCTCCTCTTTGAGGGGTGGCCGGCTCAGTTCAAGTCTAACGCCTTCTAGAGGCCAGCTGAGCTCTCCCCAACCTCTCTAAGTGAGACTTGTGTTCATAGCTTGAATCTTTGAGTTGGGTTGAGAGAGTGACTTGTGTGTGAGCATTGGAGAGCAATCCTAATCCTTGATCACTTGTGGTTTCGTCAAGCAATCGTTGAAGCATTTGTTACTCTTGGAGGTTCTTCCTCCTAGACGGCTAGGCGTTGCCCGGTGAGCTACCGAAGTGTGTGGTGAGCCACGGGATCATTTGTGAAGGTTTCACCTCACCTCCGCAAGGGAAGAGGTAACTTAGTGGAAAGAGGAGATAGCTTGACCTAGTGTGGTCGCATAAGCTTCCTCAACGGAGAGTAGGATTCACTGTGCCTTGGTGGTGGCTTGGTGCAGCAGTGAATCCGAACTTCGGGAGAAAAATCTCTTTGTCTCTTGGTTTGAGCTCTTTCCTCATATTGTCATTTCTAGCATATTACTTGTGCTTCTGCTTCGATCTACTTTGGTGTGTTGAGCTGTGTGCAGGAGCTTCATTGGAACACTTGGAAACATCCCTGAAAGCTTCACACCATTTGTGGTTTGTGCTAGAATTCGTAGAAGGGGAAATACTTGTGGTAGTGCAATCTGTGTAGAACCGGTTTTACCGGTTTGGCAAACTGGTAATACCAGTTTTGGTGCTGACAGTTGGAATTAGTTTTTGTAAATCACAGATTCGCCTATTCACCCCCCTCTAGGCGACATCAAGGTCCTTTCAAACATGTACGCCTAGAAATCTCCAAAAAACTCCACCAGACTTTCCTGTCTTAGCCTGAGCCGCAGATAAAGCAAGGTTGAGTATGCTTACGGTTGGTACTCAGCAAGTGTGGAGCAAAAGCAAGTGACATGCAAGGCTTAACAAGAAAAGCTGGCTATTTAATTTAGCTTAAGCACTTTAGTTGGTCATATTTTATTTAGCAGCATAATTACTAAGTGTAAGTATATACCAACCCAATTAAGCATAAACATATACCATAAACCATAACCATATCCAATGCATGAATGATCAAATTTATTTCGTCTTCAAGTTCAATTATCATGCGAGGGTCCAGGCCGCTCTTGACCGTGAGCACGGCTGATATATCAGTTTTTAACACTCTGCAGAGGTTGTACACTTTCACCACAAGTCGTGATTCCCATTGCCAAAAGCATGTACTCCCATCATACCACGTGAACAAAGTACTGGGTTTCACTGCGAGGCCTTTCCAAAGAATCTCTCAATGTGTGTGTGCTCCCTTACCATGCAGGTCTCTAGAAGGAAAACCTTCCTCTCCCGTGCCTCTGCACACAAACCTTGCCGGTAGCAACCAGCCCCCTCCAAAACAAGCGGTGCCTCCACACAACATTGAGATCCTCTAATTACTTAGCCAAGACCATAGCCCGTTAGTTCCTGTGGTTGTACTGTTTTCCTGGGTGGTCACTCCATGTTCCAATTAACACAAGTGGTCTTATTATCATGATGCATAGGAACATGAATAAAATGATGGCACAAATTCATTATCTTGGATCTTAGTGTAGGCCATTCCCAAGTTTAAGCAACTAAGCATCAACTACCCAACATTTAAATATAAACCCAAGGTTTGACAAGGAATGGTAAATAAAACTAGTCAATCCTTAACATAGGACCCATCATATTAAAAGCATGCAAGCATAGCAAATCTATAAATTTGAGCATGCCATTTGGTTATTAGGACTGAATAATATGATCAAGAATACACTTGCCTTAAATCCAAATAATAAAGAGTATTGCTAAAATCTTCAGAATCTTGGTCCTCAAATTCCACGAACAACCTTGAACACCACAACTGTTGCACCGTCTAATCGTAGCACAGGGGCACATACAATAAAACAGTACAACAAAATAAGAAACAATATACCAAACATGAATAACAATACAAAATAACACTCTAAAGCTGTAGATCATATTCTTAGGGTCATGTGAGCAAAAGAATCACTTGAAACAGAGTTAAAACGGATGAGATATGGTTAAAACAAGATTGCAAGGATCTAGTCGTAATTAACAATAGCTGAGAAGGACTAGCAGATAAGATTTCTGAGAGATAGTAAATAGTGCCGCGAACAGATGAAATAACAGGGTTAGCTCTCAGAAAGTTCTCGGGTGGGATTTATATGCAAAAAGAAGAATTATATAGGGGTTTCCTAGAAGATGCATAAGACACATAACTTTCTAACTTATTTACTTGTTTCTATAGGTGCTAGATTGCAAAACCACCTTTCTTCAACCTGTTTGCATCACGTACAGAACCGAAACTCTCCGTGACCGAAGCTTGACCGGTGGTCACGGAACTCTCGGCAGTACGCCTTGCTCGGCCGAGCGCGCTGGGGAAAAGGAGAGAAAAGCGAGGGAAACTCAGAGGTGGCTCACCAGCGGCGGCCGAGGCGAGGATGAATTTGTCCGGCGTCAGAAGGGACGGCGGCATCCACGAGCGGCAAGGCCAACAGGAAAAAGATGCGGATCAGAGAAACAGGGCTAGGATTAACAGAACTTGCGCATGTATAGCAAAACGGATAGGAAACGAGATGAGGATCACGATGATGTGCTCACCAACGCGGGAAGATGATCGACGGCGACAAAAAAACTCGCCGGAGTTGGGGAAGACGATGAAGACGATATCCAATACACACAATCCACCACACCACGGCGTAGAGCTCGATGAGAGGAACTCCGTGGCGGTGTTGGTTTTCGCCGGAAGTCGACGGTCTCGCCGGAAAAGCTCGCTGGAGTTCGACAAAGACCAACTTTGACTTTCAGATCTACGGAATTTGGAGAGTCAACTCGAGAAAAGGATTTTAGATCTGAAATCAGCACGTCGAGACGAACGCGGCAGTATATATATAGGTAAGGTTCGAGATAAAGATATTTTTGGGATTATTTTCCTAGTTTCGGAATTTCTGAAAATATTTTCCAGCTCAGAAATAAATCCAGAAAAAGGCTAGATTCGTATTTAATGCGCGAAAAATATCCAGAAAATTCCAAAAATACCGAGAAAACTCTTAGAGATAGATATGGACACGAGGAACCCAAATAAAATATTTGGAGCTCGTGGAAATACTTTCTAGAAGCCTTGAGAAGAAGATTTAGCTCTAGGAAAAATAAGAATAAATTCCAGAAAATTCTGAAAAATTCCAAGAGAAACCTATTTGGTTCCTAAACACTCAACTCATAGCAATTCAAATTTGAATTTTGACGAACTCCATCCAAATTCAAAATGCCAACACAATAAATAATGCAACTAGCATGATGCAACAATACACTTTTTATGAGTACAATTATTTGAATTGATATTAAAATTGATAAGATCCTAGATAATTCCAATTAAATCTTAGAAATTTATTTATGCCTTAAATAAATCCTAGAAAATTCAGAAAATGTTTCTAAAATTTCTTGTGATGAAAATTAGGGTGTTACAAACCTACCCCCTTAAAATGAATATCGTCCTCGAGATTCGGATGGGTTAGCGAAGAGGTGGGGAAACTCTGCCTTCAATTCATCTTCTCTTTCCCATGTAGCTTCATCTTCTGCATGGTGACTCCATTGCACTTTGCACATCTTGATCACTTTACTTCTGGTGATTCGTTCTGTAGTCTCCAATATCTTCACCGAATATTCTGTGTAAGTCATGTCATCATGCACATTCAATTCATCTAAAGGTAACTGCTCTTCTGGAACTCTGAGACACTTTTTGAGTTGAGATACATGAAACACACTATGCACATCTGATAACTGTGCTGGCAACTCCAACTGATAAGCTACTTCTCCTCTTCTTTCTAATACTTTGAAGGAATATAGCGAGGTGCATGCTTTCCCTTGACTTTAAATCTGTGTAAACCTCTAATTGGTGACACTTTCAAGTACACATAATCTCCTACCGCATAAGGTAAACTTTTATCCCAACTTCTTCCATACGTCAATGCACAAGCTCTCAACATGTCCTCTAATATCTGATTAGTCCTCTCAGTCTAACCGTCTGTCTAAGGATGATATGCTGAACTAAAATTCAACCTGGTATCCATAGACTCATGCAACTGCTGCCAAAACCTGGATGTGAACTGAGTACCTCTATCAGACACTATCTTCTTAGGCACTCCATGATAGCACACAATTCTAGCAAAGTACAACTCAGCTAGTCTGGCTCCCGTATAAGTAGTCTTCACTGGAATGAAATGAGCAACCTTGGTTATTCGATCCACTATCACCCATATGGAGTCAAATCCATACTGAGTGCGTGGTAACCCAACAATGAAATCCATGCTAATTTCTTTCCACTTTCATTCAGGTATCTTCAAAGGCTGCAACAATCCTGCTGGTCTCTGGTGTTCTGCCTTAACTCTCTGACAAGTGTCACACAAAGCCACATATTCTGCTACATCCCTTTTCATACCATACCACCAATATCTTTTTTTCAAATTTTGATACATCTTTGAACTTCCAGGATGAATAGAATAAGCTGAGTCTTGTGCTTCCCTCGATATCAACTGTCTCATAGCCTCATCATCAGGCACACATATTCTATCCCCAAGCCACAATGTACCTTCTTCATCCATTCTGAATCCTGGAGCTTTTCCTGCTACCATATGCTGCTTGATTTCCTTAATCTTAGCATCATTAAGCTGCCCTTTTCTGATTTCCTGTTCTAATGTTGGTTCCACTTCCATGGTAACAACTCCAGTGTGAGCAACAAATCCAAGATTCAATCTCTGGAAGTCTTTGCACAGTTCATCAGGCATCTCATGAGTCAGAAGTGTGTTAGCATGTCCTTTTCTACTCAAGGCATCTGCAACCACATTAGTTTTACCAGGATGATAATGTATCTCCAAATCATAATCCTTAATCAATTCCAGCCAACGGCGTTGCCTTAAGTTGAGATCCTTCTGAGTAAAGATGTACTTCAGACTCTTATGGTCAGTGTAAATCTGGCACTTGTTACCAAGCATATAATGCCTCCAGATTTTCAAAGCATGGACTACTGCTGCTAACTCCAGATCATGAGTAGGATAATTCTGCTCATGTTTCCTCAACTGTCTGGATGCATAGGCAATGACACGACCTTCCTGCATAAGCACACAACCTAGGGCTTGTCTAGATGCATTACAATATATATCAAAGCTCTTACGAATGTCTGGCATCACTAGCACTGGGGCTGTAGTCAACCTCTTCTTAAGTTCTTCAAAACTAGCCTGACAAGCATCTAGCCATCTGAAATTCTTTCCTTTCTCCAAGAGTGAAGTAAGGGGTTTCACTATCTTGGTGTTGGAAATGCTAAAAGCCAAAGGTTCCCCCCCCAAATGGATTAAGTGGATACAAGATCTTCTAAGTACTGCCACATCCTCAGTCCTACTGAATGGCACTGCAGGAAAAGAATTTCATTGTAAAAGAGGAGTAAGGCAGGGAGATCCCATCTCTCCCTTGTTATTTGCAATTGCAGCTGATCTCTTGCAGTGTGTTGTAAATTATGAATACAGGCAAGGAAATTTGACTCCTCCTTTTCCTCAGAACCCTGACTTGCCATTCCCCATCATTCAATATGCAGATGACACCATTGTAATCATGCAAGCATGTGAGAGTCAATTAAGTGTTCTAAAAGAGCTATTACAGAAGATTGAGCTATCCAGTGGGCTTAGAGTGAACTATCATAAATCCTGTCTGCTTCCCATTAATGTGAGCAGTGAGAAGGCTAATCTCCTGGCCAATGTGTTTGGCTGTTTAGTTGGTTCCTTCCCTTTCACCTACCTTGGCCTACCCATGGGGCTCACTAAGCCTTTGGTAAAGGATTATGCTCCATTGATCTGCAGAATTGAAAGGAGAATGTCTGCCTCTTCTCAGTTCCTGTCTTATGCTGGAAGGCTGCAACTTGTAAACTCAGTCATCTCCTCTCTCCCTACTTACTACATGTGCACCATAAAGTTGCCCGTCACTGTCATTGAGATTATTGATAAGCACAGGAAAAACTGCCTCTGGAGGGACAATGATTTCAGTAACAAAGTTTATAATCTTGCAGCTTGGGACTTAGTAAGAAGACCAAAAGACAAGGGTGGGTTAGGTGTTATTAATTTGTCTCTTCAGAATGATGCCTTACTACTCAAGCAGCTTGATAAGTTCTACAGAAGAGAGGATATTCAATGGATTAAGTTGATCTGGCAAAAATACTACTCTAATGAGGTGCCACATTTGGCTAGAGAAAAAGGCTCGTTCTGGTGGAAGGATATTCTCAAACTGAGCACTCTATATCGGAGTGTAGCCCTGTGTACTCCTGCTTCTGGTGATACAATTGGTTTTTGGTGTGATCTGATTGATGGGAGGGTGCACTGCCAAGTTTATCCCAGGTTGTTTGAGTTCGCAAAGGATACCTGCATCTCGCTGAGTCAGATTAAAGCTACTGAAAATTTGGTTGATTGCTTTCGAATTCCGATGTCTAGGCAAGCTTATAATGAACTCTTGGTGCTGCAGCAGGAATTGGCTGATCTTGTGTTGGACCCATCCGAAAGGGATACTTGGTCATTCATCTGGGGACAACAGAGATATTCATCAAGCAGTTACTACCAATATCAGTTTCAAACTCTGCAGCCACCACCAGCCGGTGCTCTGGATTTGGAAATCTAAATGTGTTCCAAAAATCAAGTTCTTCGCATGGCTTCTACTGAATGACAGACTTAACACTAGAAATATGTTGAGAAGAAGGAATAAACACCTGGAAGAGGGTTATGAATGTGCATTGTGCTTGGGTGGTGTGGAAGAAACTATAGTCCACCTCTTCTTTGAATGCCCTTGTGCAGTAAGTAGATGGTTTGCATTGGGCATCACTTGGAATGATGAGGCCAATATTCATCAGAAGATCTATCTGGCAAAACAGCAATTTACACATCCATTCTTTATGGAGGTTTTCCTTATAGGAGCGTGGTGCATATGGAAGGAGAGGAATGATCTCATTTTCAATAATAAAGTTCCAAGGCTGGCTTCTTGGAAGGCTAATTTTAAGGCTGAAGTTACAAGTCATTTCATCAGGATCAAGGAAGCGTTGCACCATTCTATTTCTCTTTGGCTCGATGCCTTGTAATTTTTCCCCCTTTTTTCCTCCCTCTTTTGTTTCTAGTGTTTCTTCTTAGATTAGCAGCAGCAGCAGTTTTTTCCTTCCTAACTTCTTGTTAGGTTTCTCTGTAAGTTGTACTCTGCCTCCTTTTAATAGATTTGTTTGGTTGCCGGGGGGCTTTGCCCCACGGTTTCGGGTCAAAAAAAAACTATCTTGGAGAATTCCTCAATAAACCTGCTATAATACCCAGCAAGTCCAAGGAAACTTCTGATCTCTGGCACATTCTTAGGCGGCTCCCACTTCAAAACATCCCTAACTTTGCTTGGGTCAACTGCAATTCCACCATCTGTAATGAAATGACCAAGAAAAGACACTTCCTTTAGCCAGAATTCACATTTGCTGAACTTAGCATATAACTGATTCTCTCTGAGTTTCTCCAATACTAGCCTTAAATGCTCCTCATGTTCTTCCTCATTCTTGGAGTATATCAAAATGTCATCAATGAAAATCACAACAAACTTATCCAGATACTCCATGAAAACCTTGTTCGTCAAATACATGAAGTTGGCAGGGGCATTAGTCAAGCCAAAAGACATTACTGTATACTCATACAACCCATACCTAGTAGTGAAAGCTGTCTTCTGGATATCTGACGGCCTGATCTTCAACTGATGATACCCTGAACGCAAATCAATCTTAGAGAACACCTTGGCTCCCTTTAACTGTTCAAACAAATCCTCAATTCTTGGCAACAGGTACTTGTTCTTAATAGTCACCTCATTGAGCGATCTATAATCACCACACATTCTCTGTGTTCCATCCTTCTTCTCCACAAAGATCATTAGTGCTCCCCAAGGTGATGAACTAGGGCGTATGAATCCCTTATCCAACAATTCTCTGAGTTGTTTCTTCAGTTCTTCCAACTCATCAACAGCCATTCTATATGGCCTCTTGGAAATAGGTGCAGTTCCAGGTTGAAGCTCAATAAGGAACTCAATATCTCGATCTGGTGGCATTCCTGGCAAATCATCAGGGAACACATCTGGATAATCATAGGCTACTCTAACATCTGCAACTGAAATACTCTTTACTTCATTCACCTGAACAGAGTTAAGTTGCTTCCTGTTAATCTGAGTAGATCCTTGACCATTAGCCACTCGAGACTGTACTATAGCAAGTACTGGTTTGTTACCACCATACAAATGCAGATATTTCTTTGGGCATTTATCCAAGCTATGTCCTTTTTGCATGCAATGGAAACACATTACTGTACGTGGAGCCTTTGACCGGCTTGGCTTGACATGAGAAATTGCTGGCACCTCCTGAACTGCTGCTTGATAGCCATGACATTGTTGCTGAGGGGGATTCTACGATACGCGAGCTTGTGTGACATGGCCATCATGTTGGGCTGAATAATTCTGCACTGCAATATGTTGAATAAGACGATAACAGGTGTTGCGGGTTGCCTGTATCTGTTTCTCACCATCAAACTTCCTCTTCTTCTTGACGAGGGTCTAGATCCTGGTTGACCAAGCAACCTCCTTATTAGCGACACACCGCCAGGTGTCCCTTCAAAAACAAAAACTAACACCCCAGATTGCTCGGGCCCACCTCATCCGAGTCACTCTGGCCCCACCAGTAAGGGCCCTGGTCGCCCGACGAGTTCCTGCACGCTCGACCTATCTCCGCCTCGCCCGACCCACTTCCATCCGGGTCGGCTAAACACGGCGGCCCCGAGGAGGTTCCCTCACTCGACGAGTCTCCACTTCGCCCGACTCGTCTCCGCCTCGCCCGACTATTCCACTCGGCGTCACTCCCACTTTGCCCACTCTGGGCCGTACCCGCTTGGCGCCTGCCGTGTCAGAGTAGGATGGGCGCCTGACCATTGCCACGGCAGCCACAGGGGTGCCCGTCTGATCCGAACAGGGGCACCACTGTCCCTGGACAGGCACACTCGCCATTCGTACAACGACACCTGGAGTACAGGAAGGCACAGTACGAGTCAACGACGACCTGAAAACCACTCGGGGACACAGGCCGTATACGCCAACCACTCGGAAGCCGCCGCTCCGGGTCAAAGGGAGCGCCCATTCCGTCAACACCCACTACCACAGTGAACAACCTGTGCACCGTGTACGGTGTGGGACGAAGGACGACGGTGAAGTTATCGGCGCTGTAACCCGCCATTGTAACTCTCTTTTTACCTCCCCCTCTCTCTCCTTGCTCCCCTTGTGGCTATAAAAGGGGACAAAGGAGAGGTCGATAGGGACGACAAGAAGAACGAACACTCGTGCACACCTGCACAACGCACTGTAACACATCACGCCGGGACTTGGGATTGCATTCCCTCTCCCAACTAGTTTGTAACCCCTACTACAGACTTGGACTCAAGAACACTGGCTCGCACTGGACGTAGGGTGTTACTCTTCGGAGGCCCAAACCAGTATAAATTCCTGTGTCTCTTGAGCCACCATCCGGTGCCCTGACACGCGATCATAGAAATATTACTTGCCAGCGATAGAGAACCCCGACAGTTGGCGCGCCAGGTAGGGGCCTTTCGCGTGTCGCTTCACTTCACCAGGGTCTGGATGGCCCACGGAGGCGCCCCGTTGGCCAGGCGCTCACCTACGTTTCGGCTCCCTCGACTTCGTCATCGGCGGGGCCGAGGAGCCCCTCATCAGGGCCATCTTCGCGCGCCCCGAGCCCACCTTCGACGACGGCCCCACAGCGACCCACGCCAAGAGGTCCGAACCTCCACGCGTCGCGACGGGCGCCACTGCCTACGTCCTTGACATACTAGGAGAGGACTTGGCAACCGCTCTGTGTCGAAGCCCAACCCAGGAGCACTTCCGCAACATCTCCTACATGGTCACCAACCTCGCCCTCCAAGCTTGAGGGGAAGAGCAGCTCCTCTGGGACGAGTTCCTCGACTACTACGGTGCCATGTACCCTGAGGGACAACCGGGCCTACCGCACGATCCAGCAGCCACCTCGACACCAAGGAAGCGCGACTCCTGCACCACGCCTACTGAGAAAGGCGCGCGAACAAACAAGGCCAGGACCTGCAGCTGAGCCAGGTTCTACTGATGTTCCCCGACCCCTCCCGAGAGTGTCTCATGTGCCACACTCCGGAGAGGGAAATACGTACCGCAAGCAGCTCGACGGAAGACAACCCACACCAAGCAGCGCCCCGAAACGACCCTGCAGACAACGCTCGGCGGGCCAGGTTGCAGGAGCTCGACGAGGCACGGCGCCAGCTCGAGGATGAACGCAAGCAACTCCACCGCGAGCTCGGGAGGAATGTGGACGGCGGACTTGCCCGCGCGCGTGCACGGGACATCCACCAGCGTATAGTCAACGACGGCAACGACACTGCCAACAACGCACCAGTCTTCAAACGGGCGTCCCAGAACCTCGCGGCGGCGGCTGTTCTGCTTCGCGAACATCCTGAGCCGGCGACCCCCGAAGATCGGAGATTCCATCAGCAACTCCGCATGCTCCTGGAGACCGCAGCAGTACAGCAAGCGGAGAGCTCCGCGTCGCGGCAACGGGGCGCCAGGGAGCATGACCGGAGCAGTCCATGCACCATCACAGGGCCGCAGCGAACAAAGACGCCCCGCGGCAAGACGAGTACCAAGAGCACCGCCCGCGGCGAGCTTACAACAGGCAACGTGGAGGCCGCTACGACAGTGGCGAAGACCGAAGCAGGAGCACGTCCCTCGATCCCAGAGGGCCGCGCGCATTTGGGCCGCACGTCCTCGGCGCACAAGTTCCCCCTCGTTTCCGGGCTCCGACGACGGTGCCCAAATACGACGGGGACACGAATCCGAGCGTTTGGTTGGAAGACTACCGACTAGCGTGCCACACAGACGGAGCACAAGACGACTACTTCATCATCAAGAACCTCCCGCTCTACCTCGCCGACTCAGCACAGACGTGGCTGGAGCACCTCCCCGAGGGAAAGATCGATAGCTGGGCGCAGTTGCACGAAGCGTTCATCGGGAACTTCCAGGGCACCTACACCTGCCCCGAAAACCCATGGGACCTGCGCAACTGCCTACAAAGGAAGGACGAAAGCTTGCGCGACTACATCAAGCGCTTCTCCAAGCGGTGTACCGAGTTGCCAAACACCGCCAACACGGACGTCGTCTCAGCATTCCAATTTGGAACCACCTGCGCGACCCTCATCCACGAGCTAGGGCGCAAGAAGCCACGCACCATCCGAGAACTCCTCGACATGGCCATCGACTACGCCGACGGGGAAGACGCGGTCGCCGCGACTCTTGACCGCCCCCAAAGCAAGGGCAAGCGGGTGGAAGAAGCCGGTGAAGGCACTTCCGCCCGGCCTGACAAAAATAAGAAAAAGGATAAGCGGCGGTGCGATCGCAACATGGTGGCAGCGGCCGAACGAAAAGCTATCAAGCCTAAAGGGAACACACCAAAAGACCACTTTGAGAAGCTCCCCGAGGCTCCATGCACCAATCACGAGGGCCCCGTCAAGCACGCCCTGAAAGATTGTAAGCTCACGAAAAGCTTCCTCGCAGGAACTATGAAAAAGAAAGCTTCGGAGGCGGCCAAGGACGGAGTCGAAAACCCAAACAACAACGGCAAATATCCCAGGGAAGACGGCGCTGTCTTGATGATCTTTGGGGGATCCGTGGCCTGCCCTTCAAAGCGAACGGAGAAGCTGATCCGACGGGAGGTCTGCAGTGTGGAGCCCGCGGTGCCTTCCTACCTCAAGTGGTCGAAGGCTTCGATCACTTTCGACCGCTCCGATCACCCCGGCCACGTCTCGCAGCCAAGAAGGTACCCGCTCGTCGTTGCTCCTCTTTTTGGCACGAAGCGCATCCATAAGGTGTTGATGGACGGGGGGAGTGGCCTCAACATCCTTTATGTCGAAACCCTCGACGGAATGGGGATCCCACGGTCCTGACTGCGGCCGTCCACGGCACCCTTCCACGGAGTCGTTCCTGGAGCGGACGCGATCCCCCTCGGTTTCGGCGCTGAGGGCAGGGACGCCGGCGTGGCCACCCTGACCTCCGAGGGGGGTGCGCTTCCGTCCACCTCGTCCTCGTCATCCTCCTCCTCGGAGTCCCTCTCTGCGGGTTCGGACTTGGGGTCCTCATCTTCGGAAATGGAGTCTCCCAGCCTCCGCCTTCTGGCCCTGTCGGCGTTCCGCGATTTCTTGGCCACCTCGCGCGATTTCCACCGCTCCCGGTGCTCCTTCTTCTTCTTACTCCTCTCGGCGGCGGCACGATTCGCCACCCTGTCCTTGGGAAGAGGAGCCCGGGAGAAGGTGACATCGGTGGCCTTCACCTAAAAAAGAGCCCAGGATTAGGAAGGCGGGAAGAAACCGAAAAACAAATTCGAGACAGACGACGAAAATCCTCACAATGGCTTTGGTGTCGGTGTTCGGAAGCATCGGCAGTAGATGCGGCGGTGGGTACTCGGGCTGAGACCTTCCAACCGCCACCACCACCCGGCGCCGCACCTCGGCGACCGAGGTGAGGGGATCGGCCGTCACCGTCCCCACAAAGGGGGCCCTCTCCGGCGTCATCTGCCACATCTCGAGGGCGCGCCACCTTAGCGGCGCAATCCCTCTCGAGAGGTACCCGCCGATGACCTCTACGGTAGACACCGCGTGAGCCCAAAGCCGTCCCAGGGCGTTCCACGCGTTCCTGAGAAGCCTCTCCCAATCTTTCCTCTCGGGCCCGTACGACCACTCCTCGGGCGCCTTCTTGAACCACTTCCCAGTATACTCGGGAAGAGGGTGCTCAGGGTCGTTCTTGAAGTAGAACCACCCGGGGTGCCACCCCTTGTTCGAAGACACGAGAGAGCCCAGGATGTAGTCGTCCGACCTCCCCTGCTTCATCTTCAGGGAAGCGCACCCGAGCGTCGCCGGGGTGCTACCGCCATCGGCCTGCAAAGAAAACTTGAAAAAAATACCTGAAGAGGTCCCAGTGGGCCTCCATCCCCAGGTATCCCTCGCATAGCACCACGAACACCGCCATCTGCTGGACCCCGTTCGGGTTGAGATGGCGAAGCTCCAGCTCATACTCGATCAGCACCGCGTGGAGGAAGCGCCCCGCAGGGACGGAAAACCCGCGCTCGTGGAAGGCGACGAAGGATACGATGTATCCGGGTGGCGGCCGGGGAGAATCCTCGAACCCCAGCTTCAACCACTCCTTGGCCTCCGTCAGGGGCGGAAGCATTCCTCCCCTCACGAGCCCCTCCAACTGCGCGACGGTCACGGAGGAGCGCGACCAGTTCGACTTGGCGAAACCGCCGGAAGAGGAAGGCGCTAGAAGGAACGTGGGCGCAGCGGCGGCCAAAAGCATGGAGGAGCAAGCGCGGCGGCGGCAAAGAAGACGAAGAGCACGGTGGGAGACCAAAGAGTTTGAGGCGAGATAAAACCCTAAACGGCCATAGCGCGAGGCGATAAATAGGAAGACAGGACGGGGCGGTGGCCCTAAATGCGCGGACCCACCACCATCACGACGGCGACACGTACCTGCCGCATCAACTGATGACCTCAAAAGGCGCGCCCCCTTCACGCGGCGAAAGATGGGCCAACGCCTCCACTCCCGGCCCACCAACGAACGAGCAGGGCTCCGGCCCAACAAACCGCCCTCTCAGCTAAAGCCCGAATCCCCACGATCCTGACAACTTCCTAACCGGACTACCCGTCTCCATTAAGCTTCAAAAAAGCCTTAGCAAGAGTATCCACTCTTCCCAAGGCTCGGGGGCTACACCCGGTGGGTGCGCTCGCGTGCAACCCACCGAAGAACCACGGCTCAACACTCCCTCGCAGCGGCTGAACCTGGGCGCGAGTCCCTAACTCCCACCCAGGCTCGGGGGCTACTGACGAGGGTCTAGATCCTGGTTGACCAAGCAACCTCCTTATTAGCGGCACACCGCGAGGTGTCCCTTCAAAAACAAAAACCAACACCCCAGATTGCTCGGGCCCACCTCATCCGAGTCACTCTGGCCTCACCAGTAAGGGCCCTGGTCGCCCGACGAGTTCCTGCTCGCCCGACCTATCTCCACCTCGCCCGACCCACTTCCATCCGGGTCGGCTAAACACGGCGGCCCCGAGGAGGTTCCCTCACTCGACGAGTCTCCACTTCGCCCGACTCGTCTCCGCCTCGCCCGACTATTCCACTCGGCGTCACTCCCACTTTGCCCACTCTGGGCCGTACCCGCTTGGCGCCTGCCGTGTCAGAGTAGGATCGGTGCCTGACCATCGCCACGGCAGCCATAGGGGTGCCCGTCTCATTCGAACAGGGGCGCCACTGTCCCTGGGCAGGCACACTCGCCATTCGTACAACGACACCTGAAGTCCAGGAAGGCACAGTACAAGTCAATGACGACCTGAAAACCACTCGGGGACACAGGCCGTATACGCCAACCACTCAGACGCCGCCGCTCTGGGTCAAAGGGAGCGCCCATTCCGTCAACACCCACTACCACAGTGAACAACCTGTGCACCGTGTACGGTATGGGACGAAGGACGACGGTGAAGTTATCGGCGCTGTAACCCGCCATTGTAACTCTCTTTTTACCTCCCCCTCTCTCTCCTTGCTCCCCTTGTGGCTATAAAAGGGGACAAAGGAGAGATCGATAGGGACTACAAGAAGAACGAACACTCGTGCACACCTGCACAACACACTGTAACACATCACGCCGGGACTTGGGACTGCATTCCCTCTCCCAACTAGTTTGTAACCCCTACTACAGACTTGGACTCAAGAACACTGGCTCGCACTGGACGTAGGGTGTTACTCTTCGGAGGCCCGAACCAGTATAACTTCCTGTGTCTCTTGAGCCACCATCCGGTGCCCTGACACGCGATCGTAGAAATATTACTTGCCGGCGGTAGAGAACCCCGACACTTCTCGTCCATCTCACGTCTCAAATCCTCCAACAAAAGTGCCTTACTCACAAGCTGATCGAAGGTAGAAAAGGTATGCAAAATCAACATATATCGAATAGGCATTATCAAACCTTCTTGGAAGAGATCTTGCTTCTTCTCATCATTAGCTACCTCTTCTGGTGCATATCGTGACAACTGTAGAAATTTGTCACGGTACTCAATCACTGACATCCTTCCTTGTTTTAGACTGAGGAACTCTTTCTTCTTCTGCTTAATCACACTTGTAGGGATATGGTATGACCGAAACTCATCCTTGAATTCCTGCCAAGTGATATTACCTGAGTCTGCATGAGCATAGCAATAGGAATCCTACCAATCTGATGATGCACCTTCTAATCTTCCTAATGCATGAAGAACTTTCTCTCGATCAGAACACTGAGTAATCTCAAGCTTTTTCCCACAGTTCTTAGCCAATCGTCAGCTTCAAAAGGCTCAATGGAGTGGGAGTATGTAGGTGGTTCATGGCGCATGAATTCCTTATGCTTGTTTCTTGGTGGTGGTACCGGTGCAGCTTGATTCATATAATCTTGAAAACTAGCCACAGTGTTAGCTAACTGATTCAACACTGGAATCTGAGTAGCTAGAAACTGATCCATTGCTGCAGGTGACTTCTGGTTCTGATTCGAGTTTGGTTCTGAATCACCAGCACCAGATCTAGTCTTCACCATCTGCTTGAACAGAAAAGAGAACTCAGATGGGTGCAGGTAGATTTAACATGTTCAAGATCTAGACAAAGATATAACTTCCAACTGTAGCACTTGTATCATCAATGTTCTCCAATGTGGCTAAACAAGATTGATAAAGATAGCATGAGTTGCAGCAAACTTTGTCCAGTTCGGGACAGATTCTGTTCTTCTTCATGAAATTGATGTAACTCTTAGATAGAATATCCAAAAATTGCAAAACTTTGCCAGAATATAGATTATGAAATTATGAATCCAATGCAACTGGAATAAACTTATTTGGAGTTTGGGAACTAAAGATATAAAGAAAATAATCTAGCTGTGTCAGGTGATCTGGACAGATTCTGTATACTCCAATACAACGCAGGTATCTCTTTCCCAGAAAATACAAAAATCGCAAACTTTTACCAGAAAATAGCATATCAAATTCTGGAACTAACCCAACTGGTTTCATGTCAATCGGAGCTCTATAACTAAAGATATGAAATAAACAAGTCGACTGTGTCAGATTACCAAAACAGATTACGCTTATCTCACCAAAAGTCATGTATCTCTGTGTCCAATATTCCAAAAATCTTGAAACTTTGCTAGAAAATAACTTATGAAGTTATGGAACTAATACAACTGGATTTGCATCAATCGGAGTCTTGTAGCTCTAGATATGAATTGAACCATACTGTTGTGTCAGGGGGTGACGAGAATAGATTTGTGCATGAAGGGATTAAAAATTAGCCATGGTAAAGATGGATTTGGAGCTTACCTAGGTACTAAGACCAGAGACAAAGACAAATCCCAACTATCTAATGGTTTCGTTGATTTAATAAGATGTAGTTGTGGTCATCACTCCACAAAAACACCACACTCATTACAAAGAACCAAATCAACCATTTAGCACACAACAAGCACAAAGCAAACAATCCTACACCAGAACTAACCATCGACCTCAACAATGACTCTACTAACGGTGACATGGATTTAGAGGGGTTGATTTCCTAATACTTGTGTTGAGATAAAGCACGACTGATGGTGTCTCCAAGATATCCATTTCTCTTATTTCCAATAATTCATACTTAGTAAGAGAAACTCATTAATGGTGGCATCCAATGGGAACAATGATGTTTCTGTGGGCAATAGAGAAACGTTATCTAAGGGTTAGAGGAGGAACAGAAACGAGTGCAAAATGGGATGATGATTAAGAATGAAGGAGAAGGTGAATCAAGGTTGAAGAGAAACAACAAATTTAGACAAAGATTGGATCGGACAAGGTAGGGCGAGTAGAAGAAAATATTTAAAACCTTAAAAACGACCATTGCTACTCTAGACTTACGTCCTACAGTCAACCAGGCTCTAATACCACTTCTGTCACACCCAGTTTTAAGGACAAAACCAGATGCCTATCATATGTGCGCCAGGATCAAGTTTACACACATATGAGACTTCATCAGTGATATAAAGATAGTGCTTAACGTAAATAATATTAAAGAATATTATTACACTCACTCGAAGTGAATAACTAGCTGCGGATCTTGAACACTTCACCACAGACAGCTGACTGGGGGAACACGTATGCCTATAAATCTCCAAAAAACTCCACCAGACTTTCCTGTCTTAGCCTGAGCTGCAGATAAAGCAAGGTTGAGTACACTTATGGTTGGTACTCAGCAAGTGTAGAGCAAAAGCAAATGACATGCAAGGCTTAACAAGAAAATGCTGGCTATTTAATTTAGCTTAAGCACTTTAGTTGGTCATATTTTATTTAGCAGCATAATTACTAAGTGTAAGTATATACCAACCCAATTAAGCATAAACATATACCATAAACCATAACCATATCCAATGCATGAATGATCCAATTTATTTCATCTTCAAGTTCAATTACCATGCGAGGGTCCAGGCCGCTCTTGACCGTGAGCACGGCTGATATATCAGTTTTAACACTCTGCAGAGGTTGTACACTTTCACCACAAGTCGTGATTCCCATTGCCAAAGGCATGTACTCCCCTCACACCACGTGAACAAAGTACTGGGTTTCACTGCGATGCCTTTCCAAAGAATCTCTCAATGTGTGTGTGCTCCCTTGCCATGCAGGTCTCTAGAAAGAAAACCTTCCTCTCCCGCGCCTCTGCACACAAACCTTGCCGGTAGCAACCAGCCCCATCCAAAACAAGCAGTGCCTCCACACAACATTGAGATCCTCTAGTTACTTAGCCAAGACCATAGCCCGTTAGTTCTTGTGGTTGTACTGTTTTCCTGGGTGGTCACTCCATGTTCCAATTAACACAAGTGGTCTTATTATTAAAATGCATAGGAACATGAATAAAATGATGGCACAAATTCATTATCTTGGATCTTAGTGTAACCATTCCCAAGTTAAAGCAACTAAGCATCAACTACCCAACATTTAAATATAAACCCAAGGTTTGACAAGGAATGGTAAATAAAACTAGTCAATCCTTAACATAGGACCCATCATATTAAAAGCATGCAAGCATAGCAAATCTATAAATTTGAGCATGCCATTTGGTTATTAGGACTGAATAATATGGTCAAGAATACACTTGCCTTAAATCCAAATAAAAAAGAGTACTGCTAAAATATTTAGAATCTTGGTCCTCAAATTCCACGAACAACCTTGAACACCACAACTGTTGCACCGTCTAATCGTAGCACAGGGGCACATACAATAAAACAATACAACAAAATAAGAAACAATACACCAAACATGAATAACAATACAAAAGAACACTCTAAAGCTGTAGATCATATTCTTAGGGTCATGTGAGCAAAAGAATCACTTGAAACGGAGTTAAAACTGATGAGATATGGTTAAAACAAGATTGCAGGAATCTAGTCGTAATTAACTATTGCCGAGAAGGACTAGCAGATAAGACTTCCGAGAGACAGTAAATAGTGCCGCAAATAGAGAAATAACAGGGTTAGCTCTCAGAAAGTTCTCGGGTGGGATTTATATGCAAAAAGAAGAATTATATAGGGGTTTCCTAGAAGATGCATAAGACACATAACTTTCTAACTTATTTACTTGTTTCTATAGGTGCTAGATTGCAAAACCACCTTTCTTCAACCTGTTTGCATCACGTACCGAACCAAAACTCTCCGGTACCGAAGCTTGACCGATAGGCACGGAACTCTCGGCAATACGCCCTGCTCGGCCAAGCGCGCTGGGAAAAAGGAGAGAAGCGATGCAAACTCAGAGGTGGCTCACCAGCGGCGGCCGAGGCTAGGATGAATTTGTCTGGCGTCAGAAGGGACGGCGGCATCCACGAGCGGCAAGGCCAACAGGAAAAAGATGCGGATCAGAGAAACAGGGCTAGGATTAACAGAACTTGCGCATGTATAGCAAAACAGATAGGAAACGAGATGAGGATCACGATGATGTGCTCACCGACGCCTGAAGATGGTCGACGGCTACAAAAAAACTCACCGGAGTTGGGGAAGACGACGAAGACGATATCGAATACACACAATCCACCACACCACGGCGTAGAGCTCGACGAGAGGAACTCCGTGGCGGTGTCGGTTTTCGCCGGAAGTCGACGGTCTCGCCGGAAAAGCTCGCTGGAGTTCGACGAAGACCAACTTTGACTTTCATATCTACGGAATTTGGAGAGTCAACTCAAAAAAAAGGATTTTAGATCTGAAATCAGCGCGTCGAGACGAACGCGGCAGTATATTTATAGGTAGGTTTCGGGATAAAGATATTTTCGGGATTATTTTCCTAGTTTCAGAATTTCTGAAAATATTTTCCAGCGCAGAAATATATCCAGAAAAAGGCTGGATTCGTACTTAATGCACGAAAAATATCTAAAAAATTCCAAAAATACCGAGAAAACTCTTAGCGATAGATATGGACACGAGTAACCCAAATAAAATATTTGGAGCTCATGGAAAGACTTTCTAGAAGCCTTGAGAAAAAGATTTAGCTCTAGGAAAAATAAGAATAAATTCCAGAAAATTCTAAAAAATTCCGAGAGAAACCTATTTGATTCCTAAATGCTCTTAGAAAACTAAACACTCAACTCATAGCAATTCAAATTTGAATTTTGATGAACTCCATCCAAATTCGAAATGCCAACACAATAAATAATGCAACCAGCATGATGCAACAATACACTTTTTATGACTACAACTATTTGAATTGATATTAAAATTGATAAGATCCTAGATAATTCCAATTAAATCCTAGAAATTTATTTATGCCTTAAATAAATCCTAGACAATTTAAAAAATATTTCTAAAATTTCTTGTAATGAAAATTAGGGTGTTGCAATATGATGCATGAACGTCCTATACGTCCTCAAAAAATTGACAAGTACGCGGACTCATACGGTGGCATACATACACCTCTCTTTATATATTGTAGTCAAGTCTAGTCGTTTGAACATACGTGATCGTGGTTAGTGTACCTGTAGAAGATCACAATATGCAAGGCTTTTGGCTGTGAGGTTGTTTTGCCAAAAAGCGACTAATGGTTGATCCTTACTTTCAAAATTTTAGCATCAAGTTAATATTCATTATCAAGTATCCATGTGAGCACCTTTTCTATAGCAAACATGGTTCAATAACAATTATTCAAAGCACCATCATTATTTATCATTCATCATTCCCTCCTGATTACTCAATGCTGCATAGCGGACAAGCGGTATTCATAACGGAGAAGTGCCGCGATCATGATCGATTTACACCTTGCAAGGGAAACCGGAACACACGGCACATAAGCGCTCCCAGAGCCTTACGCGACAAGTTTTCCCGTCCTCTCCTGCATATTCAGTCTAAACCCACTAGTCTCGGGTGCAAAGCCCTCCTGGTCCCGGACCACGTAGCCACAACTACACCCGCCATCACAACCACTCCCAGAGTAGTGGGAAGAAGCTCAAATACCGTTCATTCAGGTACATCAGTTTCCTGGGACCCAGACGCCAGTATGTGCTCAGTATGTTCAATACTTGCCCGGCATGATTGCGATGAATGCAAAGAGAAAAATAAATATGATGCTCATGCATGCAGCAAAACAACCATAAAATAGTTTATCCATTTATCTTATGAATACTAATTTTACTCCTACTTGTACATAGAACATTTACTACTTTCTCCTCTGATCATCGAACCTTTTTATAACAGCATGTTAATATGATCATGTTACTAATGGAAACTTCAATGCAAAAGCGCTAGCTAGCATGTGACAGGAAAATGCAGAGTAAAAACACATATTTAGTTTAGCACAAGAAAATCTACTGAACTCTGAAGATTGCATACAGACCTACTAACATTACTAACCATCTCTTGCAAAAAGATTAACCCTAACACATACATGAAACTAGCTATACCATATGTGCAAGCATTTACTTACATAATTAATTAGAAAGGTAAAACACAAATTTTGCATATATTAATATTTTTCCTGCAGAGATAAATTCATGAAAAAACTAACGAATTTATTTTGTAATTTTTGGACTTCTCTATGATTTTACATGGATTTTGCAAGAAGCAGCTATTTCTGGAAAAACACCAAACCGAGAGCAAACAACATGGGCCTGAACAACTTTTACTGTGTTCACTTTCCCTCCCTCAACTCTCTCATCCTCCTGCTGGCCGACCTGAGCCCAAAATGGGCCGGCCCATGGCGCCTCCACCTTCTCCCATATTCTGCTCATGCCCCCATGGGCCTGTCGGTGCCCAGGCCTAGCCGAGTCCACCCCTTACCTCATCGTCCTCCTCACGCGGGATCACGGAACACGACGGGCGCGCCGTGCGCTCTCGCGCGGCTCAGGTAGCGCCGCCACCGTCCACCTCTCCCTTGATTCCGGTGACCAAATAGCTAATGGAGGCGAGCACCGCGTGTTCCCGGACGAGGCAAACTCATTCTGCTAGGTTAATTGTGGAAGATAGACTGTGGATGACCGGTCCCTAACACGACCATGTCGGTTGTGGATGACGTCCGCGGAAGTTGGGAGGAGAGTTGCAGGGCATGGCGTGGTGGCAGGGGACCTGACGATACACAGAACACGGCGTGACGGGGTGGGGTGCGCTACAGCGGTGCCAGAGGTGAAAGGACATCACGACGCTCATGTACAACGGACGGCGACCGCGAACACGCCATGACGATGTTCACCGAGCAGCTTAACTTCGCGTGGCCATAACTTCCAAAAGTACTGCATAACTCGGCCCACCCAAGAATACAAAATTTGTAGAGGGTTGATCGGGCTACAACTTTGACTAAGGAATTTTGTTCCAAAACTCGACGGATTGGGAGATAAACGAGAGAAAATTTCGTCCAAAATCACGAAATCCACCTAGACTTGGGGCAAATTCGCGATGGATGAAACTGGGCTATGTAGCTGTTTTAAAAATAGGATTCTGGGAGTTTGGGGAACTCTCAAGGAGTGAGTTTGGTACTGTTAGAAAGATCGTCGAATGATCTACAAGATTTATGAAGGCTCCAATGCAGGATAACTAGCTTAACATATTTTAATTAAGCACTCAAAACAGCAAAAAACATGACTTTAAACTTAGCGCTAGAGAGCTAAAACAAGTCTAGAACACTAGCTATACATGAGATGTTCATGAAACTTGATAGGCATGTTATATAGAGTGTGAGTGAACCATCATAAGTATCTAGCATGAACCATGCATATAGTGCACATGAAATGATGGCTCATGTGTATGCATAAGATGATGATGCGCATGCTTGCATGCTTGCTTTTCTGCTCCTTTAGATGATAGAGATCATGCTATATTAAAACACATGTTTGATGATGTAATGCAATAGGTTAGTTGACAACCGTAGGGTTAAACACCAGAAGTGTTACAATAAACAATTCAGAGTTCATTATTCAAGATTAGCATTTGATTCAAAAAGCACTAAGCTCAAAAGATTGTGTCACAATATCATCAAGAGCTTAACATGCACATTGCCATAGTGTCATCAATAAAAGCACTAACTCACAAGTAGCATAGGAGACTACAAAATGATATATAGGATAAGCTCATCTAATTCATGGATATGAAATGCAAATATGATACAAGAGACATGCAAAGAAGTGAAGCAGTATGATGCAATATGATACACGAGAAACCCCCCTCCCCCCAGAATCCAACTCAGAAAGGAAAGCACACACCAAGTTACCCAAGCAAGCGAGCAAATGTGGCTTGATCTAAAGGTTTGGTGAAGATATCTGCGAGTTGGTTCTGGGTGTCAACGTGTCAAAGATCTATGTCTCCTTTCTCATAGTGATCTCTTAGAAAATGATAGCGCACATCAATGTGTCCGGTTCTGGAGTGAAGCACTGGGTTCTTGGCTACACTGATGGCACTTGTGCTGTCGCACAAGAGAGGCACTGTAAAAAAGAATAGGCCAAACTCTCTTAAAGTGGAAAGCATCCAAAGCAATTGGGAGCAGCAACTAGTAGCGGCAACATACTCGGCTTCTGTGGTGGATTGGGCAACACTGGATTGCTTGCGAGAAGACCAAGAAACCAAGAGAAGAACCGAGAAATTGACAAGTACCAGAAGTGGACTTGCGATCCAACAGACAACCAGTAAAATCTGCATCGGAGTAACCGCGAAGTGTGAGTGTCGAGGAGGCAGAGTACCACAAACTAAAGTCAGGAGTGAAGTGTAAGTAGCTCATGATTCTTTTCACTGCTTGGCGATGATAAGTTCTTGGTGAAGCTTGAAAACAAGCGCACAGACACACGACAAAGTGTATGTCCGGCCTCGTAGCCGTCAGGTACAAGAGGGAGCCGATCATGCTCCTGTACTCCTTCTGGTCCATCGGTTCTCCATATTCATCCGCATCCAAAGCCATCGTTATTGCCATGGGGGTTGACATTAGCTTGGCATCAGCCATGTCAAACTTCCTCAACACATCCTTCGTGTACTTGTTTTGGTGAACATGGGTACCTTCTCTGCTTTGCTTGATTTGCAGCCCAAGGAAGAAGGTTAGCTTACCCATCATAGACATCTCAAATTCCCTACTCATAGTATCTGCAAACTTGGAAACAAGAGCATGAGAAGAACCACCAAAGATGATATCATCCACGTAAATCTGAACAATTAGAGCATACCAGGCTCTGTGTGCTTGTTTTAGCCCATAAAGAGCTTTTTGGAGTTTGAACACACGACCAGGGTACTTAGGACTCTCAAAGCCCCCGGGGTTGCCTCACATATACTTCTTCTGCTATGAACCCATTTAGGAAAGCACTCTTAACATCCATTTGAAAGAGTTTAAAACCTTTAGCCACAGAAAAGGCTAAAAGAATTCTAATCGCTTCCAAATGGACAACTGGAGCAATGGTTTGCTCGTAATCTATCCCTTCTTTCTGGCTGAAACCCTGGGCAACCAATCTCGCTTTGTTTCTCACAACCAACCCATCCTGACCTTGTTTGTTTTTGAACAACCATTTGGTTCCTATATGATGGCAATTCGGTGGAGGTTCAACTAACACCCATACCCGATTTCACTCAAAGTCCTCTAACTCCTCATGCATGGCATTGACCCAGTTTGAATCAGATAGAGCGTGTCCAACATCTCAGGGTTCGAAAGAGGCAACAAATGCAGATTGTGCAAAGTGTGACATGTGCCTAGAACCGTGTAACATCCCAAAAATTCAAAAATTCTAAATTGTTCTTAACACATCTGTTTTCAAAATCTTTTCTAATGAGTTTCTGATCTTCCAAACTTCTTTCCGCTGTCCTTTCCTTTTTCTCGTTCCACGCGTCGTGTTTCCGAACCGACCGCCGCGTGTGCTCGACCGAACCCGCGGTCGTCGCCGCGAATCCCAGTCTCTCTCCCTCTCTTTTTCTCTCTCTCTCTCCATTTCCTCATTTTTCTTTTCCCTTTTTCTTTTTCCTTTTCTTCCTTTCTTTTCTCCCTTCTCCTTCCTCCTTCTTCCTCCTCTGTCCAACCCGACACCGAGACCCACCACCCCCGCCGGCCGCTCGCCCCACCCTACGCGCCATCGTGCTCAGCCCCCTCCGGTCCCACCTTCCACGTCCACGCCTCGGTTCCCCTGCAAGGTCGCCGCCCCGGAGCCGTCCTCCCTCCTCCTCTCTGTCGCCTNGTCCACGCCTTGGCAAGCGCGCAAGGTCGCCGTCGCCGCTGTGCCGCCCTCCACGCCGGTCCCGCTCCATTAAGGCCACTCGCCGAACCTCACCGGCCGTCGGCCTACCTCCTCTCCCTCGTCGCCTATATAAACCCCTCGCCACGCCCTTGAAGCCTCCCCTCCACCTCCAACAAGCTCCCCCGCCGCTCCCCTCGCCTCTCTGCCCAGCGCCGTCGCCTCCCACGCCGAACAACACCACCGCCGTCGCACCTTCCTCTGCTGCCGCCGTGGAGCCACCTCCCCGCGCCGTTGCAGCCCAAGGTGAGGAGGGGAAGGAGTTCCCCTCGGCCTCCTCTCCCTCTGGCGCTGCTCCCCGGCCGCCGCTGTGGCCCGGGGGCCGGCAATCGCCGGCGAGCAGAGCTGCCGCCCGGGCGCCCGCTCCCCCTCTCTGTTCGGCCGAAGAGGGAAGAAGAAAGGGAGATAGCTGGCCATTTCATAGAAAAACCCCTCCACTTTTGCCTATTTCCATATGAGCCCTTCCCCCTTTAGACCGAGTTACAAGAAAGCCCTTAACCTTTTGGGATGATTCCAAATAAGCCCCTGTACACCTACCACTACTCCAACCACTTTTCCATTATTACAAATTAGCCCTTCCACTGTACAAAACTAATTCCAAAAAGGTCCCTACCCCTTTTAACCTTTACAAATAGATCCTTATCCACTCAAATGAGTCCAAATCAACTCTTTACCTCGTCATTTTATGCGCCAAACTTCTCCGGAATTCCCCCAAATTCGAACACACCTCTTTTGCATCTATTCGGCCGAGCTATACAAGAATCTCTCAAAAATACTTCTCCTTCCTATTTTATTTAATTACTTCTCTCTTTGAGCTCATCGGTAAAAGCTTGTTAGTTTTTATCTTATTGTGTTTGTTTGCTTGTGCCCTAGACGACGGAGTAAACGAGGAAGGACAGTACCGCGAGCCGGATTGCGAAGGAGAGTACCGCTTGCCCGAGCCCGAGGACTTGTACCGCGAGCAAGAGTTACCCGAAGGCTTTGAAGATGGCAAGTCCAATTCCATCCTTTGATGCATGCTTGTCCTAAGTTTTATAAACACAACCTGTTGGCCTGTTAGCTATATGGCATCGTTTTACTGAAACCCGATTGGTTAGCCATTCCTTGATTGTGAAGAATATTCCTTGATATCCTAGTTTATCGCTAAATATGATATGCTCTGTTTAGTTGATAAGCACTGCTAGAATGCTTAGGACCTTGTTACTCTCTACTTAATTAATTATGACTCATGCTGTTTATCAAAGATTAAAAGTGTGAGTGTGTCAAGAAAAGGGAATTGGGTTTTTGGGTTTTGAAAAGAAAGAAACACTCGGATAAGATGGATGGGCATTTCTGTGTGAAATACCTTTAGTAGGCTTGTACCTCTGTGGTTAAGCAAGTGGGGAGATATCCATTTTGTCCTGCTTTAAACCGAGGTGGTGTGTCATCTTGCCTAACCCAAATTATCTCGTACAACCACTCGACTCTTGTGTGTGGCAAGGGCTTAGTCTAAATCCCACTAGCTAGCTGTTAGTTGTCTGGAGGCAGGTGTGCAGCGGAAGACCAAGTGCGGACTTAGTGTCATGGTTGTAGGCCTCACTGGATGGTCATGAACCCCTTGGTTGTTTCTCGTAGATGGCTAGGCAGTTTGGCTATGGTGGGTAATGGCTTTGATAGGATCCATGCTGGCACTAAGGTGACCGTGTTGTGGTACCCTACTGTAGTAGGGGTTACAAACTAGTCGGGAGAGGGAGAAGGTCCCAAGTCCCTGTGTCGTGGGTGTGTGCAAGTGTTCTGTTGGTCAGTCGTTCGTCGTCGTCCCCCTCCCTCGGTGTCTCTTTGTCCCCTTTTATAGTCACAAGGGGACAAAGGAAGAGGGGAGGTAAAAGGAGAAAGTTACAGGAAGAATTACAACGCCGGGGTCTTTTACTCTGCCTAGCGTCCCGAGCCGTACGCGGAGTAGGTGTTGACGGGGTGGGCGCTCCGTTTGACCCGGGTCGTACACGCCCGGGTGGTTGGTGCGGGAGACTTCTCGGGTGCGCCTCCGAGTGGTTCTCGGGTCGTGGTTGACTCACACAGTGCCTCTCTTGGACTCCAGGTGTCTTCCTCGGGCACCTGGTGTCGTCCTTGGGCTCCAGGTGTCGTCCTTGGGCTCCAGGTGTCCCCTCCTGGGAATTCATGTACCCCTGTTTGGACGGGACAGGCGCTCCTGTGGCCGCCGTGGTGAAGGACGGACGCCCATCCTGCTCTGATGTCACACCCGATTTTGTAAACAAAACCGAATGACCATCATATGTGCGCCAGGATCAAGTTTACACACATATGAGACTTCATCAGTGATATAAAAGACAGTGCAAAAACGTAAATAATATTAATCAACATCATTACACTCACGGAAACGAATTACTAGCAGCGGAATCTTCAAAACTTCTCCACAGGCAGCTGACTGGGGGAACACGTACGCCTAGAAACTCCAAAATACTCCACTGAAACTTCTGTCTAAGCCTGAGCCGCAGATAAAGCAAGGTTGAGTACACTTATGGTTGGTACTCAGCAAATGTAGAGCAAAGCAAATGACATGCAAAGGCTTAACCAAGGAAATAGCTGGCTTCTATTTAAATTGCTTAAAGCACTTTAGTTGGTCTTATTTTATTTAGCAGCATAATTACTAAGGTATAAGTATATACCAACCCAATTAAGCATACGGTAAACCATAAGCATCATCAACAACATAAATAAACCAATTTAATTCTTCTTTCGATATATTAATCATGTGAGGGTCCAGGCCGCTCATGACCGCGAGCACGGCTATTGCAATAGATTTTAGACACTCTGCAGAGGTTGTACAGCTTTCCCCACAATTCGTGTTTATGTTGCCTGAGGTCGCGAGCCTCTTCAACACTTCCTTAGGTGAGGGGCTAGGGATTCACTACGAGACCTTTCCAAAGACTCCCTCTATGTATGTGTTTGGCCCCTGACCGAACGGGTAATCGGAAGGCGCACCTTCGTTCCCCGCACATCACACACAAACCAAACATCCGCCCAACACACACCTCCAAACACAACATAGAGTTCATCTAGTTACTTAGCTAAGACCAGAGCCATGTAGTATTATGGTTGTATGGGAAATCCTGGGTGGTTCTCCATGTTCCGATTAATCAATGTGGTCTTGGTTTAACGTTCTCATCAGATCATATATATCATATATAAAAGATATCACAATATTATTATCTTCACATTTAGTGTAAACCAATCCCATGTATAGCAACTAAGCAAATGCTACCCAACACTAATAATAAAACCCAGTTTGACAAGGCATGATTAAAGAAAACTAGTCATCCTAAACATAGGACCCATCATGATTAAGCATGCAAGCATAGCAAACTACAGTGTGTAAGCATGTCATATGGTTATTAGGACTGAAATCATGATCAAGAATACACTTGCCTTAAATCCAGCTAATAAATGCTATGGCTCAGGCTCTTCTCAACTGAATACCCGATCACACGAACGATCTTCGAAAACCAAGAACGTTGCACCTTCCTATACGCAACACAGGGCCACATACAATAAACAATGCAACAAATAAGAAACAATACACCAAACATGGGCAACAGTACAAAAGGACGGTATAAAGGTATAGGTAAAGTCCTTACGGTCACGGGAGCGAAAGAATCACCCAAAACGGAGTTGAAACGGTCAAGATATGGATAAAACAGTGTTCCAGGGGCTTATCTGTGAATACACACAAATTCCAGGGGTTAGATTATTGGAAACCGAGGGCATATACATAATTATGTATAAAACCTTGAGGGCTATCGTGCAAAAGAGTGAGCTTGGACGGCGGGTTAGATATCTTGAAAGCTCAGGGGTTAATCCGAAAGAATTAAGGACCTATGTATGAATACTTTACAAAGGATGTGGACTGCGGGTTAAATATCCGAAACCGCAGGGTCTCTTAATCAAAAAAATCAAGAGCTGACCGGTACCTTAGTTGGTTTGACTTGGATCTGGGGCGTTGATCGCGGATCGGACGGCTGACGAAGCTCGGGGTCACCGGAGTCGGGGCGGGCGGCGGCGCCGCGGCGGCGACGGACGGCAGATGGCCGGAGTTGCACGGATCCCGAGCTACAGAGGGCCAAACTCGACGAGGTTTGCACCAGAACGCAGAGGAGATCACGGCGAACCTTGTCAGGGTGTTATGGACGTGGATTGGGCGACGACGGTGACCGGACGTCGACGAGGAGCGGCGTCGGCGGGTCTGCAGAAGTCCGACGAGCAATTAACACCGGTAGAGAACAAGAAAACCAAAACGGGCAGTACCAGATGCTCCCTCATCACCTTGTGATCACTCTGAGGGTGTTCTTGTCGACGATTGGAGGACAATGGCGACAAGAGACGAAGAGGGGCGGCTCGGCCTACGCAGCTTAGCTCCGGTGAGCGAATTCAACGCGGAGAGGGCAAAGCGATGAGTTCAAGCTGCACGGGAAGCTTCGCTACCTCCTAGCGCACCTCCTGATGGTATCCTCAACGACGAGCGGGCAGTGTACCGAGGAATAGATGGCGGCGGCGCTTGCTAGGCTTCAGTTGAGGTTTCACGGTGGTGGAGATCGGAGGTCTTCGCGGCGCTTAGGGTTTCAAAGGGGCGCACAGGGGCGGCGGTGCGGGTTTATAGGCCGAGGCGGAGGGGTTCGGCTTGCGCGCCAAGAAGATCGAGGCGGCTCGGCTCGGTCGACTCGGAGATGAGTCCGACGCGAGGAAGAGTCGGAGGAGGGGGATGACGGGTGGGGTTGCGTCGTCAGTGAGAGAGAGAGGGGGCGCCGGGATGGAGAGATGGGCTGGGCCGGAGCGACAAGTTGGGCCGGACTGGCGAAGAAGTTGAAGGTGTTAAACCGGCCTGCGCAAAAACTCGGGGAGGAAAACCGGACTTAAACTAAAAACAGCTAAACTCACTCAAACAAATGCTATTCAAATTCGAATTTAAAAGAGTTTAAACTCAAATTTGAAAAGCAACCAAACAAAAACAAATGCAACACCACAAAAGCAACAAAACACTTATTGAGTCTATTAATTAATTATTAAATTGAATAAAAATCCTAATAATTCCACTTAAATCACAAAAATTCATTTATACCTCAAATAAATCCTAGAAAATTACAGAAGTGTTTCTACAATTTCTTGTGATGAAAATTAGGGTGTTACAAATCTACCCCCCTTAAAAGAATCTCGTCCTCGAGATTAGGATGAACTTGCGAAGAGATCGGGAAATTCCGCCATTAACTCATCTTCTCTTTCCCAAGTTGCTTCATCCTCTCCATGACGACTCCATTGCACCTTGCACATCTTGATCGCTTTACTTCTGGTAACTCTTTCAGCTGTCTCCAATATTTTTACTGGATGCTCCACATAAGTCAGATCATCATGTACATTCACTTCTTCCATTGGTAACTGTTCTTCAGGCACTCTGAGGCACTTCTTAAGCTGTGATATATGGAAGACATCATGTACATCTGACAAACTAGCTGGTAACTCCAACTGATAAGCTACTTCACCTTTCCTTTCCAAAATCTTGAATGGGCCAATGAATCTAGGTGACAACTTTCCCTTTACTTTGAATCTGCGCAAACCTCTGATAGGAGAAACTTTCAGATACACATAATCACCAACTGCAAAAGTTAACTCCCTTCTTCTAACATCTGCATAGCTCTTCTGTCTAGACTGTGCTGTCCTCAGATTCTCTCTAATGATCTGAACCTGTCGTTCCGCCTCTTGTAGTATTTCAGGACCAAACACCTGACTTTCTCCTGTTTCACTCCAATATAATGGAGTTCTGCACTTCCTTCCATACAAAGCCTCAAAAGGTGACATCTTTAAGCTTGCCTGATAGCTGTTGTTATAAGAGAACTCTGCATAGGGTAAACTCTTATCCCAACTTCTTCCATGCTTCAAAGCACAAGCTCTCAACATATCTTCCAAAATCTGATTAGTCCTTTCTGTCT
>CM014270.1:2852231-2888557 GCA_004135705.1 Alloteropsis semialata | reverse complement strand
TTTGCGCTGTTTAGAAGAGCTTGGAGCCACATATGAGGCACGAGAGGGAACAGGCTGAGGAGAAGGACCACCACGGGAGGGGGGGCATCACCTTGCCTAGGCCTTAGGTGGAGAGGCTCATGCATCACATCCTTAGGAAAGGTGATCTTGGATACCTTCTCAATCATATACATCACATAAGTGGCATAAGGAAATCCAATCCTCGAGTCCTCCATAGCCCTCTTTAGCTCAGTCCAAATGTAATCAAAGATACAAAAAGGAGCATCCAGCTGTCCCAAATGATGCAGCAGATTAGGAGCATAGGAATGAAGGCCTGTAGCATCACCACTCTTGGGATCAATAGTGACCCTGAACATGTTGTTGAGGTGATGAAAGTAGGGCAGCAGGTTATTGCTCTTTCCTTCCCTAGCCAAGATGGGGTTGTAGTACATGTAGGACACCTCATAGGTCTTGAGCTTCTTCTCATCATGAATGCATGGCCTCATGTTGTCCTTTGAACCAAGAGCCAAGAGCCTAGAGAAGGTGACATAATCAATACAATAGTGAATGCCCTCAGTTGTCCAGTGAATAGAGTTGTCCTGAGGCTCAAGATAATAGTTGGCATGAAACTGAGCAATGATCTCCTCATTCCAATTATACCTAAAGCCCATCAACTCATACAACCCAAACTCTTTGCACTTGGCCACTAGCTGATCAAAATGCTCATCATGTGCTTGCTCATAGTATGGCCAATCAACCCATTGCATAGGACAGATGGGGGCCTTGTTCTATCTCTTGAGAAATATGATATAGAATTCCCTATGAAACTCATTCCAGAAACGATAATCAAGACTCTCAAGATGCTCATATTGATAAGGATTTATCTTCCTTTGTTGTGTCACTGTCAGCTTTTGACCCTTGTAATCTCTAGGCATTGACACAGCAAACCCGGGGTTTGGTTGAGGGGTTTTCATTCTAGGAAAATAATTTGCACTTTCCTGATCAGGCCCAAAATTAACATTGATATGCTCTGGAGTGTTGGGACAGACCTGATAGGCAACTCCTCGCCTTCTGAAATTCTTTGGAGGTGTAGGAGAAGGAGCTGGCCTTGAATGCATAATTGAAGGAGCCATCCGAGGAGGTGGAGTTGGATGAGGGGCATACTGAGGAGCACTTGATGAGGCTCCGGCAGCAGCAGCTGCAGCAGAAGCAGCCCTAGTCCTCCTGGTTCTAGGTGGAGGAATCACCTCTTGTTCTTCTTCCTCCTCGATCTCATGGGCCCGTGAAGGGTCATGCCTGAGCTTGATGCAGCGGTTGGCATCAGGACCATGGGTGATACGCTTCTTTCCCATAGCCTGATCATAGAAGAGTTCCCACAAGAATAAGCAAGTGATTTTGAAGTAAAAAGATAGATATCAGAGGGCTTTGGGCTGAGAGTTTCGGAGACTCCGGAGAAAAGTCCGGAGAGTCCGGAACTCTACAGTCCAAACCCTAGAAATTGGGATCCAAAGATTTAGCCATGGGAATCCAACAAGACTTTGAGGATACATTGCAGGGGCCTTAGAGAGCCTAATCCTCAAAGGAAATCCAAAACCATGGGCCACATTGATAGATCGGGCAAGAACTTGAAAAAGTACCTGTTGACGCAGAAAATCGGTGGTCGTATCCTCAGCGATCAACACACATAAGCCCGGGAGATCTGCTTCACTCCGGTGCTGGTCCTGCACTCTGTCCAGGTTTGCGGCGTGCCAGTCAATTTGACCTGTATTTGACAAGGGAATAAACAGTTAAATTACTCTTTGATTGTGTCGGCTCTGTTCCAGATGGCAGATGCCCATCGGATTTAGCCACGACCCAATCAGACATGTATCGGCCGATACTAATCGGACCTCAAAATCGGACCAATCAGGATTGTACCTTGATTAATGTAACAGATCAGTCTTTGAATAATAAAATAAAGCATAAAACATGGCCGATATGTTGTTCATCTGTCTCAATTGCTCAACTGCTACTTCTAACGGATCTATCAACTTTCCGATCTACTTATATCACTGTTTCGATACGGTTTCACAGACGGATGCAACGCACATACTCCAGCAATATTGCCTCACGTAATTGCTAACAGATCTAATACAAGATAGCAGTCTTACAACTAATCTAGATGCAAAAGTAACGGATCGGCTATGCCTTTGAACAGGATATTAAACAATCGAAGTAGAGCCGATACGTCGTCCACCTCGTCTTGTTGCCAGTTTGATTCATCTTATCGGACCATCTAGCCAGCCAATCGGACCAGAACTGTTTCGACACGGTTTCACAGACGGATGCAGCGCACATACTCCAGCAATAATCGGATCAGATAGCTAAACAATCAAACTCGATTCACCAACCCAACAACTAAACAAGATGCTCGCACAGGTAATTAATCAGATTAAAGCAAATAAGCAGTAAAACAGTAACAAGATCGTTCCAAACCCGACACAGGGAATCTAGATCAAACCCAACACTCAAAGGACAACCAGATTAAGCTGTCTTTGAATAATCAAGAGAAATCTAGCTCCGACGCAGGTAATCTAGATCAAACCCGACACTCAAAGGACAACCAGATTAAGCTGTAAAGATGAATCGGACCTAGAACGATATTGTAAGATAAGTATTGCTCAAATTGGACTAAAACCAATGCTCATAGTTGTTGAAGAATCAGATTAATTCACATGGCGCAGATCTAAATCAATCTAACAACTCCAAACAACCGCATAAGCTATCTTCTAGTAATCAAGAAAAATCTAGCTCCGACGCAGGGAATCTAAATCAAACCCGAAAACTCGAAGAACAACCCGATAAACGATTAATCACTGAATAATCAAGAGAAACCTAGCTCCGACGCAGGGAATCTAAACCAATTTTGACGATCCAAAGATAAATCGGTTGAACAGCATAAACGAGAAAGGGCGATGCGCCTCAATTCAAAGCTTATACTAATTCGATAAGTTGACAATCTTACTGGTAAGCCGGAGATCGAGAACTGATGCAGCCCGTTCACCAATGAGTTCGTCGAGATCTACTCTAACCTACTCCTAGGGTTTTGGCGTGAAGCCGGGTTGTATTGATTGTGAGAATAGTCTTTTCACAATGATCGGAGGTTTATATTTATACCCCGGACATGAGGAGTCCCGATCGGACTTGACTAACTTACAGATAAAATAAACTAAATCTAATATAGAATGGGACTCTCAATACGCCTTCTGAAAAGGAAATAGCCCCCGCTCCTGCTACGCTTCCTTTTTAGCCAATGCGCCTTTCTTCATTCGTCATCAGATCGGACTTTCCTGCTTTATCGGACCCCTTTCCTGCATCGGCTTCCTTCTCTGGCACCATCTGCTTGACCATTCAACGGGCCCACTAATCAGCTCCAGCGCTGCTACGTCACCATCTGACTCAGCACTCCCGGTGCGAAAATCCGGTGTCAACACATGCCCCCCAATTTTGGGATAAAATATCTTTTATTCCAAAATTCGTATCTGTCATCATAACTCCTTCACCGATTTTCGTGCCGAAACTTCCCATCCTTGCACTGTGCGGTTCCTCGATTTTTGGCCACAGCCGTTTTCTCCTTATAAAAACCCCCGCCGGCGGCCATGCTGTTCACTCCTCCTACTTCGCCAAAAACCCGCACTGCTCATCCTCTTCCTTCTCTCTTCCGAGCGGCCATTCGCATTCATTCAATTCCAAATCAAAATCCGCTCAAATGGCCGAATCATCCTCCATGGGTGCCCTCCAGTCTTCCGCATCTGCTTCCTTCTTCGCATCTGCTCTGGTGGGTTCATCGGCCCCTTCTTCAACAATAGCAGCAGCAACGACCTCGACAGCGGCGGCGGCAACAAGCTCCTCAGCAGCGGCGGCCATGACCTCAACGATGGCGGCGGTAGCGAACTCAGCTGCGGCAGCCATGACCACGACGATGGCGGCGGTAACGAGCTCCTCAGCGGCGGCAGCAGCGAGCTCCTCAGCCTCTTCTTCTTCGGCGCCTGCAGTATCATCAATGGGAGAAACACGCTACCCGATCCCAGAGGTATCCGAACTCATCCTCATTTCGCATTCCAAAATTCGGGTCTTTCAAACTTGTTTTTATTTCGTATTTCTCCTTTTAGGCCATCCGTGCCCAAACCCTAATCCCTGTACGCGATGTCCAAGGGGCTTATCTTCTTGGTCCGATGGGAGACCCGGACCCTACTGAGTTCATCAATCTGGAAACCCTGCGCATTCCATTCAAGACCTCTGGATTCGATGTTGACGACTGGAAGAATGCATTCTGTTCTTGGCCGACAGTTCTCTCTGGATGGAAGGATTGGTATCTGAGAGTGTCGGCCTCTGGGAACACACTGACATCTCCCAGTGCATCGGCCTCAGCATCGGACCCATCCTCAAGAACGAGAACCTTCTGATCGCTGCATCACATTTATGGTCCGATGCTCTGAACGCCTTTCTCTTTGGCCATGGTCCGATGACCCCGACGCTGCTTGACGTCGTCATGCTCCTTGGCCTCAACGTCACCAGCAACAAGCGCCCCCTCAGGCTCGATATCAAACTCACCCATCATTTCAAGACCAAGAATTCTGGTGGCTGGACAGGATATATGAAGAGCAATCATCGGACCGGACCTGTCACCGATCGTGAGCACGCAGCCTTCCTGAATATGTGGCTGGACAGATTTTTCTTCTGCGGCATTACACTTGGTCCGACGGCAAATTATCAGCACTTGGCCGAGTTGTTGGCGGGTAATAATATCATCAACCTCGGCCAATATCTCTTGGGGTCAGTGTATAACTTGCTCCATCAAGTTGCCCGGCGCCTGAGGACCGGATCGCCTATCACCAATCTCGGCGGGCCATGGTGGTTCATCCAGATGTGGTTGATGCTACATTTGAGCAAGGTCCTCAAAGTAAATATCCGAAAACATAAGTTCCCAGAGAGCAGACCTGAATCAGAAGAGGTCACCTTGCGCCGATGCACTTCGTTTGGTGAAGCTGCCACGGGTTTACCCACCGATAAGCTGTCGGCCAAAGAATCGTCTAAGTACTTCGCACTCCTCTATAGAAGCATTGCTGACGACAAGGCGCTCTGGTTCTTGTACGACGATGCTGACGAATACGAGCTGCCCTACAAATTCAAGCTCGGCATGATTGTGGAGACAGATTCAGAAGCCCTCACCATCTTCCGGACTTGTATCAATGCCCAATTCCTCCCAATCGGCCTTAGCTTGAGCAAGCAAGGGCAATCGACCTATGAGTATTATCATCCAAATCTGGCCGCCCGTCAGTTTGGCATCGGCCAACATCCCCCTCACTTGGTCCTGGCCGATCAAATCTATCCAAGGGGAAAGATTGATACAAATATTGAATGGGATCGCCTTCTCAATCTCGAGCCTCCCCTTGACCAAACAAACTTGGATACTTTTGCAATCGGCCTCGTAGCTCATCGGACTTTCAATACATGGTGGGCCGAATGGTGTCAACATCTATTCTGCATCGCCTGCAAGACTTATGTCCGGAAGCTGCACCCTACCTTTAAGGGTAAACCAGAGGTAATATCCATGAATTTGCTTCATTCCTTTGCATTATTTCAACTTATCAAACAATCTTTCTTTTTGTCAGGATGTCGATCGCTCTCCTCCAACGGTGACTCGATCCGGGAAGCAAGTCGTCTACAGCAACATTTCGCCAGATCCGTGGATCGGCTGTGACTCTCCCACTATCGGCAAGCTTCTGTTGATCAGTGACAGCAGAAAAAGGAAGAAGCCGACATCCTCCAAAACCTCCAAGCGCCAGAAAATTGCTTTGGTAAGCCCAAGAATTCATCAAACTCAATTACTTTATCAAAATTAATCCTCTTTTTGCAGACCCAGATCGCCGGACAATCTTCGCATCAGCCAAGCCCGACAACGCTTTCGAGCTCATCGGCTAAGGAGGCCTCGGGATCGGACCCACAGAGATCATCAAGCCCAATTCAAATGCAATCAAGCCCCGTCCAGGCGCAATCAAGCCCCGTCCAGGCGCAATCGAACCCCATCCAGGCACAATCGGTTCATTCGTCTTCATCTGAGAGGACCATAACTGGCTCGCCTCGTCAATCAAGCCCGCCACCTCAAGAAGAACAAGCACAATCAGGCCAGGGTCTTCAAGAAGATCGTCCAGTAACTCCTCTACAGATCCGATCACCTGATTCTACAAAAGCAACGGTAATCATCGGCCGATTTTCTTTAATAATCGATAGTCGGCTTGCCCTTATTCTTCCTTTTCTAGCACATTATTCAGCATGTCTTGACGGATCTGGAGATTGCACAAAGAGAGATCCAAGGCGGCAACATCAACATCTCCCAACCCGGACCTGAGCAGGAATCGGCCTGGAAGCAAGTAAGTATCCTAGCTTGATGCACTCATATCGACTTCTTTTGATATCGTATCCGACCATTTCCTTGTCCACAGGCTCAAGATACTCCCCAATCCAGCCAGACCACATCAATTAACTTCGATCGGTTGGTAATAGGAGAAGAAGAAATCAATTCCGGGCCAGGCTTGCTGTCTGACGAGGTGAAGGCGAAGCTGCTTGACATATCCACATTCCTTCATCAAAATATCGTCGATCTCGTCCAGGATGCAGAGCCGATTCGTCAGATCGTCAAGACTCTGCGAGGTCAGCTTCCATTGGACTTGGAGGAGGCATTGATACCGGCGGCCTATATAGAAGGTCATTCCTTCCCAGTGATGCAAGCCAACCACCGGATCACAAATCGGACCTCCCAGCAAGACCCGATCAAGGCCAGAGATGAGAAACGAGCTCAAGCTGCAGAATCGACAAAACTGATCGAAGAGTTATCGGCGTTCCCCGCTTCCATCAACTTAGAACTTGAGAATCTGCGAGCCAGGGAACAAGCGCTAGAACAAGAACTCATCCAAGTCCGATCAAACATCCAGGCTAAGGCAAAAGAACTTGATGACCTCCCAGCTCTGAAGGCGAAGGCCGAAGAAGATTACAAGACTCATATCAAGGCCGCCAAAGAGATCCACAAATCAATCAAACCTGTGGAAGGAGATGCCGACGCTGATGCCAAGATTATCGCCAATGTCGACAAGATCCGTCAAACCGCCCTCGACTTGATAGTTAGCTATCTGCAGCCTTGAACACTGAAACTTGTCTGTCCCGCTTATCAAGCGGTTTGATACACTGGTAGCCTGCTCCGCCATCGAGCGGCTTGATGATGTAATATACTTTTCTTTTGTTATATATAGCCCTTAAGGCGATGCATGTCGCATCGGCTTTCATATTTTGTTCTTGAGGCGATGTTCCATCGGCTTCCAAACCTGACGCGCAGCATCGGCTTTACGAATTTACCCAAATACTAGGGCAGTACTTCTTCAAATATTTCCCGTTCAATGCTTTAGGAAATGTTTCCCCTTCAAGCGTCTGTAGAATATAAGCATTGCCAGGAACACATCGGACGACTCGATAGGGCCCCTCCCAGTTCGGTGACCACTTGCCGTATTTGGGATCCTTAGAGCCAATCGGCAGAATAACTTTCCACACGAGATCGCCCTCTTTGAACTCTTTCTCCTTAACTTTCTTATCATAATGCCTCGCAACTCTGAGCTTGTTAGCTTCGATGCTCTCCAGAGCGCGTAGCCGACGAACAGCCAAGTCATCGGACTCACTATTCATGAGTTCCATGTATTCGCCGGCCTTTAATTTATCCTGAAGCTCGATACGCCTTGATCCAGTATGAATTTCCCATGGAAGAACGGCTTCATGCCCATAAACCAGTTCGTACGGAGAAACCTTGACCGATCCATGGCATGCCATTCGATATGCCCATAGAGCTTCAGGAAGCACAATATGCCACTTTCTCGGGTACTCCTCAATCTTCCTATCAATCAACTTGATCAAACTTTTATTGGAGGCTTCAGCTTGACCGTTGGCTTGTGCGTAGTACGGCGATGAATTGAGGAGCTTGATACCCATATCAGCAGCAAAATTTTTGAACTCGTCAGACGTAAACATCGTACCTTGATCCGTCGTGATCGTCTGTGGAATTCCAAATCGGTAGACAATGTGCTCTCTAATGAAATCAATAATATTCTGGGACTTCACCTCCTTCAAAGGAATAGCTTCAACCCATTTGGTGAAATAATCTGTTGCCGCTAATATGAATTTATGTCCCTTGCTTGAATGTGGAAAAATCTGGCCGATCAGGTCAATTCCCCAACCTCTAAACGGCCATGGCTTGATGACAGGGTTCATAGCCGATGCTGGAGCTCTCTGAATATTTCCATATCTCTGACACTCTTGACATCCTTTATAATATTCAAAGCAATCTTCCAAAATCGTCGGCCAATAATATCCGTTCTTCCTGATCATCCACTTCATCTTGAACGCCGATTGATGAGCCCCGCAAACGCCTTCATGAATCTCTCCTATCAAGACCTTGGCTTCTTCAGGTCCGATGCATCTTAACAGGACTCCATCAACTGAGCGAAAATAAAGCACTCCTTCAACCAAGACATGCCTGATTGATTTGTAGCGTAACTTCCTGGAAGTCTTGACAGAAGAATCCTTCAAATATTCAACGATTTCTTTCCTCCAATCTCCTTCTGGTATCTCCTGTATCATCACATCGGACATAGGCCGATAGCCAGACGCCTTTTGCGCCAGCCGATTTGCTTCCTCGTTATGATGTCTTGGAATATGCTTAAGAGTTACCAGGGCGAACTGGTCAACCAAATCTCGGCATTTTTCAAAGTAAGGCATCAACGCATCCATCTTGCAATCATACTTGCCGAGCAACTGATTAATAATCAACAAAGAATCTCCAAATACTTCAACAAATTGAGTGCCGATTTCTTTAAGAATCTGGAAACCTTTCATCAATGCTTCATACTCCGCCTGATTATTTGTGCACTTTTCAATCGGATAAGCAAACTCGAATCTTGCCCCCCGAGGCGAAATAATAAGCAGGCCGATTCCGCAACCATCATTGCAAGATGAGCCATCAAAGAACATGGTCCAGGGAACTGCGTCAACCACATCGGCCTCCGTATTCATCGGACCAGTCACATCAAGCTCCATGGTGCATTGCTCAACAGCATCAACACTAGGTCCACAATGATCAGCAACCAAATCAGCCATCACTTGCCCTTTTACCGCTTTGGCCGATTCGTATTAAAGATCAAACTCTGTCAGAGCAAAAACCCACTTGCCAATTCTCCCTTTCATGATTGGCATCGACAACATGTATTTGATCACATCCTCTCTGCAAACGACAGTGCACTCGGCCGATAGCAAATAATGCCTCAATTTTGTACAAGAAAAATATAGACAAAGGCAAAGCTTCTCCACATACGAATACCGAGTCTCAGGATCCAGCAATCTTCGGCTTAAATAAAATATGACTCGCTCTTTCCCATCAACTTCTTGGATTAAAACAGAGCCGATTGCATGATTAAAAGCCGATAAATAAAGCTTGAACGGCTTACCCTCTTGTGGTGGAATAATGAACTGGCGGATATGCTAAATATTGCTTGATTTCATCCAGCGCCTTTTGATGTTGAGGCTCCCACACCAATTCTTCTCCATCCTTCTGCTTCAACAGAGGAGTAAACGCTTCCAATCGGACCGATAGATTTGATATAAACCTCCTCAGGAAATTGATTTTTCCAATCAAACTCTGCAATTGCTTCTTGTTTACTGGAGGCTCAATATCATCAATCGCCTTGCGGTTCCGATCATTCACCTCGATTCCTCTCTCATGAACCAGGAAACCGAGAAACTGGCCGGCCGATACGCCAAAAGCACACTTGAGCGGATTCATCTTCAACCCATGTTGCCATGTGCTTTCCAGCGTCTCCTTCAAATCGGCCAAATGCTCCTGATAGCCTCTGACTTGACCACCACATCATCAATATAGATTTCAACTATCCTGCCGATCAACTTATGAAAAATATAATTCATAGCACGTTGATAAGTAGCACCGGCATTTTTTAAACCAAAAGTCATAACAACCCATTCATACAAACCGAGAGCACCTGGGCATTGGAATGCAGTCTTGGGGATATCTTCTTCCGCCATAAAAATCTGATTATAACCAGCATTACCATCCAGGAAGCTCATCACTTTATGGCCTGATGCTGCATCAACAAGCATATCGGCCACTGGCATCGGATATTCATCCTTCGGGGTCGCCTTGTTCAAGTTCCTGTAATCAATGCAAACACGCAGCTTTCCATTTTTCTTATAAACAGGAACTATATTTGATACCCACTCAGCATATCGACATGGCCTGATAAATTTAGCTTCAAATAGCTTCGTTATTTCGGCCTTAATTGGTTCGTACATCTCAGCCTTGAACTTCCTTGCGTACTGCTTGTGCGGCCGATATCCTGGTTTGATGGGCAGCCGATGCTCAACAATATCATGGCTTAAACCTGGCATTTCATAATATTCCCAAGCAAAACAATCAGAATACTCTTTCAAAAGTTTTATTAATTCTTGTTTATACTCGGGATCCAACTTAGCACTGATATACGTCGGCCTTGGCCTATCACCAGATCCTATGTCTATCTCTTCTAACTCATCGGCCGACGTAAACCCAAATCCTAACTTACCGAACTCACTTCGGTCCTCATAATCTTCTATACAATCGGCCATTTAAAACAAAGTCTCAGAGCCGACTGCTTGGATCGGCTGTAGTCCCTGATCGGACACCTTGAGGAAGTCACCATCCCATGCTTTCCCTGACAGGCATTCAATCCCTTCAAACTCCCAAATCGTTGACTCGGCTGTTGCAATGCTAACCGAATCATCAGCTGGGACAATCTCCACGTTGTTGCCCTGCCACTGGATCAAACACTGGTGCATCATGGATGGGATGCAGCAATTGGCATGAATCCAATCACGCCTGAGGAGCATGCTGTAGGAACCTTGGCCATCAATCACAAAGAAAGTAGTCGGCAATGTCTTGCTGCCGATGGTCAACTCCACATGAATTGCCCCCCGAGGCTCTGAAACATTACCGCCGAAATCCTTGAGCATCATATTTGTCTTGATCAGATCATCAATCCCCTTGCCCAACTTGCGGAATGTGGAATAGGGCATGAGATTGACAGCAGCTCCCCCATCAACCAGCATCTTGGTCATCGGTCTTCCCATCAACGTATCCCTTGATGTACAGAGGCTTCAGGTGCCGATATCCATTCGCATTTGGCTTCTCAAAGACAGCCTTCTCTGAATCAAGAACTAAGCATGCGGCGGCTTCTTCTAATTCATAATCAGTCTCATCATCATCCTGTTCATCAGGAGCAGCAAAATCAAAAGGCAACATCAAAACCATGTTTACCGGGGCCGATGCGCTTGCTTCATCGTCATTGGCCATCTTGACGCGCCAAGTTTTCTTCTCTTTGGCTAACTCTTGCTCCTGAATCTGCTCACGATGGCGCAACCGCTGAACACGTCTCCTTTTGGACCTAGAAATCCCTGATGGGCACCACTGTCCAGGCTTCATTTGAGGTTCTCTAATCCGATCCTGAACTGGAGCCTTCTCTTCCATTTTTTCAGGGCCACGAGCATCAACCTGGACTTCGTTATTTTTACGGCCACGAGTATCAACCCGGCCTTCATCTCCTTGATGACGATCATCAATCCTGACGCCGATCCGTTCATGAACTGATCGTCGACTTCTCTTAGAAACTCTGTATTCTTCATACTGGAAGCTGCATTCAGGACAATCTGCTTTGGACGGCAATCTGAGCTTCTCGTTCCAGCAGAATACGAAGAAAGGACATCTCCAGTGACCATCATCTTGATCGTACTGCTCATAAGTTTGACGCCTGTCCATATGTGTTGAAACCAGATTTTCGCACCAGATATGCTGAGTCAGATGGTGACGTGGTGAGGTTGAAACTGTGCAGTGGACCCGTTGACTGGTCAAAGATGAATGTGACGAAGAAGGAAGCCGATGCTGGAGAGGAGTCCGATGAAACAAGAAGTCCGATATGATGATGGATAAAAGAAGAAGGGCGCGTCGGCTAAGAAGGAAGTGTATCAGATGCGGGGACTATTTCCTTTTCAGAAGGCGTATGGGAGTCCCGTTTTATGTTAAGCTTAGTTTACTTTGTTCGCAAGTTAGTCTGGTCCGATCAGGACTCTCCATGACCAGGGTATAAATATGAACCCTCGTCCATTGTAAAAACTATTCTCACAATCAATACAACCCGGCTTCACGGCAAAAACCCTAGTAGTAGTTACCGACGAAGCTCATTGGTGGACGGGCTGCATCAGTTCTGATCTCCGGCTTACCAGTAAGTTAGTCAATTTATCGAACTAGTATAGGCTTTGAATTGAGGCGCATCGCCCTTTCTCGTTTATACTGTTCAACCGATTTATCTCTGGATAATCAAGATTGATATAGATTCCCTACGTTGGAGCTAGATCAATATTGATTATTCAACAGATTATCGTTTATCAGACTGCACTTTAAGTCTAGATTCCCTACGTCGGAGCTAGATATCAAGATTAGTCTAGATTCCCTACGTCGGAGCTAGAGTAATCTTGGTTACTAAAGGCAGTTTTTGCGGTTTGTTTGGAGTAGCTAGATTGGTTTAGATCTACGCCATGTGAATCAATTCTACTTCTTCAACGGCTTTGAGCATTGGTCTTGGTCCGATTTAAGCAATATTTATCTTACAGCATCGTTCTAGGTCCGATCCTGCTTTGTGGTTTAATCTGGTTGTTCTTTGAGTATTGTACTGGTGTAGATTCCCTACGTCGGAGCTGGATCTTTGCAATACGATTAGATTAATCTTTGATTGTCATGCTTGGTCTAGATTCCCTACGTCGGAGCTAGATTCATCTTGATTAGTCAAAGGAAGCTTTGGTTATGCCTTATTGCTATTTGAATGTTAAGTGTGGTTTAGATTCCCTACGTCGGAGCTAGGTCTTGCTTGATTATTTGGTAGCATATCTTAGAATCAGAACGACCCTGTTAATGTTTTATCTGCTTATTTGCTTAATCTGATCAACACCTGTGCGAGCATCTTGTTTGGATGTCAGATTTGTAAGTTGAATTTGACTATCTAGCTATCTGATTTGATCATAGCTGGAGAAATCTAGATTCCCTACGTCGGAGCTAGATTTCTCTGAAAAGGCTATGGTCCGATTGGCTAGTTAGATGGTCCGATAAGATGAGTCAAACTGGCAACTAGGCAAGGTGGATAATGTATCGGCTTACACTTTGATTACTTGATATCTTGTTTAAAGACACAGCTGATCCATTACTTTACATATTGGCCTTGTTTTATGCTTTATTTTATTATTCAAAGGCTGATTTGTTATATCAATCAAGGTCCGATCCTGATTGGTCCGATTCTGAGGTCCGATTCGGTGTCTAATTGAGGTCCGATTACTCGGTCTGATTGACATCATCAATGAAGTCCGATTTTGAGGTCCGATTGGTATCGGCCGACACGTGCCTGATTGGGTCTTGGCTAAAATTCGACGTTACTCCATCGTCTGAAATAGAGCCGGCACAATCAAAGAGTAATTTAACTGTTTTATTCCCTTGTCAATTTCAGGTCAAATTGACTGGCACGCCGCGAACCTGAACTGGAGTGTAGGCTGGCACTGGAGCGAAGCAGATCTCCCTGGTCTTCGTGTGCTGCACGTGGAGGATACGACCGCCGATTTTCCGCGTCAACACATTTTTGGCACGCCCAGTGGGACACGAGAAACAAATTCCAAGATGTCGTCGTCTGATGCTGAACAAGAAACTGCAGCAAGACTTGCTGCTGAAAAGGAAGCTACTGAGAAGGCTAAGAATGACAAGAATAAGACGCCTGAGACGGCCATTCCCATTACAAAGGCCGATCTGTCTAAAGCTCAATTAGATGCAGTTCAGGCTCAGATTGATGCGTTTGAGAAGCTCTGCCTTGGCCAATTTGGACGTAATCGTTCAGGCCCTATACTCAAAGGTCCTCTCCCAGATCCAGAATTGATCAAGAAGACAACTGATGCTCAGGAGTATCAGGTCAATATGACAGATATGATTCACCAGGCTGTTCATCATGCACTGATTAATCAGTCAGGCACTTTGGTGAATTCATTAGATAATCTCATCAAGAAGGCGGTGGACGATGCTATTTGCTTGAAAGGTCCAGTGTTTATAGCAGATTCTGCAGGGGCATCAGGATCAGGAAAAGGCAAAGAAACTACAGATAATGCAATGACCGTTGCTCCACAGATTCCGATTGCTCCACCACCTCCTGTTGAACTGGCCAACGGTTTTCTGTTGATGGCTGATGGAACTATTGTCGGCCCACATGGTGAAAAATATGCTAGGACTCTGAACGAAGGAGAGAAACAACCTGCAGCTGCAAGACTACGTACAGAGATTCCTTCACATCAGCGTATGGTCGGTGATTACAATAACTATGTGATGGATATAGCTGATGGAATGCCACTTGGAAGTCAACAGTCTGATTGGTCACAGAAAATAGCCGAGGTGATCCAAAATCAATTCGGCTTGAAGCCTAAAGATGAAGCGAGGTTGTATCGGCATCCGTACCCGTCTTACTTTGATGCAGTGCCACTTCCTCCGCGTTACAGAATATCGGATTTCTCCAAATTCTCCGGGCAGGATGATATGACCACTATTGAGCATGTCAGTCGATTCCTGGCTCAATGTGGTGAAGCTGCTTCAGAGGAGGGACTCAGGCTCAGATTTTTCCCTCTGTCATTGTCAGGGCCGGCGTTTACCTGGTTTACGTCGTTGCCAGCAGGATCAGTCACAGGGTGGTCCGATATGGAGAAGCAGTTTCATAAATACTTCTTTTCTGGTCTCAACAAGATGAAGATTTCTGATTTGATTGCTATCAGGCAGAGAAACGATGAGATCGTCAAGGAGTATATTCAACGGTTCCGTGACACTAGGAATCGGTGCTATAGTTTGAAGCTGTCTGATATGCAGTTGGCCGAGCTTGCATTCCAGGGTTTGCTTGCGCCGATCAAAGAAAAGTTTTCTGCTCAGGAGTTTGAGACATTGGGACAACTGGTTCAGAAGGTGTCAGCTCATGAGGTCCGATATCAAGAGATGAAGCGTGTAAAGTTTTCCAAACAAGTATCTTATCTCTCTGAATCTGAAGAGGAAGCTGATGTCAACATAGCTGAATGGACCAAATCCAAGAAGCCAGTATCGCTCCCATGGATCAAGCAGAACCCTGAGAAGTTTGGATTTGATATAACTAAGGCCGATAAGATTTTTGATTTACTGCTCAGTGAGAAGCTTATCCAGCTTTCTCCAAATCATTCTATTCCGTCGGCCGATGAGTTGAAGAAACGCAAATATTGCAAATGACATAACTCGACTTCTCATGAGACAAATGAATGCAAGGTATTCAGGAGGGAGATCCAATTGGCTATAGAATCTGGCAAGATCAAATTTGAAGACAACAAGAAAGCCATGAAGATCGACGGTCATCCCTTTCCTAATAACTTTGCTGGTTTCTCCTTTTCTGTTAATATGGTTGATGCTGATGAAAAGGGGAAGTTTAAGGTGCTTACATCGGACCGCGCCAAGAGTTCTGGTGCCGTTGATCCTGCAGTTCAAGTTACCGTTGAAGAGCTGCGGAGGAATCATCAGGCATTTGGGCGTGAATCTAATGCTCCTGGTGGATATCGGCCGCGTGTGACTTCCCAGATGTTGATTAACAAGTACAAGAGGCAACTAGCAGCAGCCCGAGCATGGGAAGAACGCGAGGAACGACGACGTCGGAGGCGCGAGTATCAAGCAAGGCGGCTTGATGAAGAGTTTGATGATCAGCGCCGACGTGATGACAGGTTCGATGGCCGACGCCGATATGATGAATGGTCCGATGGCCGACGCCGATATGATGACAGGATCGATGGCAGGCGTTGGTTTGATAGAATCGATGATCGTCATCAATACGGTTATAGGTCCGGTTGGCATATAGACAAGCGTCAAGGTTATGACCGGTATGATCAGGATGATGATCATTGGGGGTGTCCTTTCTTCGTATTCTGCTGGAACGAGAAGCTTAGATTGCCATCAAAAGCATCGTTCTAGGTCCGATCCTGCTTTGTGGTTTAATCTGGTTGTTCTTTGAGTATTGTACTGGTGTAGATTCCCTACGTCGGAGCTGGATCTTTGCAATACGATTAGATTAATCTTTGATTGTCATGCTTGGTCTTAGATTCCCTACGTCGGAGCTAGATTCATCTTGATTAGTCAAAGGAAGCTTTGGTTATGCCTTATTGCTATTTGAATGTTAAGTGTGGTTTAGATTCCCTACGTCGGAGCTAGGTCTTGCTTGATTATTTGGTAGCATATCTTAGAATCAGAACGACCCTGTTAATGTTTTATCTGCTTATTTGCTTAATCTGATCAACACCTGTGCGAGCATCTTGTCTGGATGTCAGATTGGTAAGTTGAATTTGACTATCTAGCTATCTGATTTGATCATAGCTGGAGAAATCTAGATTCCCTACGTCGGAGCTAGATTTCTCTGAAAAGGCTATGGTCCGATTGGCTAGTTAGATGGTCCGATAAGATGAGTCAAACTGGCAACTAGGCAAGGTGGACAATGTATCGGCTTACACTTTGATTACTTGATATCTTGTTTAAAGACACAGCTGATCCATTACTTTACATATTGGCCTTGTTTTATGCTTTATTTTATTATTCAAAGGCTGATTTGTTATATCAATCATGGTCCGATCCTGATTGGTCAGATTCTGAGGTCCGATTCGGTGTCTAATTGAGGTCCGATTACTCGGTCTGAATGACGTCATCAATGAAGTCCGATTTTGAGGTCCGATTGGTATCGGCCGACACGTGCCTGATTGGGTCTTGGCTAAAATTCGACGTTACTCCATCGTCTGAAATAGAGCCGGCACAATCAAAGAGTAATTTAACTGTTTTATTCCCTTGTCAATTTCAGGTCAAATTGACTGGCACGCCGCGAACCTGAACTGGAGTGTAGGCTGGCACTGGAGCGAAGCAGATCTCCCTGGTCTTCGTGTGCTGCACGTGGAGGATACGACCGCCGATTTTCCGCGTCAACAATATGCCAATCGGACCTATAGCCGTACTGACGACGATCGTCGGACCTGTCATCAAACCGGCGTCGGCCATCGGACTTGTCATCGCGTCGGCGCCGATCATCAAACCCTTCATCAAACTGCCTTGCCTGATATTCGTGCGCTCTTCCCACGCCCGGGCTGCTGCCTGCTATCTTTTGTACTTGTTAATCAGCATCTGGGAAGTCACGCGTGGCCGATATCCACCAGGAGCATTAGATTCACGCCCAAATGACTGATGATTTCTTCGCAGCTCTTCAACAGTGACCTGAACTGCAGGATCAACGGCACCAGAACTCTTGGCGTGGTCCGATGTGAGCACCTTGAACTTCCCCTTTTCACCAGCATCAACCATATTAATAGAAAAGGAGAAATCAACAAAGTTATTAGGAAAGGGATGACCGTCGATCTTCATGGCTTTCTTGTTATCTTCGAACTTGATCTTGCCAGACTCGATAGCTAATTGGATCTCCCGCCTGAACACCTTGCATTCATTCATCTCATGAGAAGTTGAGTTATGCCATTTGCAATACTTGCGCTTCTTCAACTCCTCGGCCGATGGAATAGTATGATTTGCAGACAGTTGGATAAGCTTCTCACTGAGCAACATGTCAAAAATCTTGTCGGCCTTTGTTATATCAAATCCAAATTTTTCAGGACTTTGCTTGATCCATGGGCACGATACCGGCCTTTTGGACTTAGTCCATTCAGCTATGTTGATATCGGCCTCATCTTCAGAATCGGAAAGATAGGACACTGGCTTGGAAAACTTTGTGCGCCTCATCTCTCTGGTATCGGACCTCATGGGCTGACACCTTTTGCACCAGTTGTCCCAACGTCTCAAACTCTTGAGCAGAAAACCTCTCCTTGATCGGCGCGAGCAAACCCTGGAATGCAAGCTCAGCCAATTGCGTGTCAGATAGCTTCAAACTGTAGCACCGATTCCTGATATCACGGAACCGTTGAACGTACTCCTTGATGGACTCATCGTTCCTCTACCTGATAGCAATCAAATCAGAAATCTTCATTTCATTGAGACCAGAAAAGAAGTACTTATGGAACTGCTTCTCCATATCGGACCAGCCTGTGACCGATCCTGCTGGCAACGATGTGAACCAAGTAAACGCCGGCCCTGATAGTGACAAAGGGAAGAATCTGAGCCTGAGTCCCTCTTCAGAAGCAGCCTCACCACATTGAGCCAAGAATCGGCTCACATGCTCAATGGTGGTCATATCATCTTGCCCAGAGAATTTGGAAAAATCTGGCACTCTGTAACGCGGAGGAAGTGGCACTGCATCAAAGTAGGATGGGCACGGGTGCCGATACAACCTCGCTTCATCTTTAGGCTTTAAACCGAACTGATTCTAGATCACCTCGACTATTTTCTATGACCAATCGGACTGCTGACCTCCGAGTGGCATCCCACCAGCTTGATGCATATCCATCATGTAATTATTGTAATCACCGACCATACGCTCATGTGCAGGAATCTCTGTACGTAGCCTTGCAGCCATAGGTTGCTTTTCTTCTTCGTTCAGAGTCCTAGTATATTTCTCACCATGCGGGCCGACAATAGATCCATCGGCCATCAACAGAAAACCATTGGCCAGCTGAATAGGTGGTGGAGTCGTCGGAGTCTGCGGAACAACGGTCATGGTACAGTCTTCAGTACCTTTGCCTTTTCCTGACCCTGATGCTCCTGCAGAATCTGGCATAAAGACTGGGCCCTTTAAGCAAATAGTATCATATCATCCACCACCTTCTTGATGAGATTGTTCAAAGAATTCACCAAAGTGCCTGACTGGTTAATCAATGCATGGTGGACAGCTTGATGAATCATCTCTGTCAAGTTGACATGGTACTCCCGAGCATCAGTTGTCTTCTTGATCAATTCTGGGTCCGAAAGAGCACCTTTGAGCACAGGGCCTGAACGATTACGCCCGAATTGATCAAGGCAGAGCTTCGCAAATGCTTCAATCTGGGCCTGAACTGCATCTAACTGGGCTTTAGACAGATCGGCCTTCGTAACTGGAATAGTCGCGTCAGGAATCTTGTTCTTGTCAGCCTTGGCTTTCTCAGCCGCCAACTTCTCAGCTGCCAGCTTCTCAGCCGCTAGTTTGTCAGCAGCGAGCTTAGTAACAGCTTCCTTTTCAGCATCAGATGACATCTTGGAAATTGTCTTATGTGTCCCACTGGGCATGCCAAAAATGTGTTGACGCAGAAAATCGGCGGTCGTATCCTCAGGGATCAACACACATAGGCCAGGGAGATCTGCTTCACTCCGGTGCTGGTCCTGCACTCTGTCCAGGTTCGCGGCGTGCCAGTCAATTTGACCTGTATTTGAAAAGGGAATAAACAGTTAAATTACTCTTTGATTGTGTCGGCTCTGTTCCAGACGGCAGATGCACATCGGATTTAGCCACGACCCAATCAGACATGTATCGGCCGATACTAATCGGACCTCAAAATCGGACCAATCAGGATCGTACCTTGATTAATGTAACAGATCAGCCTTTGAATAATAAAATAAAGCATAAAACATGGCTGATATGTTGTTCATCTGTCTCAATTGCTCAACTGCTACTTCTAACGGATCTATCAACTTTCCGATCTACTTATATCACTGTTTCGATACGGTTTCACAGACGGATGCAGCGCACATACTCCAGCAATATTGCCTCACGTAATTGCTAACAGATCTAATACAAGATAGCAGTCTTACAACTAATCTAGATGCAAAAGTAACGGATCGGCTATGCCTTTGAACAGGATATTAAACAATCAAAGTAGAGCCGATACGTCGTCCACCTCGCCTAGTTGCCAGTTTGATTCATCTTATCGGACCATCTAGCCAGCCAATCGGACCAGAACTGTTTCGACACGGTTTCACAGACGGATGCAGCGCACATACTCCAGCAATAATCGGATCAGATAGCTAAACAATCAAACTCGATTCACCAACCCAACAACTAAACAAGATGCTCGCATAGGTAATTAATCAGATTAAAGCAAATAAGCAGTAAAACAGTAACAAGATCGTTCCAATATTCAAAACTGTCTTTGAATAATCAAGAGAAATCTAGCTCCGACGCAGGGAATCTAGATCAAACCCGACACTCAAAGGACAACCAGATTAAGCTGTAAAGATGAATCGGACCTAGAACGATATTGTAAGATAAGTATTGCTCAAATTGGACTAAAACAATGCTCATAGTTGTTGAAGAATCAGATTAATTCACATGGCGTAGATCTAAATCAATCTAACAACTCCAAACAACTGCATAAGCTGTCTTCTAATAATCAAGAAAAATCTAGCTCCGACGCAGGAATCTAAATCAAACCCGAAAACTCGAAGAACAACCCGATAAACGATTAATCACTGAATAATCAAGAGAAACCTAGCTCCGACGCAGGGAATCTAAACCAATCTTGACGATCCAAAGATAAATCGGTTGAACAGCATAAACGAGAAAGGGCGATGCGCCTCAATTCAAAGCTTATACTAATTCGATAAGTTGACAATCTTACTGGTAAGCCGGAGATCGAGAACTGATGCAGCCCGTTCACCAATGTGTTCATCGAGATCTACTCTAACCTACTCCTAGGGTTTTGGCGTGAAGTCGGGTTGTATTGATTGTGAGAATAGTCTTTTTACAATTATCGGAGGTTTATATTTATACCCCGGACATGAGGAGTCCCGATCAGACTTGACTAGCTTACAGATAAAATAAACTAAATCTAATATAGAATGAGACTCTCAATACACCTTCTGAAAAGAAAATAGCCCCCGCTCCTGCTACGCTTCCTTTTTAGCCAATGCGCCTTTCTTCATTCGTCATCAGATCGGACTTTCCTGCTTTATCGGACCCCTTTCCTGCATCGGCTTCCTTCTCTGGCACCATCTGCTTGACCATTCAACGGGCCCACTGCTCAGCTCTAGCACTGCTACGTCACCATCTGACTCAGCACTCCCGGTGCGAAAATCCAGTGTCAACAGTACCTTGGATAGAGATGGGGATGAGTTTCAAACGCAAATCCAAGGATTCTTCGGAGTTTCCAAGCCTTGGAGTGGAAGATCCACACCTTCTCGTGCCTTTCCCTTGGTTGGATTCAAGAATCGCTGATTTTTGGAAGAGGGGGCGAGAACTGGAGCGGCGGCGGTGAAAAGAACTCGAGTGGGGTGAAAAAGAACCGTTGACCGACGCCTCCAGGGTTAAATACCCTTCTAGTTCCGGAGTTTCCAGAAAAATGTTCGGAGAGTCCGAACATTCTGGACTCTGGAGAAAAATCCGGAACCTCCGAAGAAAAGTCTGGAATTCTGCTCCCCTGAGTCTTTGCTTCCATAGAGATAGATTTGGATGGAGGATTTGAGAGGAAATACTTGTGATAAAGTCCTAAGGGCCTGAGAAACTATTCACTTGGATTTAGCCAACAATCAATCAATGAGAACAATAAATCCAAGTGAGTAGTTGAGTAAAGAACCAAATTTTTCAAAAGACACACAAACCTATCTAAGATGATATTTCTTTCAAACACCTATCTAATGCACTTTCAATTTTGTGTCCAAGGTTTCAAGCCAAGTTACGAGAATCCAAGATATTTAGTTCACTTCTCAAAGCACAAAACCTTTGCTCATCTAGAGGCTTAGTGAAGATATCGGCAAGTTGTCGTTCTGTGCTCATATGTTGTAAGGCAATATCTCCCCTAATCTCATGATCCCGTAAGAAATGATGTCTTATATCTATGTGCTTTGTTCGAGAGTGTTGCACGGGGTTGTTAGCTAGCTTGATTGCACTCTAATTGTCACACAAGAGTGGAATCTTTCTAAACTCACAACCAAAGTCACTCAAGGTTTGCCTCATCCATAAGAGTTGAGCACAACACGCTCCTGCCGCAACATATTCAGCCTCGGCGGTGGATAGGGCAACCGAATTTTGTTTCTTAGAACTCCAAGATACTAGAGACCGGCCATGAAATTGACACGTTCCCGTTGTACTCTTTCGATCCACTTTGCAACCAGCATAATCGGAGTCTGAATAGCCAAGCAAACCGAAAGTGGAGCCTTTGGGATACCACAAGCCAAGGTTAGGAGTGTATACCAAGTATCTCAAGATTCTCTTAACAGCCACAAGATGGCATTCCTTAGGATTGGCTTGAAATCGAGCACACATGCACACACTAAGCATGATATCAGGCCTAGATGCACAAAGGTAAAGGAGAGAGCCAATTATGGAGTGATATACCTTTTGATCCACGGCCTTACCATCTTCGTTGAGATCGAGATGTCCATTTGTTGGCATTAGAGTCTTGATGGGCCTGGCGTTCTTCATGTCAAACTTCTTGAGCATATCTTTGGTGTACTTAGTTTGACTTATGAAGGTACCATCCTTGAGTTGCTTGATTTGAAATCCAAGAAAGAACTTCAACTCGCCCATCATAGACATCTCAAACCTCTTGGCCATTATCCTACTAAATTCCTCGCACCAAGCATTGTTAGTAGAACCAAATATGATGTCATCGACATATATTTGGCATACAAATATATCTTTATCAACTTTGCGAGTAAATAGAGTAGGGTCAGCTTTTCCTATTTCAAAGTTCTTCTTTATGAGAAAGTCCTTAAGGCATTCATACCATGCTCTAGGAGCTTGCTTGAGCCCATAGAGCGCCTTATGGAGCTTGAAGACATGGTTAGGTAGCTTTGGATCTTCGAAACCGGGCGGTTGCTCAACATACACCAATTCGGAGATTGGCCCATTTAGGAAAGCACTCTTCACGTCCATTTGATATAGCTTGAAATCATGGTGAGTTGCATAGGCAAGTAAAATACGAATTGACTCAAGCCTAGCTACGGGTGCATAAGTCTCACCAAATTCCAAACCTTCTATTTGTGTGAAGCCTTGAGCAACCAATCTAGCTTTGTTTCTTGTCACCATACCATGTTCATCTTGCTTGTTGCGGAAAACCCATTTAGTGCCTATGACATTATGCTTGGGTCTTTCCACTAAGGACCAGACTTCATTCCGAGTGAAGTTGTTCAACTCCTCTTGCATGGCCACAACCCAATCCGGATCATCCAAGGCTTCTTCTACCTTTAGGGGTTCCAAAGAGGAAACAAAAGAGTAATGTTCACAAAAATTTGCCAATCTAGATCGAGTAGTTACCCCTCTTTGGATGCTCCCTAGTATGTTGTCAACGGGGTGATCCCGTTGAACGCATTGGTGCACTCTTGGATGTGGGACTTGAGTGTGGTGCTGAACATTTCCATCTTCTTCTTCTTCTGCTTCAGCTTCAGAGTCTTGGATCAGATTTGGAGTGTTTTTCCCAGAATCTCCGGAGTTTCTGGAGATTTGTCCGGAGTCTCCGGAACTTGCGGAGTCTCCGCAGATTTGTCCAGAGTCTCCGGAACTGTCAGCATTTCTGGCTGCAGCAGGCTCATTTGTTCCTGCCACTTGATCTTCTTCTTCATCGTTCTCCTGGGGTCTAATCTCACCAATAGCCATCCTTTGAATTGCCCTGTGAGATGGTTCTTCTTGGCCTAAAACATGTGGATCAACTTGCTCTACTTGAGAGCCATTAGTTTCATCAAACTTCACATCACTCGCAATTTCAACACAGCCAGTGACCTTGTTGAAAACGCGATAGGCATGAGAGTTTGAGACATAACCAAGAAGAAAACATTCACTAGATTTAGGAGCAAATTTAGAACCTCTAGGTTTCTTATCAAGGATATAGCATTTGCAACCAAAAAACTTAAAGTAAGATACATTTAGCTTTTTACCGGTGAGAAGCTCATATGAGGTCTTTTGTAAGATCTTGTGAAGGTAGAGTCGGTTTATGGCATAGCACGCGGTGTTAATGGCTTCGGCCCAAAATTGATCCAAAACCTTGTACTCATCTAGCATTGTCCTTGCCATCTCAATGAGTGTACGATTCTTCCTTTCAACAATTCCATTTTGTTGATGTGTGTATGGGACCGAGAACTCATGACCAATGCCTTCCTCATTGAGGTAGACTTCAATGTTAGTGTTCTTGAACTCGGTTCCATTGTCGCTTCTCACTCGCTTGATGGTCTTCTCAAACTCATTGTACTTCAATGTTAGGGCTCTCTTTGCAAATTTCTTGAATACTTCTTTTACCTCACTTTTGTCATGCAAAAAGAATACCCAAGTGAAATGAGAATAGTCATCAACAATGACAAAACCATATTTGTTACCGCCAATGCTTATGTAGGCCATGGGTCCAAAAAGATCCATGTGTAGTAGTTCAAGTGGCCTTGTCGTCTTCATGATGCTTGTTGATGGATGTGGATTTCCAACTTGCTTTCCGGCTTGACATGCGCTGCAAAGTCTAGTTTTCTCAAAGGTTACATTTGTTAGTCCAAGAATATGATCACCTTTGAAGAGCTTGTTCAAATTTCTCATGCCCACATGAGCTAGTCGGCGATGCCACAACCATCCCATGCTAGATTTTGCCAACAAGCAAGCATCAAGTTGAGCTTTCTCCGATGTGAAATCCACAAGATAAAGCTTTCCCTTGAGTACACCCTTGAAGGCAATGGAGCTATCATTTCTTCTTGAGACTGTCACACCCTCATTAGTGAATAAGCAATTGTAACCCATCTCACAAAGTTGAGACACAGATAATAGATTATAATCCAAAGACTCAACTAGAAAGACATTTGAAATTGAATGGTCGGTAGAGATAGCAATTTTACCTAACCCCATTACCTTTCCTTGACTACCATCACCAAACACAATGTTGTCACTTGCATTTTCATTTGCTTCAAAGGAAGTGAACATCCTCTTCTCTCCGGTCATATGATTGGTGCAGCCACTATCAAGCACCCATTTTGATCCACCGGAGGAATAAGCCTACAAAACAATTTAAGCTCTAGTTTTAGGTACCCAATGTTGTTTGGGTCCTAGAGTGTTAGTCACAAGAACCTTGGGCACCCACACATTTATTTTAATCAATGTGTCCCTAGTGCGATACCCCACATATTTGGCAACCACCTTACCATTGTGGTCCCATGTCAACACATAATCGGCATAATAAGAACCTTGAGCAGCTGACTTCTTTGTCTTGGTTGGACGGGCTGCTCTCACCTCTTGTGGTCTTGTTGGTTGAGTGACAATTACCTTTGTTGGTGTTGCTTGAGGCCTTGCTCTTTGAGGTGTCATTCCATTCAATAGACCACCATACTTACCTACACCGGACTTGCTTTGGTTCTTGATGAAAGGAATGGGTTCAACATTTCCTTGCTCATTCTTACCAATGCCCTTTCCTTTCACAAAACCAAATTTCTGCATGTATTGAGAACCAAAACCTTTGGTGTGGTTCTCAAACTTACCAATGTTGTCCTCTTTTGGAGCATAGTCTTGTTGAACAAAAGATGTGAGCCTTGCTATTTCTTTCTTCATAGCATGCATCTCGGCAAGATTAGTAGCGTAGGCTTTAACATCAATATTGAAATATTTATCACAACCATTACTAGTGGAGGGAATAGATGGTTGAGTTGCATGCTTAGAGCTAGAAGAGGTACTTTCCCAAAGAGTATTAAATTGAACTTCAAGAGCCGTGTGTTTGGCATTTAAACATGAGAAGTTTTCTTGAAGTTTCTCATTCATACCCTTTAGGTTATTTGATTCATCATTGGCTAAGTCTAGTCTCTTGCGCAACTCATCAAACTTTTCTTTCTCTTTAGCATAAGACTTTTCTAGAGAAAGAAGGTTATCAATTTTTGACTTTGAGCAAGTCCTCTTGCCTCTTGAAACTCTTCCTTTGTTCGGCAAGAGATTCCTCAAGAGAGACGGTTTTCTCTCGCTCAAGTCTAATCAATTCTTCTTGCTCCTCAAGAGCATCATCCCGGTTATCTATTTCCTCCAATAGCTTAATTATCTTAGATGTGGCCTTTTTATCAAAGTTCATTGAGCTATCATCATCTTCACTATCATGATCACTATCTATAGAAGGAGAATCGGATATCACCTTGGATCCTTTTGCCATGAGGCAAGTTGGTGGAGCATCATCTTTATCATCGGTGATGTAGCCAAATAGTGTTGATGAAGTCGAGGATGCTTGTATGGCAATGGTTGCAACTTCTTCATCATCGGAGTCGGAGCTCTCTTCATTTGAGTCCCACTCTATACCAAGGTGAGCTTCTCCGGTGTGCTTCTTCTTGTAGTGACTCTTGTTTTTGTTATCTTTGTTGTCCTTGTCTTCCTTGATCTTCCTTCTCACGTGGACAGTCAACAATGAAGTGACCTTCCTTGCCGCACCTAAAGCACGCTCTCTTTGAGTTTCTCTTGGTTGTATTCTTCTTGTACTTCTCTTTTACATATCCTTCCTTCTTCATGGCTTTTCTCAATCTTCTCATGAACAAGGCTGCCTCTTCGGAGTCATCGGACTCATCATCATCATTTGAGATCTTTTGAACCTCCTTTCCTTTGCCTTGGTTGCTTGCCTTGAGAGCAACTCCACTTCCCTTCTCAAGTTGCTCATGAAGTTTGGAGAGTTCATGAGAAAGCTTTGCTTCCTTGACGGTCATGAGATGCTCTTCCATTCTTCCAATCACATTTGCGGGAGAGAACTTCTTGAATCCTCTCTTCTCTCTAATCAAGATGGGTAGGTTCACATCTCTAGCCATGTAAGCCGTAAGAATCTTGTCAACAACTTCCCTATCATCCCATTTGGTACTTCCAAGAGATCTTATCTTGTTGATAATCTTGTTCAATCTGTCATACATCTCTTGTGGGCCTTCATCATCCTTGATAGAGAACCGATTGAGTTCGGCTTCCAACACTCTTATTCTACTTTCCCTTACTTTTCTTGTCCCTTGATGGTTGACTTGAAGTGTGTCCCAAATGTCCTTGGTGGAACGCAAGCATTCAACCTTGTTGTATTCTTCGGGATTCAATGAACTAAGAAGTAAGGTCATAGCTTGAGCATTGCGTTGAATTTCAAACTCTTGATCTTAACTCAACGGTCCTCTTCCTTTAGGTATTGTGACACCTACACACACAATCTTCCAAAGGGCCGGATTGACCCCTATCAAGTATGCCTCCATCAAGCGACACCATTGGTTATAACCATTCCCTTCGAAGCGAGGTGGTTTACCAAGGTTCACTGATTGAGACAGAATAGAGTTGCTCAAACGAGAATAATCAAAAGAAACTTGGTTAACGTGATCATTTCTTACGGACTTGAAGGACTTGTCATCATCGTCGGATTCCTCATCATTGGATGATTCTTCATGATCATCACCTGTTCTTCTTTGGGAATGGATGTCCTTGGTAGATGGTTCACTAGCCTCCCTTCCACCTTGAGGTTCATCTTCACCTTCAGTGGGAAGCGTTGGTGAAGCTTTTGAAGTTGACATCTTTAATCTCCGAGCGGTAAAGCTCTAATATGGAGAACCTCGCTTTGATACCAATTGAAAGGACCTAGAATGTCAACTAGAGGGGGGTGAATAGTTGAAACTGAAAATTTTTGCTTAAAACAACTGTCAGTTACAGAAAATGCGGAGACTCCGAAGAAAAGTCCAGAGGTTCCGAACAAGTTCGGAACTCCGAAGATTTCTCCGAAGAGTCCGGAAATAATGCTGAATTGAGATATGACAGACCAAACCTCACTGGAAATCAAATCGTCAAATTACCATACAACCTTCGGGTGTATACAACTCAATTCAAGTGTCACTTGCTGCTGGAACCTTCACAGATGATAGATCGGGACCAAACCCTAGAATATATCACAAGAACAACAAGTAGCACAAGAACAAGAACAATCACAAATGGACACAGGGAGTTGTTTCCCGGAGTTCAGTTCCCCACAAGGAACTTACGTCTCCGTTGAGGAGCCCATGAGGGGCGGGTTTATCCACCAAACCACTTTCCTCTTCTCCACTCAACCCGAAGGTCAAATGAAGAACTTACTCAGCTGCAGGGGTAATACAAACCTCTCAAGGCAACCACAGCGGATTGGTTGCTCTTGAGCGACGCCTAGCCGTCTAGGAGCTTGAAGCTCCAAGAGTAACAAATGCAAATCACCGGCTTGACGACGAACAAGGTGCTCAATGGATGGGGAATCAGCTCTTTAGCACACTCTCTTGAACTCCACTTAATTCCTAACTCAATCCCTCACCAAATCTCACTTTGGAAGCAAGAGGGAGTGAAAAGGGGCTTTGGAATCGCTTTTGGAAGCTTCAGTTCGAAAGGGAGTCAGAGAGAGAGCAGAAAGGAGGGGACCAGAGGGGTATAAATACCCCTTCAGCCGAACTAGCCGTTAGACCTGTTAAGTTCCGGAGTTTCCGGAAAAATCTTCGGAGTCTCCGGACTTTCTGGAGAGCACCTCTCTCCAGACACCAAAGTCCGGAATTCCGAACAATTCTTCGGAACCTCCGAAACTTTCCAGGTAAAGCACTCTCAATTAATTCCCAAGTGAAGTGCAAGTGCAAGGTGTCTCTCATGGTTAAGTTAGTTAATATTTGAGCACCTAGTCATCACCAAACTAGTTCTTCGGCATCCCTCTTGATAGAACGGTTTTCCTAAACTCAAAATTCAAGAGAATAAAAATTAATCTTCATGTAAGGTTCATTCATGCTTTCATTTCCCTTTTTGAGTGCTACACTTCCCCATATGTTCTTTATTATTTTCACCTGTCTCCTGTGCACATGTCTTATTGCAAATATTAGATACTAAAGTGTGTTGTCATTAATCAACCAAAATCAAAAGGATCATAGATGCACTTTCAATGTTGTTTATCAAAGATTAAAAGTGTGAGTGTGTCAAGAAAAGGGAATTGGGTTTTTGGGTTTTGAAAAGAAAGAAACACTCAGATAAGATGGATGGGCATTTCTGTGTGAAATACCTTTAGTAGGCTTGTACCTCTGTGGTTAAGCAAGTGGGGAGATATCCATTTTGTCCTGCTTTAAACCGAGGTGGTGCGTCATCTTGCCTAACCCAAATTATCTCGTACAACCACTCAACTCTTGTGTGTGGCAAGGGCTTAGTCTAAATCCCACTAGCTAGCTGTTAGTTGTCTAGAGGTAGGTGTGCAGCGGGAGACCAAATGCGGACTTAGTGTCATGGTTGTAGGCCTCACTGGATGGTCATGAACCCTTGGTTGTTTCTCGTAGATGGATAGGCAGTTTGGCTATGGTGGGTAATGGCTTCGATAGGATCCGTGCTGGCACTAAGGTTACCGTGTTGTGGTACCCTACTTGTGGTGAAAGTGTACACCTCTGCAGAGTTATAAACTATTCGAATAATCGTGCCCACGGTTATGGGCGAGTTATGGCTTGGTCACAATACCAAAGGTTTTGGGTGGTCACTTGGCATGAGTTGGTTTTGAAAAGAGTCTGGCTTTGTGCTGGCAGCTACGGCGGATGGGGAATCCGGTAGCTTAAAAATTTGGATCCTTTGGATCAACCCCCACTTAATGACTCGGTTACTAAAACTGCTTTGCCTTCACCTTTAGGATTTAAACCCTTGCATGTGTAAAATCTAGCTTTAACGCAAATAAGACTTAGCCTTATCCTTGATATATCATATGCATACTTCTATATTTAACCCCTCCGTGGTTGGGGTTGGACTTGCTGAGTACTTTTGTATTCACCCTTGTATTTGTTGCTTCAGACGAGGACCCGGACTTTGTTGCTGAAGACGTCGAGTAGGTGGTCGCTTCCGCACCCGACTTTGCCTGTGGAGTTTGGCCCGTCCCAAGATGTCTCTGCTGTCGCGTAGCTCTGATCCCTTTGTTGAGCCCGCTTGGTTCATAGCTTGGCTCGCAGTCGTTATCTACCTTCTAGTTGTCCTGGCTTGTATCAAGTACCCTCCCCATCGGGGATTGTAAGCTTTGAACTATCTGTTGAAATAATGTGTTACCAGCCTCCTGGGACTGATATTTGTATCACATTTAGTCTCTGCTTAGGCAGGGGCGCTTCAAACCGTGTCTGGTGGTATGATAACGTAAGTTACCAATCATCTGCTGAGGTGGATGGCGATGTTGAATATGTCGTGGAGCCTCACGCTCTGAAGTAGCCTCCCCCTCAACAACATCTAGGTCAACATGATCACCTTCTTCATCTTGATCATGTAGCAGTACATCTTGATGGTCTAGTGTAGTGGAAATAGGGTTTGGACCATCAAGTGATGTATTTGAAGTGGAAGGTACAGGTACAACGGCTGAAGGATGATTGATCACATCCTCATCTTCATCACCACCATTTGCAAGTTCAACCTCTTCCTCAAAGATGCTTTGCCTCATTTCATGATCACCTACAAGCTCAAAGGCAGGGGTTGTGCAAGGCATAGTTTCATCGAAGGTAATCTCACATGTTTCCATGATCCGATTAATTTCAAGGTTAAGTAAACGATAAGCATGACTGTGAGAAGCATAACCAAGAAAGATACCATCAGAGGATAGAGACTCAAATTTATCCAAATTACCTTGTTTCATGATGAACCACCTGCAACCAAATACTCTTAGGTGACTCACATTGGGGGTTCGACGATGCATCAGCTCATATGAGGTTTTCTTCATGAATGCTCGTAAGAAAATTAGATTTGCAATATAGCAAGCAGTGTTCACGGCCTCGGTCCAATATTTCCTAGGAGTCCTATGCTCATCAAGCATCATCCTAGCCATATCAACAAGGGTCTGATTCTTCCGCTTAACAACACCATTCTGAGGAGGGGCATAAGGCGAAGAAAACTGGTGCTCAAGACCATGATCACGACAGAAGGTATCAAAACGAGCATTCTTGAATTTCGTGCCATTGTCACTGTGAATAGCTCTCATGGCATCATTTGGTCGCTCATTTTTCAACCTCAAAATTAGATCTCGAACAAAAGAGAAAGCCTGCTCCTTAGACTCCATGAAGAAAACCCAAGAATATCTCGAAAAATCGTCAACCACTACAAGAACAAACCACTTCCCACCAACTGAACAAACGCGAGCTGGACCAACTGTATCCATATGCAACAGCTCCCTTAGATGGTCAGTCATCACCTGGTTCACAGGTGGGTGAGAAGCAGCAACTATTTGGCCATGCCGACAGGGAGAAAAAAGATCTCTCTCAAACTTGAGCTTGGGCAATCCTCGGACAAGGTCAAGAGCGCTCAAGCGAGTGAGCAAGTCAAAACTCAAATGACCCAACCTCCTATGCCACATCCAAATCTCAGAAGAAGAACCAGCAATAAGGCAATGAGAGAGACCGAAAGACTTCAAAAAGTCAACACAAAAAACCTGACCCTCGGGCGCGATCATACACACAAGATCACCTCGAGAGTCCAAGATCCGAGAGGCTCCTTTCTTGAAGCGAACCTCAAAGCCATCATCAAGAAGTTGCGAAACAGAAAGTAAATTAAAACCAAGCGAATCAACAAGAGCAACCTGTTTCAGCATGAAATTCTCGCTTACTTTGATGGCACCAACAAACAACACTTTGCCTTTGTTGTTATCCCCGAAAGTGATGTACTCCTTGGTCATCACCGGGGTGAGGCTGGAGAACCATCTATGATCACCGGTCATGTGATGAGAGCAACCGGAGTCGATGAGCCACGTGTTCTCCAGGCCTCCGACCTGCTGAGAACCAAGGGTAAGGGTGAGGATGAGCAAATGTATCGACACTAGAGTTAGCATAACCAGTATAGTACAAGTGTCGAGCCATCTGATCAAAATTAGGGTCAGCACAATCCACAAACTCACGTCTCGTCGGAGGAAGACGATCCCCAAAAGGAGGGTAACGAGGTCTGTGGAACCTCCGAGACGAGAAACCAAGACCGTGTTGTCCGAAGTCATATTGAGGAAGACTCGGAGCACGCCTGGTGAACTCACGCCCACCACCACGAGGCAAAGGAGCTGGCCTAGGCTCATGTACACCATGTGAAGGGTGGTACATGTCCTAGTTGCCCCACTCACGCTCACGTCTCAAAACTTTCTTCCTACAAAAGTAGAACTTCTCAAGGTAACCATCCCTGTGACAGAACTCACAGTGAAACCTCACACACTCTTTTGGCTATTGGTTTGCCCTCGACTGTGGGTTCACTCTCTGTTGGGGTTTCACTCTTGGTTGTGGGTTAGTTTTGGGTTGTGGATTCACTCTTGGTTGGAGTTTTGCTTTTGGTTTAGGAGGTGGACGCTCTCTGGCAAGATCTGGAAGAGTGTCTAGCTTGTGCCTGTGTTCCGGTTTGCCTCTTCCCTGTCCTTGATCCCCTGTGCCCCTGGCGCCGTGGTTGCAGCGAGGCCGTAGGTCGCTGTAGCGACAATGGTAGGCTCTCGATCTCCATCATGGCGTCGGAACCCTACCCAACCCACCCCCTGATTTGTTCTGCGCGTGCGGCATTTCTGGTCGTCCGCATACAGCACACACTGAACGGAACAAAAACAAAATATATCTTCGCTGTGAGGTATCTGCATCTAGAGTAGTCATTACAGATTCGTCACTGCATCATGAAGCCTTTGTTAATTTATGGATATTGTTTGCAGATTTGTATGTTATGGATTTCTGTTAATAAGATGAAAAAGAGTACCCAACTGATGCTACATAGACAATGTAAAATTTATATTTATACTAAAACGGTGTTGGATTAATACCTCCAAGCCATGAAAGAGAGGATGGCTGACTTGCCACAGAGCTTAGAAATGCCTGCAGGGCTCGGCGATGGCCTCAAGTGATTACATAACGTGAAAGGCCACTTTCCAATAATTTTTTTCTCAATTTTGTATACTAGCTGTGTGAGTCGTTAGTTTAACCCCTCTGCGATTTCTCTTAGCTGTGACATTGCACATTAGTTTTTCAGAACATTTATCCGCATGCTCTTGTAGTTTACATGGTGGATGGTGCACACAAATGTTTGCGTAGGAGAACTTCAAATAATCCAACATTTGCCATTTTGATTTTTCTAAGAAGTACCCTATACAAAATTGTAAGTCACACAAAGTTATTTTTCCATGCACATAAACAGCATACAGCCAAGACGACTGCATCCCATGAAATATTTTGAACATATTACAAACCTTGCCGCGCCTACTTCTATGATTGACATATTTTGCCTAAACATTTGCTTAAAAGATCAAATTACTTGTACTAAATTTTCTTTTAGATTAATGAAGATAAGTTCTTTCGATCATTCAGGATACCTTTCGCCCTGAACTGCTCAGAAAAAAAAAACATTTGCATTTTGGTAAGGAAGAGGGCACCTTATTGTTTGGATGCGAACTGCAATTTCTTCCTACATTCAGAAAGCTTTATGGTAGGATGTATCTTGATCTCAAGGTAAATGTAGCAATAAGTTCGTGCTTTCTACCGGAACCTAACTTCATGTAAAGATCAACTGTTGGTGGACTGCTTATTTTGGCATTTGCATTCACCTTACTGTACTCAAGACTTTGTAGATTGCATTTATATCAAAATGAACTTGTTATAAGATGTCTGATTACAATACTTCTCATTGTGATGAAATACAAATGGTTTTCTTATAGTCACCTGCAGGAAATTGGGAGATCCACAACTACTTGTCATGGAGCAGACTCCCCGTAGGCAATGCCGCACTGAGAGTTATAGTGGATATATATGTCTTAGTTTTTGAACTGAAGCTAGCATTTGATGTGTTCATCCCGATGGCACCTACTCATCAGATATTCAGATGTTGAAGTTTTGGTAGTTTATATTCTTTTAAGCATTATGTTTGTTTTTAAGAATTGATTTAGGAAAGAGGAGTATCATCCTTAATGCAGAAATTAGAGGCTCCAGTTCAATTTCTTGGAACCATGTAACTATCGTGCTATTGTAATCTTGTGCATTGCACTGTTACATACTTGACAGCAGGAGCAGAATATAAATAAATTATTGAGTACTAAATTGGTTCACTCTTATTTGGACGAAAATCTTTATAGTATATAATATGTTATATAACATATTATATACTAGACGTATGTTATACTCAAGGTGTGTACTGTATTATGAAAATTTTCTGTGTTGCATGTATGATGCGTATGAGCAGTGCTTAGTAGAGTACTAGTAATATTGTTTGCAGAAGTAGTGAAGATATACCATTATACCTTGCTGTGAAGTTTATGAAAGTTGACTCCTGTTACTTGTAATACCATCTTCTTAGGGGGTGTTTGTTTCCCACCCAGATTATATAATCTAGCTTATGAGTTAAGGGCACTATGGCAAAAGGCCACCATGGACCACCAAATAATCTCAAATAAGCTGCACATAGGTAGCTTATTTCAGATTATTTGATGGTCCATGGTGACCCTTTATCATAATGTCCTTGACTCATAAGCTAGATTATATAATCTATGGGTCGCTAGGACCGACATGTTTGGCATCTTAGTGTAGGACTGACATGTAGGCCAAACGGTGAGTAGTAGTGTGTGTACATATCCTTGAACACATGATGCGGCAGGATTCCGCTACTGCTATTGTTACCTTGATTAAAAGGGGTAGGATAATTACGACGCCTTAGCCTATCAATAGTCCTAGCTGTGGTCCTTTGTTAGTCATACTTATGCATTTGTATGATCAAAATGAGTAAAAGTCACCTGGAACTTTAGCTGAATATGATCTCTAAACATATGATCCAGTGCAAGTATCTCTGCATGTTACAAAGAGCTACTACTCGTTTATATATACAGGATAAGATGGTTTCCAATTAGAGGTCAAACAAGCACATCCAAGAAAGGCCCCTCAGAACTCTCATGTACACATACGATACAAGTCGAGTACACTTCCAACAAATACATACTTGCATGAATTTATAAGAAAAAAAAATGGTCTCCAAAAAGCTAAATAATAAATCCTGAATTCATTAGCGGCCCTATCAGGTATCACCCCTTATTTTCTTTTGTGTTTCTGTCTGTACCTTTTACATTCCTTCTTCTCTTAATGAAATACGCGCTAAGCGCGTTCTCTAAAAAAAATATCACCCCTTCGTATCACACCATTTGAAAGTATTGCAGGCCTCTTTATTTGTATTCATTTACATCATGTGGCGCACTTGTAGCCACTCTGTCAACCTTCAACAATAATCACTCAATATTAGGAAATTCTATCAAAAGTATACACAACAAATTGGTTATACCAATTGCACTGCCTTTTTTTTACCAACAAAACAGTTCAAATTGGTTACTACACTGATTCTAGTATGACTACTATAGCAGCAATAAACTAGTAGTAGTATAGTACTCAATATCACAAGTATACACTCCTGCAACTAGTAATACTCACGCACAAGAACTTATTATTCAGCAACTGTACTTAGCACAAGTGCATGTGCGTCCCACTTGGCAGTTAGTAGCTAGCATTGAGGCACTGGGTATTAATCTGAGCAATATTGTACCACCATACTTTTTCAGTGATACTATGAGACTCAAAGTCAGATGGAGTAGCCCAAACGACACTATCTGTGGTTGTCTATCACGTCCTGACACAATCTGATGTTGGCACGAACATTAAAGCATGAGCGACGGCCTAGATAGACCATGTTGAGCACGTACATACCAACATTCCGGGTTGATTACAAAAAACCATCCACCTAGACCTAGGCAAGGTGACTGTATTTTCTTTGGTTCTGTCTACCAAACATACGCTGCATGAAGACTGGTTTTTGGATTCAGTTTTGCCAAACAACATCACTGCATCAGAGGAGCCAGGTGGGGCTGGCCAGATGCAGACCAACGAGCCAGGCCAAGATAAATCAGGCTACCAATCGCGCCCCATGGGCACATCCGAGAGACTGAGCAGTTTGTTCCGATCTTGAGATTGACGAAGTCACCACAGGAGTCTCGCTACCGACAGACGCGTCGCCTACCACTGAAAGAAAAACGCCAAGAAAAATGAAAGAAAAACGCCGGTTAAATCCTAAAATAAATCCAAGAAAATGTGACACCCGTGCCGAGTCGGAGACTCGAACCCAGGTGGGCAAGTTCCACTACAAGAAACCTAACCAACTAAGCTATGCTTGTTCCACAATCGTGCCCATGGTTTCTTACATGAGAAACCATTTCATTCTATTCTCCTCTTTGCATGTAAAATAATAATCCCGGAGCACATTCCCACATACGTTTAACCAATCAAATACTTCTAAAAAATAATACCGGAGCATGCATGACCGCTGAACCCAAAGTTCAAACGCGAAGTGTTTGATTACAACCCAAAGTTCAAACTTTTACTCATTATTACAATAGTTTGATCACAA
>CM014270.1:2807627-2851231 GCA_004135705.1 Alloteropsis semialata | reverse complement strand
CGCGTGGTGGCCCCACATGGCCGGCGCGGCTCTGTTGGTGCGACGTGTGTTGCGCGACGGGCTCGGGCGGAGGGCGTGGCCCCGAGCGGCCCCTTTGGCGTGGCTTGCACCTCCTACACGGACCCCGGCTGAGGTGGCCCCTACGCCATCGCTGGCTCGCCGTCCGGCTCTGAAAGTGCATCTATGATCCTTTTTGGTTTTGGTTGATTAATGACAACACACTTTAGTATCTAATATTTGCAATGAGACAATGCACAGGTAACAGGTGAAATCAATAGAAAACATTTGGTGAAATGTGGCACTCAAAAAGGGAAATGAAAGCATGGATGAAACTTACACGAAGATTAATTTTTATTCTTTTGAATATTGAGTTTAGGAAAACCGTACTATCAAGAGGGATGCCGAAAAACTAGCTTGGTGGTGACAAGGTGCTCAAAATATCAACTAACTTAACCATGAGAGACACCTTGCACTTGCACTTCACTGGGAAATTAATTTAGAGTGCTTTACCTGTGAAGTTTCGGAGGTTCCGGACATTTGTTCGGAGTGTCCGAACTTTGGTGTCTGGAGGAGGTGTTCTCCAGAAAGTTCGGAGACTCCGGAGATTTTTGCGGAGACTCCGGAACTTAACAGGTCTAACGGCTATTTCGGCTGAACGGGTATTTATACCCCTCCGGTCTCCTCCTTTCTGCTCTCTCTGACTTCTTTTCGAACTGAAGCTTCCAAAGGCGATTTCCATCCTCCTTTTCACTCCCTCTTGCTTTCCAAGGTTGATTTGGTGAGGGATTGAGTGGAGTTCAAGAGATTGTGCTTGTGAGCTGATTCCCCATCATTTGAGCACCTTGGTCGCCCTCAAGCCGGTGATTCGCGTTCTTTACTCTTGGAGCTTCAAGCTCCTAGACGGCTAGGCGTCACTCAAGAGCAATCAATCCGCTGTGGTTGCCTTGAGAAGTTTGTATTACCCCTGCAGCTGAGTAAGTTCTTCATTTGACCATTGGGTTGAGTGAAGAAGAGGAAAGTGGTTTGGTGGATAAACCCGCCATTCGTGGGCTCCTCAACGGAGACGTAGGTTCCTTGTGTGGGACTGAACTCCGGGAGTCAAATCCCTGTGTCTTCTTGTGTTTGTTCTTGTTCTTGTGCTACTTGTTGCCATTGTGCTATATTCTAGGGTTTGGTCCCGATCTATCATCTGTGAAGGTTCCTGCTGCAAGTGACACTTGAATTATGTTGTATACATCCCAGGGTTGTATGGAAATTAGGCGATCTGATTTCCAGTAAGGTTTGATCTGTCATATCTCAATTCCGCATTATTTCCGGACTCTCCGGAGAAATCTTCGGAGTATCCGAACTTGTTCGGAACCTCTGGACATTTCTTCGGAGCCTCCGCACTTTCTGGACTGACAGCTGTTTTTGAGCGAAAATTTTCAGTTTCAACTATTCACCCCCCCTCTAGTTGACATCCTAGATCCTTTCAATTGGTATCAGAGCCAGGTTCTCCATTTTAGAGCTTAACCGGTCGGAGATTCAAGATGTCAACTCCAGAAATTCCACCAACACTTCCTACAAGTGGAGAGGGTGACCCTCAAGGTAGCAAGGAGGCTGAACCCTCTACCGGGGGTATCCACTCCCAAAGACAAACAGGTGATGATCATGAAGAATCATCCGAAGATGAGGACTCCGACGATGATGACAAGTCCTTCAAGTCCGTAAGAAATGATCATGCTAATCAAGTTCCTTTCGATTATTCTCATTTGAGCAACTCTATTCCGTCTCAATCGGTGAACCTTGGTAAACCACCTCGCTTTGACGGGAACGGTTATAACCAATGGTCTCGCTTGATGGAGGCGTATTTGATAGGGGTCAATCCGGCCCTTTGGAAGATTGTGTGTGTAGGTGTCACAATGCCCAAAGGAAGAGGACCGTTGAGTCAAGATCAAGAGTTTGAAATCCAACGCAATGCACAAGCCATGACCTTACTCTTTAGTGCCTTGAACCCCGAAGAATACAACAAGGTTGAGTGTTTGCGCACCGCCAAAGATGTTTGGGACACACTTCAAGTCTACCATCAAGGGACAAGGAAAGTAAGGGAAAGTAGAATAAGAGTATTGGAAGCCGAACTCAATTGGTTCTCTATTAAGGATGATGAAGGCCCACAAGAGATGTATGATAGGTTGAACAAGATTATCAACAAGATAAGATCTCTTGGAAGCACCAAATGGGATGATAGAGAGGTTGTTGACAAGATTCTTACGGCTTACATGGCTAGAGATGTGAACCTACCCATCTTGATTAGAGAGAAGAGAGGATTCAAGAAGTTCTCTCCCACAAATGTGATTGGGAGAATGGAAGAGCATCTCATGACCGTCAAGGAAGCAAAACTTTCTCATGAAATCTCCAAACTTCATGAACAACTTGAGAAGGGAAGTGGAGTTGCACTCAAGGCAAGCAACGAAGGCAAAAAAAAAGTCCAAAAGACATCAAATAATGATGATGAAGATTCGGATGACTCCGAAGAGGCAGCCTTGTTCATGAGAAGATTGAGAAAAGCCATGAAGAAAGAAGGATATGTCAAAGGGAAGTACAAGAAGAGTACAACCAAGAGAAACTCAAAGAGAGTTTGCTTTAGGTGTGGCAAGGAAGGTCATTTCATTGTTGATTGTCCACGTGAGAAGGAAGATCACAAGGAAGACAAGGACAACAAAGAATATAAGAACAAGAGTCATTACAAGAAGAAGAACACCGGAGAAGCTCACCTTGGCATTGAGTGGGATTCTAATGAAGAGAGCTCCGACTCCGATGATGAGGAAGTTGCAACCATTGCCATACAAGCATCCTCAACTTCATCAACATTATTTGGCTACATCACCGATGATGAAGATGATGCTCCACCAACTTGCCTCATGGCTAAATGACCCAAGGTGATATCCGATTCCCCTTCTAGTGATAGTGATCATGATAGTGAAGATGATGATAGCACAATGAAATTTGATAAAAAGGCCACATCTAAAATAATAAAACTTTTGGAGGAAATAGATAACCGGGGTGATGCTCTTGAGGAGCAAGAAGAATTGATTAGACTTGAGCGAGAGAAAACCGTCTCTCTTGAGGAATCTCTTGCCGAACAAAGGAAGAGTTTCAAGAGGCAAGAGGACTTGCTCAAAGTCAAAATTGATAACCTTCTTGCTCTTGAAAAGTCTTATGCTAAAGAGAAAGAAAAGGTTGATGAGTTGCGCAAGAAACTAGACTTAGCCAATGATGAATCAAATAGCCTAAAGAGTATGAATGAGAAACTTCAAGAAAACTTCTCATGTTTAAATGCCAAATACACGGCTCTTGAAGTTCAATTTAATACTCTTTGGGAAAGCACCTCGTCTAACTCTAAGGATGCAACCCAACCATCTATTTCCTCCACTAGTAATGGTTGTGATAAATGCTTCAATATTGATGTTAAAGCCTATGCTACTAACCTTGCCGAGATGCATGCTATGAAGAAAGAAATTGCAAGGCTTACATCTTTTGTTCAACAAGATTATGCTCCAAAGGAGGACAAATTGGTAAGTTTGAGAACCATACCAAGGGGTTTGGTACTCAATACATGCAGAAATTTGGCTTTATGAAAGGAAAGGGCATTGGTAAGAGTGAGCAAGGAAATGTTGAACCATTCCTTTCATCAAGAACCAAAGCAAGTCCGGCATAGGTAAGAATGGTGGTCTATTGGATGACATGACACATCAAAGGAAGAGACCACAAGCAAAGCCAACTAAGGTAGTGATCACTCAACCAATTAGACCACAAGAGGTAAGAGAAGCTCCTACAACAAAGACAAAGAAGACAGCTGCTCAAGGTTCCTATTATGCCGATTATGTGTTGACTTGGGACCACAATGGTAAGGTGGTTGCCAAGTATGTGGGGTATCGCACTAGGGACATATTGATTAAAAGAAATATGTGGGTGCCCAAAGTTCTTGTGACTAACACTCAAGGACCCAAACAACATTGGGTACCTAAAACTAGAGCTTAAATTATTTTGTAGGCCTACTCCTCCGGCGGATCAAAATGGGTGCTTGATAGTGGGTGCACCAATCATATGACCGGAGAGAAGAAGATGTTTACTTCCTTTGAGGCAAATAAAAATGCAAGTGACAATATTGTATTTGGTGATGGTAGTCAAGGAAAGGTAATGGGGTTAGGTAAAATTGCTATCTCTACCGATCATTCAATTTCAAATGTCTTTCTTGTTGAATCTTTGGATTACAATTTATTATCCGTATCCCAACTTTGTGAGATGGGTTACAATTGTTTGTTCACTAATGAGGGTGTGACCGTCTCAAGAAGAAATGATAGCTCCATTGCTTTCAAGGGTGTACTCAAAGGAAAGTTTTATCTTGTGGATTTCACTTCGGAGAAAACTCAACTTGATGCTTGCTTGATGGCAAAGTCTAGCATGGGCTGGTTATGGCATCGCCGGCTAGCTCATGTGGGAATGAGAAATTTGAACAAGCTTCTCAAAGGTGATCATATTCTTGGACTAACCAATGTGACTTTTGAGAAAAATAGACTTTGCAGTGCATGTCAAGCCGGGAAACAAGTTGGAAATCCACATCCGTCAACAAGCATCATGAAGACTACAAGGCCACTTGAACTACTACACATGGATCTTTTTGGACCCGTGGCCTACATAAGCATTGGCGGTAACAAATATGGTTTTGTAATTGTTGATGATTATTCTCGTTTCACTTGGGTGTTCTTTTTGCATGACAAAAGTGAGGTACAAGAAGTATTCAAGAAATTTGCAAAGAGAGCGCAAAATGAATTTGAGAAGACCATCAAGAGGGTGAGAAGTGACAATGGAACCGAGTTCAAGAACACCAACATTGAAGTCTACCTTGATGGGGAAGGCATTGGTCATGAGTTCTCGGTCCCATACACACCTCAACAAAATGGAATTGTTGAAAGAAAGAATCGTACACTCATTGAGATGGCAAGGACAATGCTAGATGAGTACAAGGTTTCGGATCAATTTTGGGCCGAAGCTATCAACACCGCTTGTCATGCCATCAACCGACTCTACCTCCACAAGATTCTTCAAAAGACCTCATATGAGCTTCTCACCGGTAACAAGACAAATGTATCTTACTTTAAAGTTTTTGGATGCAAATGCTTTATTCTTGATAAGAAACCTAGATGTTCTAAGTTTGCTTCTAAATCAAATGAAGGTTTTCTTCTTGGTTATGCCTCAAACTCTCATGCCTATCGTGTTTTCAACAAAGCCACCGGCTGTGTTGAAATTGCGAGTGACGTGAAGTTTGATGAGACTAATGGCTCTCAAGTAGAGCAAGTTGATCCACGTGTTTTAGGCCAAGAGGAACCATCTCATAGGGCAATTCAGAGGATGGCAATTGGTGAGATCAGACCTCAGGAGAACGAAGATGAAGAAGAACAAGTGGCAGGGACAAATGAACCTGCTGCAGGCAGAAATGCTGACATCTCCGGAGACTCCGGACAAATCTTCGGAGGCTCCGCAGGTTCCGGAGACTCTGGACAATTTTCTGGAACCTCCGGAAATCCTGAAGGAAATGCTCCTGGCCTGATTCAAGACTCTGAAGCTGAAGTGGAAGAAAATGAAGATGGAGATATTCAGCACAACACTCAAGTCCCACATCCAAGAGTGCATCAAAGTGTTCAACGGGACCATCCCGTTGACAATATACTTAGGAGTATTCAAAGAGGGGTAACTACTCGATCTGGATTGGCAAATTTTTATGAACATTACTCGTTTGTTTCCTCTTTGGAACCCCTAAAGGTAGAAGAAGCCTTGGATGATCCGGATTGGGTGGTGGCCATGCAAGAGGAGTTGAACAACTTCACTAGGAATGAAGTCTGGTCCTTGGTGGAAAGACCAAAACATAATGTCATTGGCACCAAATGGGTCTTCCGCAACAAACAAAATGAACATGGTGTGGTAACAAGGAACAAAGCTCGATTGGTGGCTCAAGGCTTCACACAAATAGAAGGTTTGGACTTTGGTGAGACTTATGCTCCCGTAGCTAGGCTTGAGTCAATTCGTATATTACTTGCCTATGCTACTCACCATGACTTCAAGCTATATCAAATGGACGTGAAGAGTGCGTTTCTAAATGGACCAATCTCCGAATTGGTATATGTTGAGCAACCACCCGGCTTTGAAGACCCGAAGTTCCCTAACCATGTCTTCAAGCTCCATAAGGCGCTCTATGGGCTCAAGCAAGCCCCTAGAGCATGGTATGAATGCCTTAAGGATTTTCTTATTAAGAAGAACTTTGAAATAGGCAAAGCTGACCCTACTTTATTTACTCGCAAAGTTGATAAAGATATATTTGTATGCCAAATATATGTCGATGACATTATATTTGGTTCTACTAACAAAGCTTGGTGCGAGGAATTTAGTAGGATAATGACCAAGAGGTTTGAGATGTCCATGATGGGTGAGTTGAAGTTCTTCTTTGGATTTCAAATCAAGCAACTCAAGGATGGCACCTTCATAAGTCAAACCAAGTACACCAAAGATATGCTCAAGAAGTTTGACATGGAGAATGCCAAGCCCATCAAGACTCCAATGCCAACTAATGGACATCTTGACCTCAACGAAGAAGGTAAGGCCGTGGACCAAAAGGTATATCGCTCCATGATTGGATCTCTTCTTTACCTTTGTGCATCTAGGCCCGATATCATGCTTAGTGTGTGCATGTGTGCTAGATTTCAGGCCAATCCTAAGGAATGCCATCTTGTGGCTATTAAGAGAATCTTGAGATATTTGGTATACACTCCTAACCTTGGCTTGTGGTATCCCAAAGGCTCCACTTTCGGTTTGCTTGGCTATTCGGATTCCGATTATGCTGGTTGCAAAGTGGATCGAAAGAGTACAACGGGAACATGTCAATTTCTTGGCCGGTCCCTAGTATCTTGGAGTTCTAAGAAACAAAATTCCGTTGCCCTATCCACCGCCGAGGCTGAATACGTCGCGGCGGGAGCGTGTTGTGCTCAACTTTTATGGATGAGGCAAACCTTGAGTGACTTTGGTTGTGAGTTTAGTAAGATTCCGCTCTTGTGTGACAATGAGAGTGCAATCAAGCTAGCTAACAACCCGGTGCAACACTCCCGAACAAAGCACATAGATATAAGACATCATTTCTTACGGGATCATGAGATTAGGGGAGATATTGCTTTACAACATGTAAGCACAGAGAGGCAACTTGCCGATATCTTCACTAAGCCTCTAGATGAGCAAAGGTTTTGTGCTTTGAGAAGTGAACTAAATATATTGGATTCTCGTAACTTGGCTTGAAACCTTGGACACAAAATTGAAAGTGCATTAGATAAGTTTTCAAAAGTTAATCCTGTTTTTAGAATTGTGTGGTTAGGTTTTGCAAAATTTGGTTCTTCACTCAACTATTCACTTGGATTTATTGTTCTCATTGCTTGTTTGCTGGCTAAATCCAAGTGAATAGGTCTCTCAGGCCCTCAGGACTATATAACAAGTTTTTCCTCCCAATCTTCTGTCCAAATCTATCTATATGGAATCAAAGACTCAGGGGGAGCAGAGACTCCGGATTTTCTTTCGAAACCTCCGGAGGTTTCGGATTCTCCGAAACTTTTTCCGGAGACTCCGGAACTGGCGGGGTATTTACCCTGGGGGCGTCGGTCAACCGTCCAGTTTTTCCCCATTCGGTTTTTACCACCGCCGCCTCTCCTGCTCTCGTACCCACTCCCCAAATCGGCGTTTCTCGATTCCAACCAAGGGAAAGGCAAGAAAAGTGTTGGATCCTCCACTCCTTGGTGTGGAAACTCCGAAGGTTCTTTGGATTCAAGTTTGAAATTGATCTTCATTCATCTCCAAGGTACTTTTTCAAGTTTTTGCCCGATCTACCAATGTAGCCCATGGTTTCGGATTTCCTTTGAGGAATAGACTCTCTAGGACCCCTGCTATGTTCCCCAATGATCTTGTTGAATTTCCATGGCTTAATCTTCGGATCCCAATTTCTAGGGTTTGTACTGTTGAGGTCCGGACTCTCCGGATTTTTCTCCGGAGACTCCGAAACTCTCAGTCCAAATCCCTTGTTTATCTATCAATATCCCTCACAATCTTTTGCTTATCAATATGGGTTTGATTATGTGACTAGGCAATGGGGAGGAAGCGCATGACTCAAGGTCCTGACGCAAACCGTCGTATCAAAACAAAGCATGATCCAAATCGAAGTGATGACATTGAAGAAGAAGTGCCAACAGTTGTTCCTCCTCCTCGTCCTAGAAGGACTCGTGCTGCTGCTGCTGCTGAAGCAGGGGGCTCGTCCAGTGCGCCCCAATATGCCCCACATCCAGCCGCTCCACCTTTGATGGCACCATCTGTTATGCGTTCAAGGGCTGCTCCAACTCCTCCACCACCTAAGAATTTCAGAAGAAGGGGAGGTGCCAATCAGGTCTGTCCTAACACTCCTATGCACATCAATGTTGAGTTTGGACCCGATCAAGAAAAGGCAGAATACTTTCCTAGAATGCGTAGTCCCCAACCTAAGCCTGGCTTTGTTATCTCTATGCCAAGGGACTATAAAGGTCAGAAACTTGTAGTGCAACAGGAAAGAAAGAAAAATCCCTATGAATATCAACAGCTTGAGAGCATGGACTATAGGTTTTGGAATGAGTTTCATAGAGATTTCTATATGACTGTGATTAGAAGGAAGCACAAGGCACCAATTAATGCTATGCAGTGGGTAGATTGGCAGTATTATGAGTCAACCAATGATCCACATTTTGCTCAAGTTGTGGCCAAGTGCACAGAGTTTGGATTATATGAGCTGATGGGGTTTAGGTACAATTGGAATGAGGAAATCATTGCTCAATTTCATGCTAGCTATTACCATGAGCCCGAGGATAACTCTATTCATTGGACTACAGAGGGCCTTCACTATTCCATTGACTATGTGAACTTCTCTAGGCTTTTGGGACTTGGGTCAAAGGATAACATGAGGCCTTGCATTCATGAGGAGAAGAAGCTCAAGCCCATTGATGTGCCCTACATGTTCTACAATCCAATCCTGGCTCATGAAGGAAAGAGCAACAATCTTTTGCCATACTTTCATCATCTCAACAATATGTTTAGGGTGACAATTGATCCCAAGAGTGGGGACTCCACAGGCCTACATGCAAATGCTCCCAATCTACTTCATCACATGGGTGAGCTCGATGTTCCCTTTTGCATATTTGACAACATGTGGAATGAGTTGAAGAGAGCTACATATGATGCTAGAATTGGATTTCCATATGCTGCCTATGTCATGTATATGATTGAGAAGGTCACCAAGATCACCTTTCCTAAGGATGTGATGCATGAGCCTTTACACCTAAGGCCTAGGCAAGGTGATGCCCCCCACCCACCCGTGGTGGTCCTTCTCCTATGCCCGTGCCATCCCGTGATTCATATGTTGCACCATCAGCTGCCCCTACTCCTGCAAGTGCTGCTCCTAGCTCATCTAGGCCGAAGAAAGGTTCTATGGTAAAGAAAGTTCTCAAGTCTATCTTTTGTTTGTGCAAGCAAACTGCCAAGGAAACAAATGAGAACCGTAGGGACATTATTGAGATCAAAAGTCACTTGGGACTGCCTACAGATCCTTATCACGAGATGCCTGAGATTGTTGATCCTTTTGAGGAGTGGGATGCTGAGGACAATGCTCCTGGAGCGACTGCTGCACCAACCACTCCTCCTTTCACCTCGGGCCCCGCCTGTACAGATCAGTTCTTCACTGCTCCTTCCTTTGCTGATCCTTACTCTGTTGGTCCAAGCACCTCAGCTGGCCCCTCCAAGATTGTTGACTATGATGCTGAAACTTCAGAGGAGGAGCCCCCAAACTATCATGAGCATGATGATGATGAGGAGGACGAGGACACAAGCGAGGAAGAGCCTGATGATGATGATGATGAATAGAAGATGAAGCTGCTTTTGCTCTGCCCTTTTTCATTCCCTTTTTGGTGCTTGATGCCAAAGGGGGAGTGAAATATCTATCTATTTATGTAATGGACAAAGCTTGTAATAACTTAAGCACTTGTGTGTAGAACTTGGGGCCTGAAACCTTGTTTGTGCTTTGAGGTGAACTTGAACTGCTACTGCTTTCTTAGAATTAATCCTGTGATTATGTGTGGTAAAATGTGAATGTTTGATGTGCTGTGTGTCTTCTGGACAGCAGGATCTTCGGAGTATCCGAAGAATTCTTCAGAGTCTCCGGACCTGTTCGGACACTCCGGACTTTTCTCCGGACACTCCGGACTTCCTGGCTGTCCTCTCAATTCTGTTATAGGTTGTTGTGCATAACTGCCATATGCATTGCTCTAGTATATTTGGTACATATTCTTGAGTATTTTTTTTATGTTGGAGACATATGTTGATCTCTTGTCTCTCTTATTGTGCAAATTGACATTGTTATGGTCAACACTTGAATTCAACTCAATGTACATATTAAGGGGGAGTCCATTTACTGAAATTCACTTGTGCTTAATGATTATCTTGTAAAGGGTGTTGTCATCAATCACCAAAAAGGGGGAGATTGAAAGTGCATCTATGATCCTTTTTGGTTTTGGTTGATTAATGACAACACACTTTAGTATCTAATATTTGCAATGAGACAATGCACAGGTAACAGGTGAAATCAATAGAAAACATTTGGTGAAATGTGGCACTCAAAAAGGGAAATGAAAGCATGGATGAAGCTTACACGAAGATTAATTTTTATTCTTTTGAATATTGAGTTTAGGAAAACCGTACTATCAAGAGGGATGCCGAAAAACTAGCTTGGTGGTGACAAGGTGCTCAAAATATCAACTAACTTGACCATGAGAGACACCTTGCACTTGCACTTCACTGGGAAATTAATTTAGAGTGCTTTACCTGTGAAGTTTCGGAGGTTCCGGACATTTGTTCGGAGTGTCCGAACTTTGGTGTCTGGAGGAGGTGTTCTCCAGAAAGTTCGGAGACTCCGGAGATTTTTGCGGAGACTCCGGAACTTAACAGGTCTAACGGCTATTTCGGCTGAACGGGTATTTATACCCCTCCGGTCCCCTCCTTTCTGCTCTCTCTGACTCCTTTTCGAACTGAAGCTTCCAAAGGCGATTTCCATCCCCCTTTTCACTCCCTCTTGCTTTCCAAGGTTGATTTGGTGAGGGATTGAGTGGAGTTCAAGAGATTGTGCTTGTGAGCTGATTCCCCATCATTTGAGCACCTTGGTCGCCCTCAAGCCGGTGATTCGCGTTCTTTACTCTTGGAGCTTCAAGCTCCTAGACGGTTAGGCGTCACTCAAGAGCAATCAATCCGCTGTGGTTGCCTTGAGAAGTTTGTATTACCCCTGCAGCTGAGTAAGTTCTTCATTTGACCCTTGGGTTGAGTGAAGAAGAGGAAAGTGGTTTGGTGGATAAACCCGCCCTTCGTGGGCTCCTCAACGGAGACGTAGGTTCCTTGTGTGGGACTGAACTCCGGGAATCAAATCCCTGTGTCTTCTTGTGTTTGTTCTTGTTCTTGTGCTACTTGTTGCCATTGTGCTATATTCTAGGGTTTGGTCCCGATCTATCATCTGTGAAGGTTCCTGCTGCAAGTGACACTTGAATTGTGTTGTATACATCTCAGGGTTGTATGGAAATTAGGTGATCTGATTTCCAGTGAGGTTTGATCTGTCATATCTCAATTCCGCATTATTTCCGGACTCTTCGGAGAAATCTTCGGAGTATCCGAACTTGTTCGGAACCTCCGGACATTTCTTCGGAGCCTCTGCACTTTCTGGACTGACAGCTGTTTTTGAGCGAAAATTTTCAGTTTCAACTATTCACCCCCACCTCTAGTTGACATCCTAGATCCTTTCAGGCTCGAGCAGCTGCGGTTCTTCGGCCTCAACTGCTTGGCGGCTCCTGCTATGTTGCCTTCCTCTTCCTCTCCATACAGATCGCAAGGTCGCACCTTCGATTCCCAAAGTCGTTCCGCTCTCCTTTGCTCATCGTTCCCCTTCGCTCATTGTTGTCGCCCTTCTATCCCTTGGTCGCTGGCGAGGACCGCTCAGGTGGTTCTACGCTAGATCTGCTCTCCTCCGCTCGACGTCGACCGCTTCAACGGGTGCCGCTGTGTCGGACCTGTTATCCTCTGTCTATCGCCAGCAAGGACCGCTCTGTTGAGTCGCGCCGTATCTCTTCTCTGCCCATCGTTGTTGTCCCTTTCGTCTTTTGGTCCTTGGTGCCCCTACCCTCCTCTTCTTTCTGCACGTGTCCTTGTTGTCCACGATGTCTTGAGGCCATCGTGCTAAACTGACTTTGGCTGCGAGGGACTGTTTGGCTGAGCGCGCAGTTGGAGGGGTTCGAAACATGGGTGAAAACTCTGCATGGCTGAGCGCGCAGTTGGAGGGGTTCGAAACATGGGTGAAAACTCTGCATGGCTTCTGCAAGTGCCGGCAATGGCTGCGCTCTTGCGTAGTTCTCCCTGTTGGGGGCATTATCAGGGTCTCCTACCCTCTCCTCTGGATCTGTCAGGTGAAAACCTGGTTTCATCATTTGACGAGCAGTCGATGGCGTCACTTTTGCATCATACCCTTCTTGAAGGCATCGTCCTACAATTACTACTGTGCCCTCTGGCCTTCTGCTTCCCAGTCACCTTCTCCATCATCGGAGCGGTCGTCTTTGATATGGTAGAGCCTGTCGTTCGGTCGCTCCAGTGGTCACAAATTGTTTGGTCGTTTTGACATGGAGAGCTCTTCAAGGTCCCTCCTTTGTTGTGTAGTGGGTTGCAGTCTTTGTTTTCCTGCAATAAAGACGTGCTTCTGGAGCCGTAGTGCTTGTTCGTTTGTTGTAGTAGTTGTGTTTGTTCTAGTGGACGTTGTGCCGTTGCGTTGTTGGTGTTGATGTTGTTTGTGTTGGTGTCTGTAAACCTCATTTTTCTCTTGATGAAATACGTGCTACGTTCTTAAAAAAAAAGGAGTGCACTGCACATGAAAAGCGTATTGCCATGCTTGATATTACGTCTGAGAGAAACGTTTTTTCACATAAGTTGTACAAATATATGAAAAAATGCGCTTATCTATGAAGCGTGTCTAATCCATCTTCTTTGTTTTAATATAAATAGAGGCAGCGAGGAGAAACGCAGCCAGCACACCATTTAGTTGCTAATTTCAGTTTATTTTAAACATAAACAAAATTTAAGCGGTTCGGCATATGTATCTGGCTAGCGAGTGTCCTCCACTCGGTCAGAAACCAGAACGACCTGATCGTTGAAATGGCCGACTGCAGGTACGGCAGCCGTGGGCGCAGCCCAAAATAAAGAAACCACGTGAGCTAATCATCCTTTTTTAAGGCCAAGTGGAGACTTTTATTAGGGTGTGTTTGGTTGAACTGTAACTTTTGAAAAAAATAGCTGTGAGCTGTGGGCTGTGAAAAAATAACTATGAGCTGTGGGCTGTTGGTAGTTCAAAAGCCGTTTGGTGGAACAACTGTGGCTTTTGAGACTACGAGAGGAGACGTAACTTATGAATGACAGATGAGTAATTTCTGGCCCAAAAGTCAGCAAAAGTAAAGGGGTAAGGTACTTTTGGATCTACACTAGGCAAAAGTTGGTTTTTACAAAAGCATTTATGGGCTTTTGACCCCTTTGATTCAGTTTTTGACTTTTGAAAACAAAAGTCACAGCCATTACCCTGTTCGGCTGGCTGGTTCAGAACCAGCCAGCAGTACTTCAGTCTCACATAAAATCAGCATCAGCCACCAGCCACCAGCCAGCCAGCAGTATTTTTCTCTCACAGAAAATCAGCACCAGCCACCAGCCAGAATCAGCACCAGCCAGCCGAACGGGGAGAAAAACCCAACCAAACGCACCCTTAATTAGCGAGAGGATTACAATCATTGGTCGCCAGTTCCCTCGTCCGGTCCGGGAAAGAGCGTCCAAGAGAGTAAACTACCATTACTCCACGCTAAATTTGTCAAGTAGTCCTTCCATTCTTAAATATATAACATCATTTTTTTTCTTCGTTTCACTCCTCATCTTTACTACAAATATTTTTGCAAATTGTTAAGTCTACTAGTTAAATCCAAAGTACTATTGGTAATAGATATAGTGATACCTATTTTATTCTATTTAATAAGCTAAAGAGTTTGCCTCCCTATTTACAAACACACGCTGAAAAGAGACAACATTATTGTCTAAGTTTCGAATATCATGCCACAAACCTGCTATGGGACACCTTCGTCTAGCCTCCGACGTCATGAAATTAATCAGGGAGATATCAGATTCAAAGATAAAGCTTTTCATAGGCTTTAGCGACTGCCAGTGCCAGCTGCATCCCATCTCTTGCCGCTATAGCTTCTGCCATCAGCACATCAAGGACATTACTGAACTGTCTTGCTAATCACCATTTGACACGTTGTCACGACTCACATCACGACTCATCGACCTCCTTGTCTCCTTGTCTCCTATAGCTCAATCAAACCAGCGCCCGAAAACCCCAGAAGCGGCCGCTCACACACACACGCTTTACTCCGCCGCGTCCCGAAATCCCTCCGGCCATATGGCTCCGCCGCCGCCGCCGCAGGAGGAGGAGGAGGCTGCGATCGACGGCATTCCGGAAGCTGGCGTCGAGGAAGAGGAGGATCCGGAGGAGTTGGAGCCATGGGTCCCGTCTTCCGACTCGGACCCGGACCCTGCCCTCGAGGCGCCGACCCCTCACGCCGCCGCGGCCGAGCCGGAGCTACAGACGGCGCGGACGGCGGTGGAGGAGAAGAAGGGCGAGGTGGAGGAGGCGAGGCCGCGGTGGCCCGGGTGGCCCGGCGCGAGCGTGTTCCGGCTGGTGGTGCCCGCGGACAAGGTCGGCAGCGTCATCGGGCGCCACGGGGAGACCATCAAGCGCATCTGCGACGAGACCCGCGCCCGCGTCCGCGTCCTCGGCGCTGCGCACGTCGTCGCTGCCAACCGGATTGTAAGACTCCGCTTCCTGCCCCCCGCAAAATTTGGTTCGTTGTTGTCGGCCGGGCTGTGTTTTGTTGGCTCATGATTTGTGGGTGGCTGGAACTTGGATATGATGTTGATGTTTGTGGCGTATTAGTTCTGTGCGAAGCAAGCAAGCGAAGTGTTGTTCGATCGGCTTGTTCCATTGCTTGTTTGAGTTTGCATACGTGAAGCATGTCTTGATATGGTCTCACTTTATCTCATAATAAGTTGAGGGATTAACTCTAGAAATAAACTTAATAATGAGAAATTGAATTGCTCTGAGAATCGTTTGATCGTGGCTACTAGACATACAAACCATACCTGGTGTGCTCAACAATCTGTGTAGCACTGGTCTTGGTTGGTTGGACTTATTTCAAAGTTATTCCTCAGCTTCAGAACTTTGTTTTTAATTGACTCAACTTCAGAACTTGACACATCAATTTTGTATCATGCTGTGATGTGCTACTGCATTTTGGAAACAATCTATAGTGCCTTATGAATAAGAGATCATGATATCTGTGGCAGCATATGAACCTTGGCTTGGTTAGGAAATGGATATTTAAATGGAAACAAACTGCGTGCATGTGTTTGCCAGATATGCTGTAATTGCGCAATTAATCATGCTACTATTGCATCTTGGTTTATCTACCAATGATTATGTGGTTTGACCCTAAATGCACAACTGTGGATACCTAATCTGATACTAATGCCTGTTAGAGTGTCGAGTTGTCTTAATTTTAGTTGCTCTAAATCACTATATTTTGTCAGTGGAAATCTTGGTTCATTCTATGTGTTGAATTCCTGTTTCATTCTCATTCTTTGTCGCAAGCATTGGAGCTAAGATCTTAACTGTGTTTTAAATGCTAGAAAACTAATGTATCATGTACATGTGGTGTGGTAGGGTACATATCACGGTTTGAAAGTGAGGTCACTACTCACTAATTTGTGCCAGACACGCTTGAATTTGTTTTTCCCCCTTCCTTTAGGTTTTGGTATCTGCAACAGAAGAAGTTGAAGCAGAGTTATCACCTGCCATGAATGCTGCAATTAAGATCTTCAAGCGTATAAACAAGATAGAAGATATTAATTCTGATGGAACTTCATCAGCTTCTGCACCAGAAGTTTGTTCTGTTAGATTATTAGTTCCAGCTGCACAAGCTGTCCACTTAATTGGCAAGCAAGGAGTCACAATTAAGTCAATCCAAGAAAGTACTGGTGCTACCATAAGGATTATAGATGAAGGTATGTTCTTAAGTATCTTCATCAAATCGTTCAATTAAAGGTTGCCTTCATTAGTGTTTGGTCAGATGGGATATGTGCAGTCCAACTAGTATTACTTTATTGTTTTCTTTTTGTTATCTATGGCATGATAATGTTGCTTCACTCTTGAAGTGTAGATAATGAATGTAACTTGCAGCCGTACTATTTGCTATTTCAGCTTCTGATTCAAGACATGCATGATGCATTTCTTTTTTGGTCTCACTTTATCTAAATTACACCCAGCTGCAAATGTAGTTTATGCGTTGTTAAGGCTTCATACTATTTGCTGGACTTTTTTTCATTGCGTTTTATAGCACCTGATGTTTTTCTCAGGAAAAGCAGTACCAACCTTGTTATAGTTTTGCACTAGCTCTATTTACCTGAATGTCCCCTGTTTTATTAATGAAAATAGGAAAGAGAAAGGATTCTCACTCGTCTCTTAATTGATTTGGTTGTATTGTTGGTAGATGCTAATTAGTCAACCAAACAATTTCAAGCCCAATTTTAAATGGTGCCTTTTCATCTGGTTAGGTGTTGTGATAAAGGGCTGATTTTGAACTCATGCTCGTGAACATCTTCATTTTGCATTGCAATCAAGTTTTATGTCAATATACATCTTCAAAGTCCAGATGTTAAAATGTAACATTTCCTACTCCATCTGTTCTTCTAGATGAGCTATTGAGTTGTGAGACACTAGATGAAAGAATTGTGAAGATACATGGTGCTTCTCTCAAGGTTCACAATGCCCTAAAATCAGTGCTTGGACTTCTCCGGAAGTTCCTTGTTGATCATGGCGTGCTTCATCTATTTGAAAGGAAGGTAATCTTGGTATATTCTACCTGCTTTCTTTTGCATAAATATTATAGCATCTTGTAGTATTCTAATGCAATTGATGTTTGTTTTGCTCATTGCAGGAACAAGAAGTAGCTCAACCACAGGATACTTCTAAAGAAAATCAAGCTATTGATGATTATCCTCTTGCTGTGAACCAAGATTTTTGGTTATCTGATCAGCGAAGTCATGGTAACCCAATAGGCCGTAGACTCTTATATGGACATCATCCATCTATCTATGACCCTTACTCATCAGATATCTGCCATGCAACTGATTCCTTGATGACACAGGTCTTATGCTATACCAGTATGCTCGTACCTATTAGCTAGAGCCTAAATGTTTTACCAGCTTGCTCGTGTGATTTTATTCAAATTTCAATTTCAATTGTTATATCCGATCCGGTCTTCTTTGCAATGATTTTCCATCTTTTTTTGTTGTATATGATCAGCTGGGTCATGCTGATCCAGACGGCAGCAGATTCTTGTATGGATGCGATCCATCTTTTCATGACCTGTATTCTCCAGATCTCAGACAACCAACTGATCTGTTAATAACACAGGTCTTATGTTGTACCCTATATCTATAGACGAAATATTTTGTCATCTTGTTTACCTGATTCAGTTAAAAATTCAGCTATTACACCCAGTATTTACATTTGAGTTTTCTATGATTTTTGTTGTATGATCAGATGGCCCACGTTAATCCAAAAGGCAGTAGGTTCTTATATGAATGCAATCCATCTTTTTGTGATGCGTACTCTCCAGATCTCAGTCAACCAACGGATCCATTAATAACACAGGTATTATGATTCACCCTGTAGCCACTAGCCACGACTGAAATATTTTGTCATCTTGTTTGTTTTGAAATTGTTCGGTAAAATTTCAGCTGTCATACCCAGTTTATTTTGAAATTGAATCTTTTCCATGTCATTTTCCTTTTCAGTAAATGTAATCTGTAGGAATCTTCTTCCAACAACCACATTTCTGCAGACCTTGCTCTTAAATAACTTTTTGGGTTTCAGATTACACAGACAATGGAGATCCCACTGCCATATGCTGAAGATATAATTGGATTGAGGGGAGAAAACATTGAGTTTATTCGTTCTGTTAGTGGAGCAGTTGTGGTTCTTGAGGAAATTGGAGATTATCCAGACAAGGTTCTAGTTATGATCAAAGGCAGTTCTTCGGAAGTCCAAACTGCACATCAGCTTTTACAGGTTATCTCCATTCCGTTTCTCCTCTTGCATTCTGGTCTTCTACTTGGTTGCTGAGTTGAACTAGTATGCTATATGGATACTGTATGTAGCACCGTTGTAGTCCAAGAACTCAGCTTATATTGTTGGTTGCTGGGTTAAGCTTAGTTAGTAATCATAAATTTTGAGATTGCATGTGTTTGTTGCATCATGTTTAAAATCGCATGTCTTGCATTTAGTTCTTTTGGAACTAAGACAATCTATCTAATACGTGGAAGGAATTGGAGAAATCTTATTCCTCCTGAAAATCATGTAAGGGATTGGAGAAAGCTATCCAATTGTTCCTGGTTATAGTCTTATTTGACACTTGGTGGTTGGTGCTGATTTAACCGTTCCCAAGTAGGGAAACCTCATAATTGCCACCTCCTAGCGTACCATGTAGTTTACCACGGAACTTGTGACACTTCAAAAAGCACAATAATTAAACTATTCCAAAAGCGTTCAAAGTGAGGCCGCTGGCAAGTGTTTGTGAATGTTGAGTACTGCAAATTTTTAAAAGTACATTTGACAGATGAATCGTGCAGTCATTTGCTGTCAGATTTGTCTGAAAGATGTAATCCTGTGCTGATGAATGCATTGTTCATTTTCATTGTTGCAGGAGGTTCTTTCAGGCAATAGAGAGCCACAGCCACTACCATCCAGGAGCTGTTACGGCGACACTGAAGCTGGCCCACGGCTGCTGAGCTCCCCTCATGGTGGTGCGATGCCAATGGTGCTGAACTCCCCTCGTGCTGGCCCCAGGTGGCTGCAATCCCCACATGCCATTGCAACAAGTCAGGACTACCTGCCATGGCAATGGCACTATGAAGATCAAACGCCCCATGACCCCTGGAGACACCCTGCTCCTCACGATCCCAGAGGCTACTACAGGCCATAGCAAAGCAAAATCACAGCAGCCGTGCTCCTGAGTCCTGCCTGACTGTCTATATATACGACGCTCACCTGAACTAAGTTATAGCTAGTAGTTTGTATGTTCAGTCTCGAGAAATTATACGACGCTCACCTGACTAAATTTTAGTTTCAGCACTGAGACTCTGAGTCTCTGAGAGTATATAGAATCTAACCTAGCTAGTGTCGGGTATGGTATGTACGGTGGTTTGATGCTCGAAGTTGGCACGTGAGATATATAGATGGTTTCATGCTTATTTCCAACGGCTACGAGAGACCAAGGGGAACCGTCGAGGAGAAGCTCGCGGTCTCGATCGAGCTCCACCGCAGCTTCTGTATGCCTCGGGCAAGAGCCGGCCGCCGTATCGGACGAAGTTCCCGCTGCCGGGCTGGCGCGGCAGAAGTGGCTCCTGTTCCAGGCGTGCACAGCGGCCATGGAGCTGGCTGCGCTGGACGCCGACGCGGACGACCTGACGATCCTCCGCACGCGCGTCCATATTTCTTTGGAAGCTCACGTATACACGCACACTCATTTGTATAATAAAATAGTGTTTGATATAGGCTAACAGAAATTTCACAAATGTACCAAGAATTTTATTAAGGTTTCCTCGTCTAGTCTAATCAGAGATGCACGCTCAATTGTTCAACTGAACTATGTTTGACATATGGCTAACAAAATTTTCACTAGTGTAACGCGATTTTATACATTTCATTTGGCCGACAGGTTAGCGACGGAGGTATACACATTCACGAGATTCTCCGTGTTCATTTGGAGTTTGTCAAAAAATTTTCAAAAGGAATCATGCATGGAGCCCTAAACGATGTCTATTTACAAAACCTTTTCACAGATAAGTGCAACTTTGCGCGACGAATCTAACGAGCCTAATTAATCCATGATTTGCTACAGTAATGCTACAGTAATCATCCTCTAATCGTACGGTCAAAGGCCTCATTAGATTCGTCTCGCGAATTTACGAGGAATTGTGGAGGTAGTTTTGTAAACTGACTTTATTTAATAACCCTAATTAGTAGTCAAAACTGCATTTAATACTGTCAAAAATTTACCGAACACGGGAAAGATTTTCACTGCATTCCGTGTATCATCTTCAGCCAGTTCAGGGCCCAAACCGACTGAACGCGTCCGTCAGAGCCTCAGAGGCAGGCCAGTGCTGCTGCCACTTTTACCATGTGCAGCACAAGACACCGGACGGACACGGGCGCACGAGAGGAGGGAAAGGGGGAGTCCGCGGCGGGCTGTGCCTGCCTGCTATAAATACACACAGCCGCGCCGCCCCGCGCCGCACCACCGCCTTTTTCCACCCGCTCCGCCGCCTCCTCCTCCTCCTCCTCCCTCACCCTCAACGACTCGGCGGGAGTCGGGAGGGCGGCTGTCTGCAGGAAGAAGCTCAAGGTGAGAGGTCTCGTCTCCCCGCCCGATCTCCCTGCTCCTCGGTTCAATTCCGCATCCATGCCGTGCCGGTCCGACCTTTGCTTTTTTGGGTGGTTTTGCTGGGGTTTTCGGGAATGCGGGTGGGAAATAGCTGGGGAAGCTTCTAGAAGCTCGATCGAACCTCCTTCTCGAAGCGGAGCGGGCTCTAGGTGGTGCGATTCGCGGCTCTATCGAACCGCACCCTGCGCCTCTCTGCTCCAAAATCTGTGGTGCTGGCGACTCGTTGGGGGGCACACTTTTTCCAGGATTTTTCTCGCAATTTGTTTTGTTGGGTTTTTTTTTTCGGTGGGTTTCAGGGAATGCGGGTCGGGACTGGATGGGGGAAGCTTCTAGAAGCTCGATCGAGCTTCCTTCTCGAAGCGGAGCGGGCTGTAGGGGGGAGGCACGGCTCTTGTCCTTGCCGATCCGCACCTGCGGCTCTCTGCTCCCAAATTAATCAGCAGCGTCTGGCGATTCGTTGGAAACCTCTTTTGTGGATTTTCGTTCCCTGTTTTGATGGTACATTTTGAATCCCCTTTCAAACGTATCGCCATGTTTTTGGTTCGAGCTGCATCCCAATTTTGCGGGTGTTTATTTGTGTTTTTCGACTGCTGCTTTGAACAGATTCCGCGGTAACAAATATGTCCGATTGGTTTTTTGGGTTATCAGTTGTGCTGGTACGAGATGCAATCGCGATTGTCGCGTACTAGGAAGCGCTTGGTTCCGGCCGAAATTTCAATTGCCTATCCGTTCGTATTTTACCCCCAAACTTTGTCGGTGTATCTGCTGCTTTAGGGAGGACGAGTAGTTGGTCTGCTCATCTGCTGCAACGTTTTTGTTTGCCATTTCCCAGTTTAGGGCTTCATGTCAAAGGTTGCGCGCCACGATTTGGATGGGTGAAGATGGATTGACTTGATGACTGTTTTCTTGTAGACTTGTAGTAGCTGTACATGTTTCTCTGATTGAATTGCCTGGGATGTTATTCTAAATTTGGTCAGAAAAGTTCACTGTGACACCCTTCCATGTTTGCCTGAGGTCTTCATTTCCCATGTGAGGACCTAGGTCTAACAATTTTGGGCGTGGAAGTTGTACACTGTTTTAGTAACTCATCAGCCTTTGTGGAATAGCACAGTGTATGAAAACAGCTTGATCTTTGTTCATACGTAGGTTTAAATGTTTTATCTGAGCGAATTGCTTGTAATTAATTTCATTTTAAATTTGGTCTAATTGCTTTGGTGTATTGTCCTTCCGTGTTTTCAAAGTTTGCATGATGAATTTAGATGCAAATGCAGTGCTGTGTTCATCTGTTTCGGCCCTACATTTGTGTTACCAAGATATACTGGCTGTTGTTTTGTCAATGCTTGGAGGTCATGATGTTTTTTTCCCATACGACGACCTAGGCACAACAATTTTGGGCATGGCCGTTGTATACTGTTTTCAGTTGCTGATCTTTCTTTATGGAATGGGAATAATCTATTGTCGGTATTCTCCATTTGCCACTGAAATTTCTGTATGTATGAACAAGAGTTAAAGGTACTACAGTAGCATGTTTGTATTAGCTTCAGCATTATGGGAAAAAGGTTGTATTGGTTTCAACGTTCTACATGATAATCGTACTGCGAAAATATACACAATTTCAATTTCCTTGCAGTACATAGATTGTATTTGCATGAACTCCCTTTATTTCAGGCATATGTGGCCAGATGCCTTCCCATTGTTCTTAACTTATGTGGTCTGATAAAGAAGAAAACTAGTGCATGCAGGGTTGTTAAAATAAATCACAAAGTTATCAGCACATTCCTATTTCCTTTTGCCTAGATCTTGTGTGCATCTTGTGCTTTCTAATAGTTTTCAGTAGTAATGTTCGCCATGTATGGACTTATATCCATTTCAAGTGTCAAAGAGCTAGGGACATAACAGACTCCTCTTTTTTCTATGTTTTGGGACGACATTAGAACATAATGCAGTCCTCTGTAGTGCTTTAGTTTCCGAAATTTTGTAACAAGTTAATATGCTAACTCCTATATTTGCCATTTCTAGTGACCACAGCTTCGTCATTCAGAAACTAGTGGACAAGAAAGATGGTACTTTGTGCTGAACCTCCTCCCAAGTTAAAGATCCCAGAGAGTAAAATCAAAGAACTGACAGATGATACTAACCATGATTCCCCAAAACTTGAGAGAAGGACAAGGATGCACCACATTGAGCGGCACAGATCATGTGTTGTGACCTTATCTGACATGGAGCTCGATGATTTGCAACCTCGTCGTCTCCTGCAGACCCTTGAGGTCTCTAGAAGCCCAGGAGGAGGATCACAGTGCTCACTCCATGAAGAAACACCTACAGATACTAATGCATCACACAGGCATGCAATTGCAGATGCTGCTTGGGAAGCCCTTAAAAGGTCAGTAGTTTACTTCAGAGGCCAGCCAATTGGGACTGTTGCTGCAATAGACAAGTCTCAGGGAGCGGCACTCAACTATGATCAGGTGATCTTTCTGTTTCCAGTTCAGGCATTCATACTGCTGTCAGCTAGATATTTTGCTATTTTTCATGTCATGCTATACACTCTATTCTGTTTTCTAAATCTCCATCTCGATGATAGTTTTGATCTATTGCTTCTTATTTCGTGTCCAGTGTTGCATAAATGGTAAACCCAAAATTCCGTGATGGAGGTTATATCTATGTTCACATCTATTGGATTCCTGCAAAAAGTGTCCATGATGACTATCTCATTCATGAATTATATATCTATATGTACCTAGGCATACAATATGGTGTGCAATAATTTTTGTTTTCTGTCATACCCTGCGACAGGTTTTCATGAGGGATTTCATTCCTAGTGCATTGGCTTTTCTGATGAAAGGAGAACACTTGATAGTGAAGAATTTTCTGGTAGAAACTGCTCGTCTTCAGTTGAGGGAGAAGATGGTTGACCTCTTTAAGCTTGGTCAGGGTGTGATGCCTGCAAGCTTTAAGGTGCACCATTGCAACTCTACCCAGAAGACAGAAAGTTTACTGGCTGATTTTGGTGAAACTGCCATTGGGAGGGTTGCCCCTGTAGATTCTGGCTTATGGTGGATTATTCTTCTTCGTGCTTACACCAAATGGACCAGGGACAATTCTCTGGCTGAAAGTCCTAACTGCCAAAGGGCCATGGACCTTATTCTCAGGCTGTGTCTCTCTGAGGGATGTGATACTTCTCCAGCCTTGCTTTGTGCCGATGGCTGCTCCATGATAGACCGAAGAATGGTAAACTGCTCAGCTCATATCCAAATACTTCTGTCTTTCATTATTATAGTTGCTATGTACCTGTTTGCTCATGTCTTGCTAGAATCATACTGTTCTACTGAATCAGTCCCATGTCAATCAGAATTGAAACTGCTCTTACTCATCCGATAATATATTGTTACTTCGGAGGTTTTCCGTATGGGTTTTATAGAAGGAACCATTTGTAGGATGGTTTTCTAGCTGCTTAGATTGGGATCAAATACCTGAAACACAAGAGAATTGTGAACATTAAGAATGCTAAAATATAGTGCATAGGTTTTGGATGGTTATGTAGTTTGTGAACAACAACAGTGTAGTTTGTAGTTAGTCAACATGTCATCAAATTCTTGGGCTTCTCGATGGAGGTGCTAGTTTCCTTTTTAGTCTGGAGCCCTTCTTTGTTCTTTTTGAAGATAGGTTGCAAATAGTTTATCTTAATCCCTGTGGTATGTTGCCTAATTAGTACATATTCATTCTGTATGGAATCAGTTTGATGCCCTTGATCTTGGGGATGGCAAGTTATCTGTGTTCTATCCTTTATCCTGTGTACTGAACTATTAACTGAATCCTTGCAGGGTATATATGGCTATCCAATTGAAATCCAGGCTCTCTTTTTCATGGCGATGAGATGTGCCCTAAGTATGTTGAAACAAGATTCTGATGCTGACTTTGTGAACCACATCACAAAACGAATCCAAGCTTTGAGCTACCATCTGCACAGCTACTATTGGCTTGACTTCCAAAGACTCAATGACATATACCGCTACAAGACTGAAGAGTACTCGCAGACAGCTTTGAACAAGTTCAATGTGATACCTGAATCAATTCCTGATTGGATATTTGACTTCATGCCTAGCCGTGGTGGATACTTCATTGGCAATGTTGGTCCTGCGAGGATGGATTTCCGCTGGTTTTGCTTGGGCAACTTCATTGCAATTCTGTCGTCGCTAGCAACTGGGGAACAGGCTCAAGGCATCCTGGATCTTGTGGAGGAGCGCTGGGAAGAACTCATCGGTGAGATGCCACTCAAGATCTGTTACCCTGCAATGGAAAATCAGGAATGGCAGATAGTCACTGGATGCGACCCCAAGAACACCAGGTGGAGCTACCACAACGGAGGCTCATGGCCAGGTGAGAGTGCTTTGGAAACTCGATCTTCTTTCCTAGCACTTCATTGTGTTATTGAACTTCTTAACATTCATATTAGTTGTTAATGGTTTAGGAAGTAATAAGTAATTACATTTTCAAATCTGATAAAAATATGAGATTTGTTATCTGTTCTTTCGGGTTTGGAAAATTGATAGCACTTTTAGCTTGGTTTGTCAATACGATTATATGAACTTTATCTTTGGGTTTAGCAAATCTGTACTTGCATAATCTACTGACAAACTTCTGGTAGAGAAGTTGATATATTTAGATACAGCAAGCTGTCCTTGATTTGGAACAAAGCACACTAGAGTTTGTAAACATGAATGATCTTTTTGTGGGGCAAATTGATGTATATACATCCTTAACCCTGCATCTGGATCCTTTTTATATGGCAACCTTACACTCTTCTGTTTGTTGCCCTCGGGTCCTGAGTTTCGTTGTTAATTATGTGGTTTAGGGCAGTGGCGTAGCTAGAAGTTCATCCTAGGGTGGTCCAACTTACCAAAATCCAAGCTTCTGATGCAGAATGGTGGAGGAATGAAAGTGGTGATGTTTATTTTTTATTGATCACAACAAGGATAATTCTTTGGGCTAAATTTCCAGGGTGGTCCGTGGCACAACCGGACCACCCTCTAGCTCCGCCACTGGTTTAGGGACTCGGCAATTCATTTTCAAATCGAATAAATAGATGAGATTGGTTCATTTTAACAATATGAGCTTAATTTGCCCATAGGAACTTTGGGCTAGCAAATGTGTGCATGGGGGCAATCTGCTCTGGTAAAAAAGACTGTGTGTAGAAACTGAAGGCTGTCGTCGATCAGAACAATTTGCAAATATGAACAGACATCTTGTTTGGCAAATGGATATCTGTACAATTTTGAACATTCTTCACCCATCATCAGCATCATCTTTTCCTGAACGGGCATCTTGTTTGGCAAATTCATATCTGTATATTGTACAACTTTTTGAACATTCTTCACCCTCCATCATCATACTCTTTAAGCGGCATGCTTACTTCATCTATCTGTTTGCTATCTCTTTTGCATATGCAGTGCTGCTGTGGCTGCTGGTGGCGGTGAGCGTGAAGCTGGGTCGGCCGCACCTGGCGAGGAGGGCGGTGGAGCTGATGGAACGGCGGCTGGTGAAGGACGACTTCCCTGAGTACTACGACGGCAAGGCGGGGCGGTACGTGGGCAAGCAGGCGCGCAAGTTCCAGACATGGTCCGTGGCCGGCTACCTGGTGGCCAAGCTGCTCCTGGACGACCCCTCCCACCTGCGGATCGTCTCGCTGGAGGACGACGGCCACTCCCGCTCCCGGGAGCCCTGCCTCAAGCGCTCCAACTCCTGCCCGTGACCCGCCGCCGCGGCATGCATGCCCTTTTTGCCCACGCCGAGACTACCGAGTACAGTCACAATCACAGGTCTCGTTCTGGTTCTTACCGAGGAGGATAGCGAAGGATACATACGCTATTCATGTGCCGTGCAGTGCAGTGCATTCGTACATGCGGCACACGTATACATAGATAGATGGTGGTGGCAGGACGAGGAGGATATATGATGAGTATGTAAGTAGCTGCTCCTGGTTCTGTTGCAGGTGATGCACGCATCCATTCACCAGATGTGCAAACTGGTGGAGATTTTGGTAGCTGAGGCTTGCAATCCGAACTCGGAATCTTATCTAGCTGGTGGAAACGGAATCTGCGGTGGTTTTCTTAGCACAGAATTTGCGCTGGTTGGGTGAATGCTAGTATGCGGCATGCTTCTTGCATCTTAAAAAAAATCGGGACACACTGTGGTGTTCACAGATGTTGCTGCATCGGCCCATGTTGTTCGGTTGGGCTAGCTAACTGGATCGGCCCACGAATGGAACTCCTTCCCTCCCCTTCTTTATTCAGTTCCGTTTCCATCTCATCTGTCTTCCTCCTTTTCCGTCCATTCGCCGCCACCCCAGTCCCCTTCGCCGGGGACTGGAGTTTTCCCAACACTGGCTAGATCTAGGGTACGACCGGCCGCTCGCCGGCCTGGCAAGGTCCGGCGAGCCCGTACCAGCCGTCCGGGACCGGAGGAGTGCACGGAGGCGGTGGCCGAAAATTAGTGCGCGTCGCCCCTCCCTCACTCAGGCTCGGTGCCCCAGTCGGCGGCGGCAGGAGGTCGCCGGATCTGGTGGGCCTGTTGATCGACGGAGGCGCACGCTGCTTCCCGATGGCTGGGCTGGTTCCGCTCGGTGCAGCGCGCTCTCGTCCGCGGCGTGCGCATCACCGCGGGATCTCGTCCACGGCTGATGGTATGGCGCTGGAGCGCTGCGTCACTCTTGTGAGCCATGCTGTAAGTTCCGAATCACCCGTTCATTACAGAATACAATATCAATCGGTTGTTACTCTCTTAGTTCAAATCTCTAAAAGTTATTATTGTTCCAGAAAGAATAGACAAAAAAAATTGTTTTTGTGGGGAAAAATATCCATCTCCGTTTGGTTGTGCTGGTTCTCGTATCCGAGACGGAATTGCCGTCCGTGTTCGCTTCGAATTCGAATTGGAACATCATGTGTTTTTATATATATCGATCTATAGGCCCCTATGCCGACTCGTGAATAATCATCCATCCTTCTCTGTTTGCTGCATGTACGCCATGACCCTGAAGGGGAGCAAGAAGAGGAAGAGGAAGACCAGCGAACCAGCAGGACCCATTCCCGAGCTATCGAGCGAGATTCTTCTGGACATCCTGTCTCGGCTGCCTGTCAAGTCCGTCCTTCGGTGCGGGGCGGTCTGGCGGTCTGCAGAGCCTGGCGAGCCATCGTCTCGGACCCCCTCTTCACCCGGGCGCACCTCCGGTGCTCGGCCTCCAAGTGTGAGCAGGACCCATGCTTGATCGTCACCCCGCACACCCTGTACGCTGTCCTCCCAGAGGAAGAGGAGGACTGGCCAACTACCTTCTCCAATGACATCCGCTTCTACCAGTGGCAGCAAGGTGCTGCCATGGCTACCTTCATGCACGCCAAGGTCTTCGGCAGCGAGTTCATGTATGCGCGCTACTTTGCCCACTGCGACGGGCTGGTGCTTGCTCCCACGAACTCCAAGCTCTACCTCTTCAACCCGGCCACCAGGGAAACCCTCACGCTGCCAGACGGTAACCGCAACAATTGGCGGCCAGGCGGAGACGCCCGCACCGTCTCTGCCGGTCTGGGCCTAGATCCGCGCTCAGGAAAGTATAAGGTGGTCCGGGTCTTCTACTGGTCAGTGCATCCCGACACAGGCAAGGGGTCAGTCATGCAGATGGAGGTGTTTACTGTCTCAGGCGACGGCGGTGGTGCTTGGAGGGAAATCAAGGATGCTCTTCCATACCATGCTGCCACTTGGCAAACCGCTGTGCCGGTCCGCGGGTTCTTGTTTTGGCGCCTCGCCCGAGACCCCCACTTTGGGAAGCCTCGTGGTCTTCTCCGCCTTAGCCTGGCTGACGAGACATTTGTCATCATCAAGCTACCTGATTCAGTGGACCCTAATAATGCTTTTTCATTGGACGAGCTACATGGGGAGCTATGCGTTACCCAACTTACCAGTGAGGAAACCGTGACCGTTTGGACGTTGCCAATACAAGAAGATGGGGGCCAAGGCCAATGCTGGGAGCAGCGTTGCATTGTCCGAATCTGCCGTCTTGTACGTCCTCTTGCTTTTCTTCCCGGTGGCCGAATAATGCTGAAGTCAGGTTGCACCGTCGACATCTATGACATTGCTACCGAAGAGCTTACAACTGTTTGTCAGATGGAAAGCTTGGAATACCAGGGTCGTAGGTCACGAACTTGGAAGAATCTCTTCTTGTTCAACATCCATCGCTATACGGAAAGTCTCGTCCGGATCTGTGTGTAGCAGCTCTAGTGCGTGTCTTTTGAAAAAAAAATGGCAGCTAGCTTTGTGCTTGTTGCTGCTTGTATCTTCTTTTTTTATGGCTATTTTCAAGATTGACAAAGTTAATTCAAATTTGTAATAATGAAGGCAATGTATGCTGTACCTTTTTATTCCCCTTTAAACAATATATGGAATGAACTATACTCCCTCTGTTCTTTATTTGGATTTAGTTCAACACCGGAGTAAATGGGCAAAATGGAGAAAGTTAGTTGTTGACGCTTGAAACATGTGGCACAGTTTTGACACTCCAATTTGTTGGCTGGTGGCTGGTGCTGATTTGTTGTGAGAGAAAAGTACTGCTGGCTGGCTGGTAGCTGGTGCTGATTTGTTGTGAGACTGAAGTACTACTGGCTGGTGGCTGATAAGCCAAGCGAACAGGCTGAATGACTTCACTTTTTGTCACTGCAAACGATGTGTTGCTCGATTTATTGACATTTTCAACTTCTAATATGTTGTTTTTCTTTTCTCATTACTAGATTTGTGCCCATGTGTTACTATGGACAAAACAAATGTAGAATTCCATAACATCATGCAAAAAACCTAAAATGTTCAAATTAATCGATCTAGCCTAAGATATGAATTCATAGTCTTTGCAAATTAACATAGTTACTCACGTGATGAGCAAGAAGCCCATGAATGCATAGCTGGACCACAGTTTAGTAGTCTTAGTTTATTGGAATCCTTCTACCCTACAAACAGCTTATTGCACACCTTGGAGATCTGCAAGGGCACTATGGATAAACAGAAATATTTTCACCATGCAGCCCAGGAGTACTGTGCACCTCGTACAAGCTCTGCAGAATTATTTGTTTCTCCTATCCTATGATCCTATAACAGAACATAATCACAGATCACAGGCTCTCATCTTATTGCCCATATATAAAACAAGTAATGTACAATTGGTTTTTTCTAATCTGAAATATTACATGGATGCGATTGGTATGAGATATGGACCAAAAGAAAAAAAAATTCTTGTGACCCTCACACCAAGCCATACTGCCCAATTTAAAAACTCATAGCAATGCCTCATTTTTGCACCATCAGATAAGATATTTATTGATATTTATTCTGTATGAAATTGAACACGATAGAATGATCAATGATGTACTCATATCAGATGAATCGCTCCGGAGACTGAACGCGGTAGACAACAGAAAAGTTCAAAATCAACACCGATCATGTTTCTGGATAGTATTGCATCTTCGAGTTAGCAGTAAATTCCATCAACACCTAGCCTCGCTCCAGCTCGAAAAAATTTCACCTGCAAACTGAATATGACAACAACTTACTAAATGGTGCCATACTTGAACAATTGTTTCCCTTTTATTTCACTTACAATATGGGCAAGGACTTTTGCTGGATCATCTTCCCTGTGAGGTTCTGAGCATCCCATTTTTCCTGAAACTTGTGGTTCTTCTCAATACCTGAGTCTACCTGTTTGTTAAACTATAGGCAGTAGGAAAATACCATAAACATAAACTGATAAGCTCTCTTATGTTTTGAATAGAATGCGAGTTTAATGCCTGAGCAATGTATGTGTCTGGTGCCTAGGCTGGTCATCATCAGATATGCACATACTAACTGATTACCATCCATCATCAAATATGACAAACATTGTATCCGTTCCACCTTTTTCATAACTGAAAATACAAACAAGAAAGGTTCGGTTGGAATTTCAGTGTACCTTTGTGATCCTTCCTTCACTCCTTCACTGTTAACATTGGTGTAAAATGCGCCATATGTGCACAGTGCACCAGCCAGATCATTTGCATGTCTGGCATATGTATAACAAGTTAAAAGTTCAGAGATCTGAAACACAAAGCAACTGGTGCACTTACCAGTACTCCATGTGACCTCTCACTACCTCCTTATTTTGCATGAAAGCTAGTGAGATGGTGCCTCTCAATAGGTATGCAACAAGTTGACTGATGTATTTTCAGATCCTGTGATATTTAGTTATATTGTGAGTCTTCACGAAGAGGGAATAACCATCATGCGGAAGCAACCACAATACATATTTAGTTATAAATAGCTTCATCTAGGATAAGGCTCTGGCTGCATTAGTTATAAGGTACTCCTTATAACTAATAATGCAGCCAGAGCCTTTATCCTGACAAAGAAAGCATATAGTTTAGCCATTCTGGTAGTAACTTATCTGAGGACAGAACAACCAATTTGAGAAGTAACAGGGAATAGGATAGTTCGTTCACTATTTCCCATTATTATCTATAGTAGTTCCTGAAATTGTAAGTGCTACGGAAAGTGCCAAACCAGCCATCAAGGATTTAGGCCAAATAATGTAGTGGGTTATATTAACTTTATATTTCTAGCAGTGCCGATTGCGATAGAGCAGGAGAAAAATACAGAATGATAGCTGCATAAAGATCAAAGTCATTCAGTTGTAAAGAAATTGCGCATGAGAGGAAACGGGTCAAAAATCCCATAAGCTCCAAATAGAAACCAAATCTTTGGTACTGTAGCAGTAACCATGCGTGATCAAGGACTTGAGGAGTGCTAGTGACGAGGTTCGGTCCGTGGAGGCATACCTTTCGAGACGGCAAAATTGTGACCAACAAGATAAAAGTGGAGTAGGGTAGGATCGTCGTTGCAGGTGCACCCAAAATTATTTCACTCTTCTATAGCAGATATGCAACTAGATGTCGGCGTCGCGTGAGATCTGTTTCCTGCTCTCACAAGAGCCACCTAAACGTGGCTGTATGCATTCAGAACAGAATGTGGAGGTCTAGATGCTCTGAATAATGTAACCTAGGATCCCCTGTGTGGCTGCATCTGGTAGACGTACTTGGTTGCTGTCTTGCTGATATTATGAATAATAAGTACACTATTTTTTGAGACTGAATAAGTACACTCTTATGCAGGAAGAAAAGGCAGCAACGGATGCGAATCCTCCGTGTTAAACCACTATCAGCACCGGACACATGGTATGTTATATTTTTTTTAGAGGGTACAACGAGGACGCCACGACTCACGCACACCACACTCACGCCACACGCACACACACGCATGTGCGTCCTCACACACACACACCAGAAGGGATTGGGAAGCCTAAAGCCTCCAGTGCACGGAAACGTGTGCAGTACCACTAAACGCGCACGCGTGTGTGTACCCTAACCTACCCAGGACTAATCCTAGGCGCTACTGGGGAAAAACCCTGGCGAGCACCTGCGGGAGCCAAAGCTCGAACGCGGGCGGGCGCCGGCGCGCACCTGGCCTCTTTGCCAACATGTTATAATATCATGTTATATTTTTTTTGAGTTCACATGGTATGTTACATGGGCCTGTTCTTTTTATTTTACCATTCTCGGCCCAATTTATATGGCCCCATCACTGTGCTTCATCGGTGTCTCGCCAACTTTTCAGCCTCTGTTCCTGAATTTTTAATTTTTTTACGATTTTTCAAAAAGAACGGCCGGATGACAGATTTTGCAAATCTGTCATCGAACCGCCGTATCATATGGCGGCAGCCATATGATACGGCGGTAACAAGCTTCAAACGGCGGTGTACCTAACCGCCAAATCAAACGGCGGTTAGGTAAACCGCCGTTTGAATTAGCGATTTAAATTTAAAATTATAAATTTGAGCTGTTTGCCGAACCTAACCGCCAAATGGTTTGGTGGTAGGTGTCGGGCACCTGGGCCCGGCACCCTAACCGCCAAATGATTTGGCGGTAGGGGGAGCCCCGCCCTTGCCGCGCCGTTGGATCCGGCGGGAAGGCTTCCCGCCGTTGGATCGACGGCGGCAGCCCCCTACCGCCGAATGATTTGGCGGTTAGGGTGCTGCCGCTTATAAAGGCGAAATGAAGTTGAAAAATTCATTCTAAATCAGAAAAAAGAAAAACTAGGGTTAGAGAGGAGGGCTAGGGAGAGGAAGAATCAGCGGCGAAGCCCTGCCGGTTCTGCGCTTCGATTTCAGGTAAAATCCGATCTCGTAGTTGTAACTTCAATTTGGTAGATGTATGATTTAGTAGTTATTTTAGTATTTAGTTTACACAGTATGAAATCGTAGTATTATTTTTGAGTTACTGATATTAGACTTAGTTACTGAAGAGGCAGTTACTGATATTAGATTTAGTGACATTAGTTTTAGTTACCTTATATTTAGTGACATTAGAGATACTTAGAGTAATTACTATTATTGATATTAGATCTTTATTAATATATCTTTTTATATTAGATGCACCGATATTAGAGTTTACCCCACAATTTTATATATACTGTAATTATTCATTTTAGAGTTTACATTACAGTTTATATCTTTTTATATTAGAGTTTCTTTTAGAGTTTTATGCATATTAGAATTTATATAAGAGTTTAAATTAGAGTTTATATTAGAATAATGACTTTATATTAGAGTTTAAATTAGAATTTATGTTAGAATTAATGACTTCATATTAGAGTTTATATTAGACTTTATATTAGAGTAATGCCTTTATATTAGACTTTATATTATAGTTGAAATTAGAGTTTATATTAGGATTTATAGTACAGTTTACAGTAGAGTTTTATTGATATTAGATTCTGTATATGAGTTTATATTATAGTTTATAGTAGAGTATTATACATAATTTTTTTATGAGTAGAAAATCGTATTAATTCTTCTTATTGTCCTGATTTGATTTTAGGCATGTCTGAACCTTTATGGTTCCAATTGTTCTATGGATCAGGGGAAGTTAGATATGGTCCTGAAAGGGTAGACCTGTCAGAATTTAGTTGTGTCACCAGAAAAGTAGCTAGAGCAGCAGAGAGAAATTGGGTTTCAATAACAAAGTGGCTTTATCATTCATTTGGGATTGATGAGGCCCAGCATGACCTGTCAGTGATGGCAGTGATGAACAGAAGTTCAACTACGTATTGGGAACTTGTTGCGCTTCAAGGAACCCAGAACTGGAGGTCATTTGTGACACTTTGTACGCAGCATGGTATGCCACTGGTGTTGCTTGTGCGAGCCTTCCACAAGGCTGGGTCCAGCAGTGAAGTACACGAAGAAGTTGAAGATGCTGGAGGGGAAAACCTTCAAGATGCTACTGGGGAGGAAGGTGAAGAAGTGGAAGAAGGTGCAGCCGGACAAGATTATTACGCACCCCCTGAACCATCGGGGGAGCTTGATGAAGCAGAAAATTTTTCTGAGATGGTTTTGGACGCAGAGAGGAAGGGCACAGAGCATCAGCAGTACTTCGAGGAAGACTGGTCGGATGATGACGACAGCGAAGCGGTGCAGGTGCCAAGGAACTGGGTCAACTATGACTTCTCACAGCTTACGATAAATGAAGGCCAACAAGTCCCCTGGGAGTATAGGTGCAACGAGGTTTGCCTCGGTTCGTGCTACAAGATTGCAGAAGAAATGAAGGATGCAATAAAACAGTGGTCCGCTTTGTGTTTGCAAAGGGAGTTCAGGGTTGTTAAGAGCAGCAAACAAGTCTATGACATATGCTGCGTCACAGAAGGGTGTCCTTTTCGAGTTCACGCATTCTGTGGGAAGTGGAATACTTACTGAGAGGATCACACATGTGTGCTTGAGCAGTTGGACACAGACCACCGGAACCTCACATCCGGTTATGTGGCTAACTTAATGTATGCGCAGATCATTGATAATCCAAGCTACGAGCCCAAGTCTATAATATGTGCCATCGAGGAGAAATTCAAGTACAAAATTAGCTACGGTAAGGCATATAGAGCGAGACAGAAGGTATTCGAGATGAAGTGGGGGACTTATGAAGCATCATATGACAACCTTCCTGCTTTGCTCCACGCCATATGCCAGCAAAATGAAGGGAGTTTCTATGACCTTAAGACTTTCCCCTCTGTCTTAAGGCCAGGGAAGCAAGTGCTGCAGCGGGCATTCCTGGCATTGGGGCCATGCATTAAGGCTTTCTGACACTGTAGGCCAGTCATATGCATTGATGGGACCTTCCTGACAGGAAGATACAAAGGCACAATCCTCACCGCCATTGCCGGCGATGGTAACAATCAATTAATGCCCTTGGCCTTGGCTTTTGTGGAGAAAGAGAGCGGAGACAGCTGGTATTGGTTTGTGGATGAAAGAGCATCTAGGCCCCTTGTGGGTTTTGGTGAATTGAATGACAACTAGATTAAAGGTCTAATGAACTTGTTAAGCTTATGAGCAGGTCTAAAGTTATTTGTGAATAATCTTTGTGGGAAAGATTGTATAAAAGGCTCATTCGGCGAAAAGAACAAGTGTGATGTATAACATTGTATATCTAAACATGGAAAATAAGCGATGGCTGTTGAAGATGTGTTGAGGCTTGGTAATAGCCTCATATTGCAAGATTGCTTATATTGAAGATAAATATCATGATAATAAATATTGAAATGATTCCATGATGATTATGTGTGATACAAGACAAGCAAATAAAGGTGAAGATAGAGGCATGATGGCATTGGGTTATTCCTTGGTCTCTAAATAAAATGAGAAGCTTGTTGTAAACATATTGGTTATAGAAGACAAAAGGAGATATGATCTCAAGTGGATTTCATTCTTGATGTCAAAAACAAAGCTAGACTCAATGAGGCAATGATTGGATGAAGAAATCGGGCAAGGGATTAGCAACAAGGTACTAAGCGAAGATTGGTCAAGTGGTGTCTTGAGCCATGAGCTTTGCTAGGGTGAAGTGGCTAGTGCTTAGAGGATTTCGAGGTATCAAGTCAAGCCTTACCGAGTATAGCAATGGAATGCATCAAATGTTTATTGAATCATATGAAAGGGTGACTTGTGATCCAAAGTTGAATTTCACTCATATGTGTTGAATATTGATCCAAGTCACTAGCTCAAGGTTGAAGTGCTCAAAGCAAAGAGACAAAGTTGGATGCAGCTCTCATGAGGATATATTGATCAAAGTATGGCATGATACATTGTGGTGAAGCTCAAGAGGATGAATATTGCATTTATATTTAATCTTGAGTTAGGTGTGCCGTACTATCAAGAGGGATGCATCATATGATACTTTGATAAGGTCTCAGTGCTCAACTTAACCCATGAGAGGTGATGAGAGACACAAAAGCCTCACGAACACATGTGACATGGGTTAGACAGTGGCAAAACCGGAGGTTCCGGTTTTGGAAACCGGAGGTTCTGGTTTCGGGTGCCACGTGTCTCTAACGGCTCTTTTATTCGAAATTCCGGAAGTTCCGGTTTGTGAAACCGGAGGTTCCGGTTTCTGGTCTGTCACTCTAACGGCTAGTTTTTTGTGTTGTTGAGTATTTATACCCCTCGCCGTCCTCAGTGGCAGGCTGCTGTTTTTGCAGTTGCTGGTGTGCTTCCTGCCTGTTCTAAGCTAAGCCAAAGCCAAGATAGCTCTCCCCAACCCCTCTTTGTGAGGTGGTGTGATCTTTGATAGATCCTTTGAGTTGGGTAGTAGAGAGGAGCCATTTGTGAGCACTAGAAGAGCACTCATACTCTTGAGCACTGTTTCGCCTTGTCAAAGTATCAAGTGAAGCATTTGTTACTCTTGGAGGTGTGCCTCCTAGACGGCTAGGCGTCGCCCGGGAGCTCCCAAGGTGTGGTGAGCCGCGGGACAGTTTGTGCAGGTCAAGCTTCGCCTCCGAAAGGGAAGAAGCTAACTAGTGAAGTGGGAAAGGGGTTGAGAGCGACCCGGCTTCTTTGGAAGCACCCAACGGAGATGTAGGATTCGCCCTGGGTGAATCTGAACTTCGGGAAACAAATCTTTGCGTCTCCTCACTGGTTTGCTTAAATTTGCATTGCATTCACATTCATAGTTTGATCTTGTGATATTGGTTGATCTATTCGGGTGTTAGTGTTTGTGCAGTGCAGGTGCTTTGTGAACCTGCTGAGATACATCCTATGAGCATACACTCTTATCTGGATTGATCTCAAGCCCAGTTTGCAACTCACAGGTTTGGGGGTTCTGACTGCCCAAGCCAAAACCGGAGGTTCCGGTTTTGGAAACCGGAAGTTCCGGTTTCTGTGGCAGAAATACATTCCGCTGCTTAAGGCTTGAGTTTCCATATTCGGAGACTCCGGAGATTTTTCCGGAGACTCCGAAAGTCGCTGATAAATTTGTTTTAAGTGGCGACATTTTCAGGTTACGCCTATTCACCCCCCTCTAGGCGACATCAAGATCCTTTCAATTGGTATCAGAGCTTGGACTCACATCAAGGCTTAACCGCCGTGAGAAAAGATGTCGTCATCGAGTGAGGTATCGTTTGAGTCACTCGCCATCGATGGCTCAAATTACGCTTCTTGGTCCGCTCATATTCTGAATGCTATAAAGGACAGTGGTCCTACTGCTGAGCGTATTTTAGTTGAGAGCATCGTCCCTACAAACTTCGATTGGCACAAATCCGAGCTAACTGAAGAAGTGGGAAAATGCCTTCAACTAAATGCCCAAATTACTAACTTCATGATGAGTCTTCTTAGCACAGAACTCCAAGACATGATTTTTAAGAAGAAGAAGAAGATACATGGTGATGCACATCGCATTTGGGCTCTACTTAAAAAATTGTATGCCAAGCCCAAATGTGATAGCAAGGAGCAAACAGATGCTAGATCACTTGAGGAGTGTTCAACATCACCAATCTCTACTGAGCCTCAAGTGACTCCGCTTACTCAGCTTGAAGATCAGAGAACTTCGTCCAGCTCTACTAGCACAGAGAAACCGGAGGTTCCGGTTTCCATAACCGGAGGTTCCGGTTTTAGCAGTGACTTCACCGTCAAGGATGATCTTCAATGCAGGCCAAGTAAGGAGTCAATCTCTACAAGGAACTCAAGCTCTGGTGATGAAGTAAATCTATGTCTTGTGTCCATAAGCAAGAAGAAGTCAACCAAGAAGAATGAAAGTCAAAAGGTTGACAAGCACAAAGCTTTAACCAAGGTTTATGAAGAGCTCAAGGATTCACATGCCTCCTTGGTTAGTAAGTATGAAAACCTAGAAAAAGAATATACTTGTGCTTCTAACTCTCTTGCATGTGTAGCACCATTGGAAGAGGCCAACCAAAAGCTCAAGGCTCAACTTGAAGAGCTCTCTAACAAGTATATGAACTTGCAAGCAACTCACCAAGAACTAGAGTGTTCTCATGAGAAGCTTGTGGAGTCACATACCATGCTTGAAGTGGCTCACGAGGTTATGGTTACTTCGGTAAAATCCTTAGAACCTCAATTGCACAAGTATTCTTGCTCACTAGCTAAAATTGATTTATCTTGTGCTAACCCTTGCGGCTCGCAAGTAAAACCTTCATGGTATGATCAAGTTCTTGTAGAGTCAAATGATGACCTCATTGCACAAGAGAATGATAATCTGAAGCTAGAGGTCGAGAAGCTCAAGATGGACTTGTGTAAACTAAAGGGCAAGAGCTTTGCACAACCTTCTCAAGATAACCGTGATGTCATGGTGAAGAAGCTTGAGAAGGGATCAACTTTGCAAAGCTCCTGCAACCATCCTGTCAAGTCCATCACAAAGCAGAAGCATGACAACAAGAAGAAGACACATGATCACATCAAGTGCTTCGAATGCTCAAAGATGGGACACTTCGCTTCTATGTGTCCAATGAAGACAGAAGACAAGCCAACACTCTCGAAGAGACAAAGAAGCCTTTCTAAGAGAAGATGCTTTAGCTGTTACGAAAAGGGACACAAGATTGGAACGTGTCCAAGCAAGTCCAAGGCGCTGCCTAGCAAATCCGGAAGCTCCGGATTATGCAAACCGGAGGTTCTGGTTTTGGACATGCAGCAACACTTCAAGCTAAATAGAGGTTTCTTGAAGGCTCAAGAAAAATATATGAGAGGTGCTGCTGTCAGAAGTCAAGATGCTAAGTCAACAAGCAACATCAAGCATAAGATTTGCTATGAATGTCGACAAAAGGGTCATCTTGGTAAGGATTGCCCAAATGGTAACGCTCCTAAGCTCAAGTCCATTTTTAATGATTCTAAGAAGCTTAGGAAGAACCTGAATGACTCTTGTGCTTTCAATATGACTCACTCATCTAAGGATAGCACAAAAGCCATTTGGATACCTAAGACCTTGTTGACTAACTCTAATGGACCCAACATGGGTTGGGTATCAAAGTGTGCTTAAAAAGATATTAGCAGGTACCTGTTGGTGCATTGGAGCTTGGCATACTTGAGAAGAACTTTATACTCTATCTTTGGCTCAAGTGAAGAACTTCATGTCTATTTAAGAAAAAGTGTCAAGTGAAAATTGATGACTCATTCTCTTCCTCAATGCATCCTTGATAACAAGTACCTTGCTCCTGATTATCTAGCTGACTGTATATGAACATGCTCTGTGCTAATCATATACAACAACTAGATAGTTCTCTTTGTCAAGTCAAGTAATAATTTTGTTTTCATGCCATTCGATGCTCTTGACCACTTCCTCTGGAAGTTCTCGTGTTTATAATGACTGCAGGTCATATATGATAATGTCCATCTAGAAAAGAATCGAAAAGGTCAGCGGAATTCCAACTCTAATCTGCCAAGGCAAAACCGGAGGTTCCGGTTTCTGAATCCGGAAGTTCCGGTTTTGGTCTGGAAGTTACGGATACTCCGCACTTTTCTTCAGAGTCTCCGAAATTCTGTCATCTTTGCTCTTTTTCTGACTGATTGAAGTGGACCAGTTGTCATAAGCATCACTTTGGTTTATCCTGATTGTATAAACATCCAAGGAAAGTAATTGTAAGGAATTTCTCAACTAAATTTCATCATGGCATGATTATGTTACTAGGACAAAATATGAAATGAGCTCCCTAGGTCCTAACTGAACCAAGTGCATGTCTCAAGATTCAAATCCTTGATGCACATATTAAGGGGGAGCTTGTCTTATATTTTGTGTCCTGGCTACTAACTCCTTTGTCAAGCTTTCATGTGTGTAGCAAACTTTTATGTCATTTACTCAAATGTTTTCTTCTCAAAGAAGTAACATTGCAATATGTTTGCTGCATTTACAATGACCATTAAATCAACTTGAGAGCTTGATAGGCATCTAATGGAGATAGTATTCGAGCTTAAATAAATATCTTATAAAAGATAAAGGTGCCTTTTTCCTTCTAAGTGAAAGAACTCTTGTTCTAGGGCTAAGGTATGAATTCTTCAATCCCTATGTCTTTTACCTTATGCATCTAGGCCCTGTATATGCTAGTGTGTGCATGTTTTGCATGAAGCAATTTCAAGTCCTTGGTGTGCCTTTAGATATTTGGTTGATACCTTCATTTAAATTGACTGAGTGTCAAATAGCCTTGTATCTCGTGAGGTATGAACCAAATATGCTAAAGAAGGTGCTTGACCTGAAATTGTTGCATGTCTGAGTGATATAGGATAGTGTTTCAAAATATAACTAGTATGCTAGGTTGTGTGCTTTTTGAAAAACATTTGGTTTTTGGTCTTTGTGACCATGTCAAGTCATATTGTGGTTATGGTTAACCCTGATTGATTGATGGCTAACCACAAATGACTAGACTCTCTCAAGTCCATAGGAACTATTCAAATCCTATCTCAAGGGCTATTGGTTGGAAATTCTATCTTCTCCCAAAATCCTCAAAAGAATCAAATCAGACCTAAGGATCCTAATCTAAATGGATAATCTAAGTTTCTGGATCCTATCCTTTCTCTCAAAACACTGAATAGCGTCAATATTATGAAGTTCAGTTCAAACCCGGAGGTTCCGGATTCACAAACCAGAAGCTCCGGTTTTTGATGGATGAAGGCAGAAGATATCTAATGTCTCCTCTGAGCATATCTGTTCCAAATCCCCATGGATATCTAAGTAATATGGAACACATATATATATTCCTTGGATCAAATCCTCATGAGTCAAGCTAGTTCAGACAAATACCCAAGGTTTAAAGCAAAACCGGAGGTTCCGGGTTCCCAAACCGGAGGTTCCGGATTTCAACGGGTATATTCCTGTTTCGCCCGTGACTTAACCTTTCAGTCCTCATTCTCTCTCCTGCCCTCAAGTCCGATATTGTACTGTTTGGGAGAGGCGATTTCGTGGCGATTTGGGGGCTTGGCCTATGTGTTCAAGGATTGAAGAGTGATTCTTGGTGGTTCCTATCCGGAGATTCCGAGTCTCTCCTCCGGATCTGTTTTGAAACTCATCCCACCATGAGTCAAGGTACAAAATCACCGTTTTCTCCCGATCTCTTTATCTAGGGTTGATCTCTTCGATTCCTCTGGTAGGACATCTACATTTACACCCTAGATGTTACTGCATATGTTGGATTCAAGTTTCCATGGCCAGCTTTGTGGGGACATGAACTAGGGTTTCTCTGCAGAACTCGGAAGCTCCGGATTCCTAATGCGGAGGTTCCGGTTTTTGCAATGACCCCCTGTTTTGTGATCCTCCATTTAATATTTCTCTGCTATTGTTCATGGATCAAGATCAGTGTTTCATATCTTATGATATATGTCTCAATCTCTCTGTTCTGCTCTATTTGGATGCGTCCCTGTACAAACCCGGAGTTTCCGGTTTCTGGAACTCGGAAGCTCCGGATTTACACAGAGAGCACGTCATCTGCTGATATCTCTCAATTTCACTTGTCCGTATCGCTCAATTCCATCTTGGCATGAATTCTTGTGTACTTATGTGTTCACAGGGTCTCCAGACAATGATGACAGATTTATTTTTTCAAGAAGAACAAAAACTCCAAATATTCCACTTGGAAGAACAAGAGCGGCAACAATGAGACAAGAGCGTAGAGGAACACTCTATATTGATGAGCCATCAGCAGCAGCAGAGATTGAAGAAGAAGAAAGTGGCAATGACACCTCTAGTGATGATGGGGAGGAAAGTGATGAGAATTATAAATTGACTCCTCCTAGTCATGGTGTAAAAAGGAGTGGAAGAGATATGAGAGGCAGTAGCAGCAGTAGTGGTCATGGTGTTAGCAGTGGAAATGGTGATGATGAAGGTAAAGGGCAAGAGGAAGAAGAAGAGGAGGAGGAGACGGGTCAACCTATGCTTGTGACAGGACTTGTGATGAGAAGACCCGTTGTGCCTCATGACTATCGCAAGGTTGATTACACCGTTCTTGGCATGACTGAAAAGGTCAGAACTGAAAGAGGGAAAAATCCCTTGAAAGTTAAAAGAGGGAGAAACATAGAGTACCGCTTCCAAACCAAATTTCATCAAGACTTCTATGAGAGTGCCATCTTCAACAAGAAATTTAGCATCGCACGCTCTCAATTTGTGAATTGGAAGGTCTATGAGGATATGAATGACCCAATCTTTAATGAGGTCATAGAGGCATGTAAGGCCAAGCATGTGTACAAGTTAATGGGATTCCAATATGATTGGAACAATGAGATTATTGCTCAATTCTTTGCCACTTGTTACTTTGAAACAATCAATGATATGAGGTGGGTTCATTGGATGACCGAAGGAAAGTGGTATAAGATCAACTACAATAACTTTGCTAGGTTGCTTGGCTTTGGGAAATCTGATCATGATCGAATGAAAATTCACATAGCCACACATCTTCCCAAGAGAGATATGAAGTTTATGTATATGCCAGGAAGAGAGTGGGAATTTGGAGGTCCTAAAGGATTGATTCCTTTCTATGGTTATCTCAATAGGTTCTTTAGGAAGACTCTTGCCCCAAGAGAAGGTGATCCTCACAACATATCCGCTTATTTGAAGAATTTGCTAAAAGCTATGTGTCCAAATGAGCCGGAATTTAGTGTTTTTGACTATGTTTGGGAGGAGATCAAGGCCATTGCGGAGTCACCTCAAAAGAGCTGTGGTTTTGCTCCATATATCATGCTCATGATTGACACTGTTACTAACAAGAAGTTTGAGTGTGACTATACACACACCGCATTGAAGATCAAGAAGGACTTTCATCCTGGACGTACTCTAGCTGAATATGCAAATCTAGCTGCTGTCCAAGATGATCAAGGTGTTGTCTCACATGCTCCTATTCATGATCCTAGTACCTTACGTGCTCCCTCTCATCCTCAGTCAAGGCGTAGTGGCTCAAGGGGGATGGATTGGGAAAAGCCTCCCTCTCCAATGCGAAAAATGTTCAATATGCTGTTTGGGATGTGCAAATCCACCCATGATGTGGTTCACAAGGAGAGACAAAGGAGAAAGAAAGATACTTTGAGATTGAAGAAAATGCAAGAAGCTCATTTGCCTCAAGATCCACCCTCTCCCACTGGCTCCGAAGGACAAGACAGTGAACCAGAAAATTTGGAGCAACTCAATGCTAAGTATCAACAAGAAGACTATTGGGGGCAAATTTATGGACATGGGATATCTCATGTTAATCCTGCCCATGTGGATCCCTCTGCTGCCCAACACATTCCTCAGCAGCCTCCCATTGACCCAAACACCTCTGTTGGTACTGATTTTGCTTCTTGGGTTTTTGGACAAAATCTTGGAACTTCTGAAGCGGGAGGTAGTGGGCTCAACCGTGGTGAAAATGATGAAGATGAGGAGTAGAAGCTTGCAGATCTGACTCCCCTTGCCCCTTCTTGGTGATGGATGACAAAGGGGGAGAAAAAGGAAGATTAAAGCCTCGACGGAGAAGAATTTGTTACTCTCAGCCTATCTGCCCAGGCAAATCCGGAGGTTCCGGATTTCCAAATCCGGAGGTTCCGGATTTGGGTGTGGTATGCCACATGCCCTGTAATAAATCTCGTTTTAGCTC
>CM014270.1:2778809-2804120 GCA_004135705.1 Alloteropsis semialata | reverse complement strand
CCCTATGGGACATATGCATATCGTAGGATGTCATTCGGGTTATGCAATGCGCCCGCATCGTTCCAAAGGTGCATAATGTCTATTTTCTCAGACATGATTCAAGAGATCATGGAAGTTTTCATGGATGATTTTTCAGTCTATGGAAAGACTTTCGACCATTGTCTGCAGAACTTAGTGAAAGAGCATCTAGGCCCCTTGTGGGTTTTGGTGAGTTGAATGACAACTAGATTAAAGGTCTAATGAACTTGTTAAGCTTATGAGCAGGTCTGAAAGTATTTGTGAATAATCTTTGTGGGAAAGATTGTATAAATGGCTCATTTGGCGAAAAGAACAAGTGTGATATATGACATTGTACATCTAAGCATGAAAAGTAAGCAATGGCTGTTGAAGATGTGTTGAGGCTTAGGTGAAGATAGAGGCATGATGGCATTGGGTTATTCTTTGGTCTCTAAATAAAATGAGAAGCTTGTTATAAACAAATGTGATTTAGAAGTCAAAAGTAAATATGATATCAAGTGGATTTCATTCTTGATGACAAAACAAAGCTAGACTCAATATGGCAACGAGTGGATGAAGAAATCAAGCAAGGGATTAGCAACGAGGTACTAAGCGAAGTTTGGTCAAGTGGTGACTTGAGCCATGAGCTTTGCTAGGGTGAAGTGGCTAGTGCTTAGAGGATTTCGAGGTATCAAGTCAAGCCTTACCGAGTATAGCAATGGAATGCATCAAATGTTTATTGAATCATATGAAAGGGTGACTTGTGATCCAAAGTTGAATTTCACTCATATGTGTTGAATATTGATCCAAGTCACTAGCTCAAGGTTGAAGTGCTCAAAGCAAAGAGACAAGTTGGATGCAGCTCTCATGAGGATATATTGATCAAAGTATGGCATGATACATTGTGGTGAAGCTCAAGAGGATGAATAATGCATTTATATTTAATCTTGAGTTAGGTGTGCCGTACTATCAAGAGGGATGCATCATATGATACTTTGATAAGGTCTCAGTGCTCAAATTAACCCATGAGAGGTGATGAGAGACACAAAAGCCTCACGAACACATGTGACATGGGTTAGACAGTGGCAAAACCGGAGGTTCCGGTTTTGGAAACCGGAGGTTCCGGTTTTGGGTGCCACGTGTCTCTAACGGCTCTTTAGTTTGAATTTCCGGACGCTCCGGTTTTGGAACCGGTAGTTCCGGTTTTGGTCTGTCACTCTAACGGCTAGTTTTTGTGTTGTGGAGTATTTATACCCCACGCCGTCCTCAGTGGCAGGCTGCTGTTGCTGCAGTTGCTTTTGTGCTTCCTGCCTGTTCTAAGCTAAGCCAAAGCCAAGATAGCTCTCCCCAACCCCTCTTTGTGAGGTTGTGTGATCTTTGATAGATCTTTTGAGTTGGGTAGTAGAGAGGAGCCATTTGTGAGCACAAGAAGAGCACTCATACGCTTGAGCACTGTTTCGCCTTGTCAAGTATCAAGTGAAGCNTTGGGTAGTAGAGAGGAGCCATTTGTGAGCACTAGAAGAGCACTCATACTCTTGAGCACTGTTTCGCCTTGTCAAAGTATCAAGTGAAGCATTTGTTACTCTTGGAGGTGTGCCTCCTAGACGGCTAGGCGTCGCCCGGGAGCTCCCAAGGTGTGGTGAGCCGCGGGACAGTTTGTGCAGGTCAAGCTTCGCCTCCGAAAGGGAAGAAGCTAACTAGTGAAGTGGGAAAGGGGTTGAGAGCGACCCGGCTTCTTTGGAAGCACCCAACGGAGATGTAGGATTCGCCCTGGGTGAATCTGAACTTCGGGAAACAAATCTTTGCGTCTCCTCACTGGTTTGCTTAAATTTGCATTGCATTCACATTCATAGTTTGATCTTGTGATATTGGTTGATCTATTCGGGTGTTAGTGTTTGTGCAGTGCAGGTGCTTTGTGAACCTGCTGAGATACATCCTATGAGCATACACTCTTATCTGGATTGATCTCAAGCCCAGTTTGCAACTCACAGGTTTGGGGGTTCTGACTGCCCAAGCCAAAACCGGAGGTTCCGGTTTTGGAAACCGGAAGTTCCGGTTTCTGTGGCAGAAATACATTCCGCTGCTTAAGGCTTGAGTTTCCATATTCGGAGACTCCGGAGATTTTTCCGGAGACTCCGAAAGTCGCTGATAAATTTGTTTTAAGTGGCGACATTTTCAGGTTACGCCTATTCACCCCCCCTCTAGGCGACATCAAGATCCTTTCAGTGGAGAGGCTGGAGAGTGTGGTTATGGGGGATGTGCCAAACGTGTGTGTCATACACGATAGGCACCAAGGTATTCTACAGGCAATTGAACAAATGAAGAAGGGCAGCACCGAGTGGCAGACATTACCACGATGGCCCGACGTCGTGAGCAGGTGGTGCATCCATCACATGGGGGCTAATTTTCATAGCCAGTTCAAGAACAAGGCACTGATGAAACTGTTTCAAGCGCTTATGCAACCAGAATTAAGAGAGGAAGTTCAACCAAATTTGGAAGAAACTAGATGACCTTACGAAGAAACAATCAGAAGAGCTCGCAAAGAAACCTGTGACAAATGAAGCAGATGAGCCCAAGTCTCTTGAGGATGTGGGGTTGGACACTAGCCAGACTAGAAGGAAAAGGGGTCGTGCAGTTAAGACTTTCAACCAGTGGATTGAGAATGAGCCAAAGAAAAATGGGCATTGATCTATGATGAAGGAGGTGCTCGGCATGGTATAAAGACTACAAACTATGCCGAGGTTTACAATTGGGTGCTTCGTGGAGCTAGGGGCCTCCCCCTAGTGGGAATCATCGAGTTCTTCGTGTACCGCACAATCAAATATTTCCATGACCGGTATAGAAAGGCTGCGGCTGCCATGGAAAGCAACCAATTGATGTACGGCTACAAGATGACCGAGTATATGGACGAGAAGCAGAAGAAGGCTCTATTGCACCATGCGTATCCGCAGGGTTCAGCTGAACGGCGGTTCGAGGTTCTTTGCAAGGACAAAGGGAGGACGGTGGCCGGACGGGAAAGGGTCAGACAAGAGTGTGTTCTCCGGAACGATAGTTGCATTTGCTCGTGCCAGAAGTCTCAGCTGCTGCACAAGCCTTGCTCCCATGTGATTGCTGCCTGCTATGAAGTTGGGAGACTGCAGCCCCGTATGTACGTCTCTTCCTACTTCTTCAAGCAAACCATTATGGCTACCTGGAGTTTTGAGGTGTATGGCTATGGGATATTTGGCTCCTTCACCAATAACCCGGGGAAAAATGCAACTTATATCCCCGATCCAGATCCAGAAATTAGGCAAGGCCCTGGGCGACGAAAGAAGAAGCGCATTAGGAATAACATGGATCGATCTGAAGCTGGTCCAGATGTGCGTATGTGCTCTAAGTGCAATGAGGTTGGGCACACATACAAGAAGTGCGCTGCGACGTCTTATTATGATCCAAGCGGTGCAGGAGGGTCATCAAATGTGGTCTCAAATCCTCCATCAAGGGGCGCTGGTCGTGGCCGTCGCACCAATGTGGGCCTCATGTAGAACTACTTTACCATTGTTCAGTTTATTGTATTATTAGTTATGTAATGTAAGTTCTGAATTATTAGTTCGGTAATATAAGTTGTGTAATGTTAGTTCTGACGTATTAGTTATGTAATGTAAGTTCTGTAATATAAGTTCGGTAATATAAGTTGAGTAATATTAGTTATGTAATGTAAGTTCTGAATTATTATATAATGTAAGTTCTGAATAAGGTTTTTTTAATATTATTGTTTGTAATAGAAGTTATGTTTTTAATATTATTTTGTTGCTATTATTTTTTCTATGTCAATGTTTACCTTATTCTGTTTTTTTCCACTAATTCTCAACAGCTATGGCGGACCCAGCGTACGTGACTCCTGAGTTGCTCGACAGGCGACTCAACCTGCAGCACCGTTCGTACCACTCGGCCATGCTGGGGGTCGACGTCGGGAGCAGCTTTCGCTCTCGTGTCGGCATGACCTACATGCCGCTACACCTCCTCTTTGTTCCGAGGTAAGCCGTCATTTCAAATTGTCAACATTTATGATATGTTAAAAATTTATATCTAATGCGAGCACTACTTTGCGTTGCAGGTTACGCGCAGCAGGCCTTCTACCTCTCGCGCGTCTGATGGAGGGCAACATGGACCGGTCGCACGTGAAGCCACCGGACCGCATGACGCGGTTTCAGTTCGACTACTCGTTGCTGGCGGCTCTCCTCGACAGGTGGCGGTCAGAGACGCACACCTTCCACCTCACCGTGGGGGAGATGGCGCCCACTCTGCAGGACGTGGCCTTCCTGCTTGGCCTGCCGCTAGCAGGCGACGCCATGGAGGCGACCGACCCTCCGGCCACTTGGCGGCGGGACTTTCTCGACAGGTTCGCGCACATTCAGCGGAACGAGCGGGCGCTGGGCTACCAGGAGTTCACCAGTACGCACGGCCCCAGCAAGAAGTGGTTGCTTCAGTTCAGCGTAAGTACCTACACCGTTCTGTTTGAGTTTTATATCTTTTTATATTAGGGTTTATATCTTTTTATATTAGAGTTAATATTAGAGTTTAAATTAGAGTTTAAATTAGACTTAATATTAGAGTTTATATCTTCTTATATTAGAGTTTAAATTAGAGTTTATATCTTCTTATATTAGAGTTTAAATTAGAGTTTATATCTTCTTATATTAGAGTTTAAATTAGAGTTTATATCTTCTTATATTACAGTTTAAATTAGAGTTTAAATTAGACTTTATATCTTCTTATATTAGAGTTTATATTAGAGTTTATATCTTCTTATATTATAGTTTAAATTAGAGTTTATATCTTCTTATATTAGAGTTTAAATTACAGTTTATATTAGAGTTTATATCTTCTTATATTAAAGTTTAAATTAGAGTTTAAATTAGACTTTATATTAGATTTTAAATTAGAGTATATATCTTCTTACATTAAAGTTTAAATTAGACTTTATATTAGAGTTTAAATTAGAGTTTATATCTTCTTATATTACAGTTTAAATTAGAGTTTAAATTGGACTTTATATTAGAGTTTAAATTAGAGTTTATATCTTCTTATATTACAGTTTAAATTAGAGTTTAAATTAGACTTTATATTAGAGTTTATATTAGAGTTTATATGTTCTTATATTAGAGTTTAAATTAGAGTTTATATTAGAGTAATGACTTATTGCACTTATTGCAGGAGGACTACATGAGGGCAGACGCTGATGACGAGACCGTCCAGCGTCACTTTGGAGGCGTACCTGCTCTGGCTCTTTGGGTGGGTGATATTCTGCAGCTCACAGAGGGACTCGTGTCACAGGTTCCTGATCCCTTACGCGACGGCCGTCGCGACGTACCCGCTGGAGCCGATTCCTCAGATCAGCAGGGGCTCAGCGGTTTTGGCCGCCACGTACAGGGGCCTGTGCACGGGCGTGCACAAGGTTAAGAAGGGAGACCCTATCTTCGTCGGCTGTCCCTTGCTTCTGCAGCTTTGGTCGTACGAGCGGTTCCCAGTGGCAGACCAGCGATGAGCCCCGAGCCGTACGACGAGCCGGCTCCTGGCACGGACCCGCGTGACTATCCCACCATGGGGTCTTTGTGGTGCCTCCGGAAGGTATGTGTTCGAACATTTTTTATTTTTAACATCCTTTTGTTGTTGGGACTTGCTATATTATTTGTATTACTTGTGCAGCCGAGCTGGGTGGGCCAGCAGACGAGGAAGTCGTACGCAGACTTCGTCGAGCAGTTCGACGGGCTCGTTGACGCGGACGTGCGTTGGACCCCCTACTCGCCTGACGCGATCCATGCTCGGGCACCGCAGGGCCTGTCCTCCTTGTGCCAGCGCGACCAGGACTACTGGATGACGACGAAGCCCCTGGTCTTCGACGTCCACGTGGAGGAGTACGCGGTGCACAGGGTGATGAGGCAGTTCCACCTCTACCAGGAGTCACCGCTGCCGGTCGTCCACTCCGTCGACCCCACCCACCACAGGTACGTGTGTCGTATTTCCGTCCCGCAAGTTTTGTATATTTCTTAACTTACGTGGTTAATCTTTGAATAGGTGGACGAGAAAGGGACACACAGCTGGCACACAGTGGCAGCCCGCGGTGGCGACCTACGTGGTGGGTTGGGCAGACGCGTTGAACCACGTCGTCGACGAGCACCGACCGCACTCCGACGAGGCCTTCGCAGCGTACCTGCGGTGGTACTGGCCTCGGACCCGCGTTCGGGTCCTCCGTGTTCCGCCCCAGCCCACTTTCCCCCCGGCGCAGGTCACGAGTACGTACCCGGTACGACGCGACCAGAACTACGCGATTGGGGTAAGTACTACGTCCTTACTGCTATAACACATTCGATCAGTACGCATTTTAATTAACATAATTAAACAGTACGACGTGCTCACGGAGATCGACGCGACAGCTGCGAGGAGTCGAGCGAGGGCGGACTTCATGACCCCCGCCGACCACGTGGCGACGTACGACCACATTCTGGCCCTCCTCACGAAGTTCAGGCAGGCGGTTTCATGCCAGCACGACGATGCTCCGGCGATTCCACGCCACCCCGCCTCGTCCTTGAGCTCAGCGTCGACTGGACGTTCGTACCACGTGCCGTCCAGCTCCTCACGGCCACCTTTCCCTCCTTTGGGAGCAGGTCCGTCGACGGTACCCGCCGCGCCATCCAGCTACTCGCGGCTACCCTTCACTCCTATGGGACCAGGTCCGTCGACGGTACCCCCCGCGCTCAGCACTCCTGTCCCGGTTCAGAGCGCTCTCCTGGGGATACCCACGTACACGCCGAGGCCAGCAGCTGTCTACAGCACAGGTACACTATAGTATCCACATTTTGTTTGTAACATCCTACAATTGAGTAATTACGTTCTCGACAAACGTTTTATGTGACAGGGCAACCAGCGATGACCACAGGCGGCGTGTCCATGTCGGCAGGGCACTCCGTCCACGGCTTAGGTATGTAATTGACCAAACGATATGACTACATGCTTTTACTTGCGTACTAACGTGATTGTGTATAATGCAGCGTACGCTTCAGGCGGGACACCCGACGACCCAGTCGAGGAGCAGCACCCAGCGCCGACCCAGTGAACGGTCCCCTCCGAGATTGAGCGGTGGTACCGACAGGGGCAGGGGTCTCAGGAGGAGATTGGTGGTTCGTAGTTAGGTGGCGCCCCTGTACCTGCTACTCAGTTCTCGCAGCAGCACCGTTCGCGACACCGCCTCATGCGGATGCAGGGCGCCCGAGTCGGCAGGCACCGCCACCTGACCCCCTCACGTACTCCGCGCACCACACGAGGGCCACGCAGCAAGCGGCCAGGAGGGTCAATCCTAAGGTGGCAAAGCGAGGCCGCATTTAGTTTTTTACTTTTTACGGAGTGATTATGTCGTACTGGATGTTGTATTATACTTTTCATGTTCTTGTTTGTGATATACCGTTCCATGTTATAATTTTATTTTATTCTTGTTTGTGATATATTCTAATTACACCATTTTTCAATACAAAAATGAAAAAACATACCGCCGTTCCATTCGGCGGTAAGGGCTAACCGCCGAATGAAACGGCGGTTACAAAGGAACCGCCGTTCATTTGGCAGTTAATCTGAACCGTCGTTTTAAATGGCGGTTAGGCTTAACCGCCAAATGGCGATTTATCTAATCGCCGTTTGATTTGGCGGTTACAGCTTCTCATCGCCGTATCATACGGCGGCGACCATATGATACGGCGGTTGGATGCCGACCGTTCTTTTTGAAAAATCGTAAAAAAGAATTAAAAAAAATCTCCGTTCCTTCCACGCTTCCTTTGCCGGCTGCCCATGTAGAGGCCCACACAGGCCAGCTTGCTGTCGTTGCGGCAACCGTTCGGCCCGACGTGGTCCTCATTCGCGTCGGTTCTGGTGGCGGCTGTCGCTATTGCTTCTCTCACGACCCCCCAAAAAAAAAGAATGGAAACAACATGACATGTACACAAATTATGGATCGGAGCTCATGAGGTACCATCGACGTGTTACAACTTACAATGCGATTTCATGAGGGATCAATATATATGTTACAAAAAAAATCATAATATGTTGATACTCCTTCCGTTCCAAAATGTAAGTCATTCCAACATTTTTGGAGAGTCAAACCATTTTACGTTTGACCAAAAATTTGGAGAGGATTACAAAGATTTATGGCACCAAATAGATATAACTACAAAAATATATTTAATGAAGAATCTAATGATACTTATTTGATATAATAAATGTTTGTACTTTATCGTAAAAACTTGATCAGACTTAAGATGCTTTACTTTCCAAAAATGTTGGAATGACTTACAATTTGGAAGTATAATGCAAATACCATCGTTAATGCGAGGGGAAAAAATAAACAAGCATATAGTACCTAAATGGACCTATCATGTTCACATTATGCAAAAAAAAAACCACTTAGGCACCCTTTTGTCGTGTTCACGTGAAAAAAAAGAAACATCCTGCACCTCAGGTTAGATATGATTCACCATGCATGAAAGTTAGATATAATAGGAAAATATTTTTATATTTACAATTTAAAATATATTATCATCTAACAAAGAGTAAAGTCGTCCTACCTAACAAAGCCCTACATATGCCAATAATTCATAGGGTTAATTAACTTCCTCCTATCATAAACATAAGCTAATCGGATGTTGATACAGTCTTTCCATGTATGATTTATTTTATGAAGTTCCAATAAAAATATCTGATCTGCCACATATATAAAACATTGGCATTAAAAAAGAATTGCATATTGCATGAAATTATTTTAGCATGCTTCTCTATTTCAAAATTATTTCTTGATCTCTGTTTGAACGAATACCTCACACCAGAGTCCCAAGAACGTTTGTACCTCGAGTGGTCGAAACACGCGACTTTTTTTTTTTTGAGCCTGGACTCCTAGTATACAAGCGGTAGTATCTGAACTTAACACCACACTCACACCACCACAATTAAGCGTCCTTCTGGAGATCACCGAAGCCACAGCCTCGTAGACGACGAGCACGTCGTAATCCCTTTGTGACATCACGCCAGTGTCCAGGACCTGCACGAAACAAATAAGGGGACAATGGAACTCGGACGGGCTGCCCGACCACCGTCGTCGTAGCTAGCCACGCGAGCTTCGCTTCTTATTTAATCGACGTCAAAGTTCACAGAAATGGGTTAGGATTCAGAATATAAAGGGCTTCATTTGTCATTGGGCTTAGAAGACCTCAAATGGAATCGATGGAGGAGGTGGGTACGGGAACAGAGCTCTCGATCCGCTCTTGCCGGGCCACATTGCTGGGCCGACCTGGGCCGCGCTCTATAGGCAGGAAGGACTTAGGACTTCGGCCGCAGCGGCAAATTGGATGTCAGCCGCGCCGCCGGTGACGCGCCGCCGCCCTACCCTGACATCCGCTCCTCCTACCTCCGCTCCGGCCTCCCGTGCAACCGTGCTCGTAGCTGCCGGGTACTCCTACTTTGGGTGTCGGGGCCCAGCCGCGCACTCAGCGGCTGAAAGAGACCGGTGATCGATCGGGACACGAGATCGATGGCGCAGATGCAAATCCTCTCGCGCTCCATTCTTGGTCCCCTCCGACGCTCCAACATCGCCACCTCTCCTGCCTCAGTGCACCACCTCGTCTCTACCTCTTGACCTGTGTCTCCACGTTTTGCTGCAGCCAATCCACCTTTCCGTTGTGTTTCCCAGTGAGCTTTCGGTTCTCATGCTAATGTTTGTACCTTTTGGTTGCTATAGAATGGGCTGGATTGTGACCATGTTTGGTTTGTATTTACCGTTCTTATAATCTTATATGTTGATCTTTGATGGCAAATGGGGCCAAACATTTCTGTTGATTCCATAGACACCCAAAACAGACAAAAGTGGCCCAAAAATAGGAAGCGTTGCTTAAATATTTTACATTAAAGATTTCAATCCTTACAGATTATTATCTTATTTGCGTTGGATGCTGAAACTGGCTTTTGATGCTTTTTGTGATAGATTTTCTCTTGGATCTCGGAACATGGCCAGCAGCAGTGGAGTAAAAGGCGGGGAGCTGGGTAAACCAGACAGGAGACCACTCAACCCGTCTGCCAAGGAAATTATTATTTCCCTGGGTGAGCACTCTGCCATTTCCGGAGAGAATATTGACATAACCAACAGGTTCATTACTCATTATAACTATGGGCCTCCTACCAATGGTGCAGAAGATGAGAGGAGAGCAAGGGTGAATATGATTTCTGGGAAGGAAGACACATGTAGTAGGACAACCATGAAGGTCATGGATACCAAACCTGATACTACATGGGAAAATGTACACATGGCTGGTTGTGAGCTGAGCACTGATCCCACGGATGATGTACCCCCCATGGAAGAACTACTTCCCGATAGCAGCCACCGTGACGGTTCAATATAGAGTGGCACGCCTAGCTGGAAAACATACTTTCGTATTGCTGACCGTAATGAGAGTAAGTGATCAATCCCTTCCTCTCTTTTTATGTATTATCATGACATTTTCAAGCTGATAATTTCTCTTCTGAAATCTTGAGGTTAATTTTGTTTTACTTTGTTTGCTTTTACTGGTTGATGCCGGTGTGTTCGGACAGATAAAGGGAATTCCTGTTTAATGTTACTCAGGGATATGATTGCATTGCTAGGTGTTTGCATTTGCAAAAGTAGGAGACATCTAGCCATGGTGCATCTAGCAAATCACAGCTTGCAGCATTGGCCGCTGTCATTGTCTCCCCTGAAATCATTATTTCTTGTCCTTAGCCCATGACCTGGGAGTATGACAACATACTTTAGGCTTTGATACATTATATCTCCTGAAAGTTTTCCAATTGTACAGATAGCTCCCTAAACCATCTTTTCAGTTCAGCTTTGCCACCGTCCCCTACTCACCTCCCCATTTTTTTTTTCAGTTCACTCCATAAATGAATGTTTTATGTTCAAAATTTGAGATGATAGATGGCATATCATGCCCTATGCTATGGAATATGTTCATATCTTTTCATTCTTTTTAGCACGTACATCTGCATAGAAGTGTTAAACAGGTTTGGCTGCTCCCAACCTACACAGAGTCATTCGAAATTACTAAAATATCCTATAACCAGTATGATGTTGTCTACAGTAAAAACAGTAATCAACATAACAGAAAGGACATGACTAAGTAGTTCTTGGAGTATAGTGAATAGAGGGGGTTATGAGATAAATGGACCTTTCCCCGATCTGAGGTGATTGGATATCACTCCGTTTCTTGTTGAGTGACCCAGTCCATTTGCATTGCATCAGGACAAAAATAATGCTATTACAGCCCAGGTTTTTGAGAGCACATGGCCTCTGCATGCTTTTGCAATATTACAACCGTGCAGCTCAGAGCCCAGCCAAATACCCTGCCAGTTCCAGCTCGTTGTTTTCGCACTGCCCTGATGCTTCAGGCTCCTTGTTGCTGTCCAGTTTCAGTGAGCAGGAACTCACTAAAAGGTTCTTCAGCAAGATAAACCACTCTCCGTACCCAAGAGCCTTTCAGATGCCTCCAGCCGTGACGCCCACCGGCTGAAGCATCTTAAATCGCTGTGGTGGACAAAGCAAGTTATTCAAGCTGCCATTCCGAAAGCACAACTGGTTTATTAGTTTCCACATTGCTTACATTGCTGTTGCACTAAACATAAAGAACCGCATGTTTTCTTATTAGTTGTGAACGGGCCTCTAGCTAGGTTGGCTAGATCGCTCTAGTAGCAATTCTCAGGTCCTAGGTTTGACTTCCCATGGGAGCGAATTTTAGGCTGGGGATTAAAAAAAAATTCCCTCGTCTGTCCCACGTCAAAGCACGGGTCTAAAGCCCGGCCCAGGTCGTTGGTCATCTCACACGGGCTATGTTGCCACTGTGTAAGGGTGGGGTAGGGATTCGGGGATTTTCTCGACCAAAGTGAGGTCTTCTTCTTAGCAAATTGCCCAGGAGCTGTCTTACCCTGCAGGTCGAATTTTTTTTTCTTGTTAGTTATCACTAATCCAAAACACAATACTAATTCAAAAGTAATGTCTACATATTAAGCGCCGCATGTTTTCATCACTAATATAAAACTGAACTACCGATTCAAAACCACGCGCATGGACTCCTGTGATGTCAGCTAGATCTAGCCATATTCTACTGGAGACCTCACACTTGAATCTGGAAGAACAGATGGATGGATTCCTCGTCTGTACAGAACAAACATGATCAACCATGGCTCCTGATATTACTTCCTTGTCCTTTGGGTTTTCCTAGATGAAAACTTTTCAAGGGAGCAACTTTTCTACTAAAATGAACTTATCTAGTTTCCACTTAGATGATGGAAATTTTCCAAATGGACCATGGAATCTTCAAGCAGCATGTCTAATTTTCATATGGCAAGTATTTGCTTATTTTATTAATTTCCAATTCTAACAAAACTTTTGATTTTTTTTGAAGCTCGTTTCGAGGCGACGACGTTTTCAGATCCTGTGGATTGTGGGAGCATCAATGGAACTTGCAGGTTACATCCGTATTGTCATATGTTTCAAATTTTCTCATTGAAGGTGGCTGACATTCCTGTGGAGCGTGGCCCAGTAGAGTTGTATGGATACATAGCAGCACGGGATAACGTGGATCGGTTACTCAATTACGTTATCAATTTTAGCAGGGATGATCCCATCATCGTGGAGCAGGTTCACATCTATACTTATCTGCAACTATTTCTAGGAATAATTCTAATGATATCCCATTATCAGAGCAGGTGCCAGCTTGACCTAATCTGCTGCTGGTACTGTTCATGCATGGTAAACAGTACTGTACATAGTAGAAGGGAAAATTGGTTCTACGACCCTGAAAGATCTCAGTTTTAGAAATATACAACTGAACGGACTTGATACACCTTAAAGATCAGGCTGTTAAGGAATTTACCATTCCATCATGTTTCCATCCATCGTGCCGTCTTCTTCATGGTGTCTGTTCCTCATCTGTCCTGGCTGTTCTCATCTTCCCCCTTTCTTGTCTCTCCAACATGCAGCAACGCTGTACCAGCCAAATTGGATTAACCCCCATATATGCTTTGCTTCTTCCATCAGCCGGGAGGTGAAAGCCGCTGCTTCTGCAGCCTAGAGGAAAAACTCATCCTTGAGATGGAGGCGCCTGTGCTGTTGCCACTGCAGGACCTAACCTCGTTTGCCATGGCATGTACGAACTAGCTACAAAGCTCCAGATCGGCAGCGTCCTAACCGCCCATATACAAATTGACTCATCCTCAACGAAACCATGGACTCCTACAACTCCTCTGTTAGTTCGAAGGTACCATCGCTTACATGAGTACGAGGAAGATAGCAGTGGGCTGGGGCGTCACTGCAGGTCGAATGGGCCTGGGGCACGGCAGGTTGCGTAGAAGCCAGGCTGGGCATGACAGACTGCCAAGCTTGACGGGGGCGTGGCCATGACCACGGGTGGAGGCGGGCTGCGGCGAGCCTGAGATGTGGCAAGGTTATGGACGGAGGGGAACTCTGCTTGGGCACGTTCTCTTGCTATGAAGCTGAGGGCGCGGCCACAGTTGGAGCCGGGCTTGAGCACAGCACAGCAGCATTCCACGAAGCAGAGCAGATGCGCTGCAATTGGAAGTAGGCTCGAGCACGACAACGTGAGCCTGAGATTAGAGAAGATGAACTCATCCGTCGCTGTTAATACGGTGGTGGGATGGAAAACAGGACGGAATGGTAGATTTTTGAATGGTGTGATCTTTCAATGGTATTAAAGTGTAGCAAGTTCAGTGTTACAGAGATCTTTCAGTGTGGTTGAACCAATTTTTCCCAGTATAAGCCTTGCGATGTTTGGGCCTCTTGCAATGGACAAAGTCTGGGCATGGCAACAAGCCACTACTATACATCTATACCAAGTCTTGTATTGATTTACTATGAAAACAGATCTAAATTATGAAACGAGGTATCATGTTGTCAAAACAAAATCAATATAATGGTTCTGTACTCTTGGTTGCTACTGAGTAAACCACAGAATTGATTTCATTTGTTTATAGGTGCATACGAACATGCATAGCATGAATGGTTCCATCACTTCAATCTTTTCTCTTTTCATTGCTTACATGCTTATTTACTTAAATATTTGGGATTCAAAACGAAAGCAAATAAATGGCAGCAGCCAATTTTCTCTTTAACTCTGTTATGTGTTTGGTAACTGTCCAGTTTGATATGCAACAAAGATCTTGGCCATCAATTATACATGCCTATAACTAAAGTCTGATTATTGTTACAAGTGAAACATCATAAGAAAAGTATAGAGGTTTAGGTATTTCTTACACTTTTATTTGATTATGACATGGCTGGCCCAAAACGAGGTATCAAATTGGTTGACACTACTCTAATAGAATTTGACATGAAGATCAAGACGGGTGGAGACGAAAAAGAAGATCTACAGCTGATCGACGGCGTAACACTCTTCGACGACATATACACATGGGGTCTCCCGTTCACGTGCCGCATCCATGGCGACTTTGGCGCGGTCGATATGACTGCAGCACGTGTTAGCTCTGCGGTTCAGGCGATCGTGGAAGTCGCCATATCCCAAGTGCAAGGCCATTTCAGTATGCGCCTAGGTTGTTTTCCCAGTGGTTTACATGAAGAAATCCGGCTCTTTGATGGCGCCATTGCTCAGTCACTTTGCTTGAAGAGGTCAGTGGTTGCTGTAGCAAAGGATAATCAGATTGATTTGAAGTTCAAGGTAGCCTCAGACTCGTGCATCCCCGCTGAACATTGTTGTTCCTTTGCTGCGACCAAGCATGGGCGTGCCACCCAAGAGATACAGACTGATTTTGCGTTGATGTCAGTACAGGTGACCTGGTCGACTTTGCTCTGATTATGGGATCTAAGGCTTTTAGGTTTTTGATGTAAAGGTCTCTCTAGCCATACTTCTGTGGCAAGAAAATTGAGGTATGTGATGAAATGGCCAGTTTGGATTTGTAGGCTTGTGGCAGCAATCAAACACTTCAGTCCTCAAGCGCGCGACGTGTGTTCGCAGGATGCCCGATCTCTGTCGATGGCTTCGCGCGTTTAATTTGAAGACGTACTCGACAAACACTTTTTGGCGCGCACGCGTTCGTGGCGAGGAACACCAGGCCGCGCTCACAAAGGTGCCAGATCCCGCCGGCCGGCGTCCATCTTCCCGGCGAGCGTCGACGCAGCTAGGCAATGCAGCCCGAATGCCTCGTTGGGCAGCCGTGCGGCCTCCTCGCCGGCGTACGCGTTGATCCGGCCGTACACGACAATGATGCAGCAGTGCGAGACGGTCCTTCGTGCCCCCGCATCCCTTTTTTCTATGGCCGGAGGACATTGAGATTTTCTACATTCCGGCAATCCTAAGCCCTAACTCTAAGTGTCGCCACATCCTTCACCACCCTGATCGGCGGTGGCCTCGCCACCAACAACCCCGCCCACCTGCCGCCCCACGTATGCGCAAACTCCGGCGCGAGTGGAACGAGTGTTCTCAACGAATGGGTGAGGGAGGAAGAAGATGAGGATCCGATTGATAATATTTGTTACACGAATCTTGAAACAGGTGCAAACTAGTTAGAGCAGCTCCAGCGTTATGCAAAAACGAACCGAGAGCTACAGTAACCGAACCATGCACATTGGACGGTGCGAACCGTGGCTGTCAGAGCACAAAAGCGCTGCTGCAGACGAGCCGAACAGAGAGAAATAAAATAATGAGGCAGGCACATGGCCGTTACCCCTTCCGCGCACTCCAAATAAAATAAGGTTTGTGTACAGGCCATATATGGCCGTTGGCGTAACCGTTGAGATGCAGGCAGACTTGCTTCCTCATCTATATACATGGAGCTCATACATGTTTTCAAACTCACACATTTCTACAATGGAGAACTCACCCAGATCTAGTTTCACAAATTTGGTGAATTCCGCGATTCAAAGCTCAGATTCCCAAAACCCAAACACCCAACAACAAAATGGTTTCCCAGGCCATTTTCCCAAACACCCAGATCTAGTTTACAGTAAATGGCAATGAGTATGATATGGGTTACTACCTATCTGATGGTATATATCCTGAGTGGGCATCATTTGTGAAAACTTTCAGATTGCCACAGAGTGAAAAGCACAAGTTATTTGCCCAAAAGCAAGAATCAACAAGAAAAGACATTGAATGTGCATTCGGTGTGTTGCAATCTCGTTTTGCTATCATACGTACCCCAGCGCGTATGTGGCAAACGCGAACTCTTGGTGAGATCATGTATGCTTGCATTATATTGCATAACATGATCGTTGAGGATGAGAGGGAGTCTTATGAGGGTAGACATGACTTTAACTATGACCAAGGGAGCTCTCCAGTACCACTAAATGGATATGGCCTAGGGCCAATTCATGGATTTGACAGAGTACTAGAGATAGGCGTGGCTATTCGGAATAAAGAGATGCATCATCGACTGAAGAATGACTTGGTTGAGCATATATGGAATAAATTTGGAGGCAACAACAATAATTAATCCTGTCTTTCATGTACTGCATATTGCTTTCTTTTTAGATAATTTCTCCTCTATGCAATGTAAGGGTCCTAATACTGTACTGCATTTCAGATAAATTTCTTCTCTATGTAAGGGTCTAGTAGTGTACTGAATGTTTTCTTCTCTATGGTCTATGCAATGTAAGGTATTACTACTTCTATGCAATGTTAAAATATGTTTTTCTCATAAGAAATCATCACGGCAAATAGAAACAAAGCAGTAGAGGTTGCAGAATAATGAATCCAGAGTTACAAAGCAGTAGAAGTTTATAGAATAATGAATCCACCTGTGCATGCCGTTGCTTCCACCCTCGAACAGTGTGTAGACCAGATCACAGCATCGGCATCCCCATTATTGATTGATTGTTCAGCCGAGCAGCTGGAGGAATTGTGACTTGAACGCGTCCATGTGTGCCCGCTGGAGCATGGACACCGTTACCTGCACCCCGTCACCGTCCCTGGCGCGGACCAGCGCCACCTGCCCGTCGTGCTTCATCCTCACCGGCGCAGCCCGCCTCGGCCTCCCCCACCCGAAGTCCGTGGCTTCGCGAGCTGGCCGGCCCCCTCCGGCGCGAGCGGGAGGCCTGGCCGTCGCGAGCTGGCCGGCCCCCTCCGCCGCGAGCTGCCTCGAGTTGCATCTGCTCCAATACACAACGGATTTACCTGATCTGCCTTTCTCTCGGGATTAATTTGAGGATTCATGGCCGGATTGGAAGGATTGAGGAGACGAACGAAGGATTTGCAAGGAACTGAGAAGGGGAACAGAAGGGGAACGAGAGAGAGGAGAGGCGAGAAATTTCCGGCTGCTCGCGGGACAGAAACGGAAGGCTGGGATTTCTGATTTTTTTTCTAAGATGTGAGAACCACGAAAACGATGCTCACGCGGTTGGCCTCGAACCGTAACTCTGTTCGCCTGCCATTCACCGCTCAAGTCGAACCAGCGTTAGAGGTGCTCTTAGTTGCCGCTCCACCTTCTACACCTCTCGGCTTTTCCTCGGCCATCGACGCGCAAGGCGAACCAGCCCAAGCCGGCCCAACAACCTAGCGAACCCTATATCTGCCTATACTCGGCGCCTGTCCATAGTCTGTGACGCGCGGCACGCCGACTTCCAGGGCCCCTGGCCGCCGGCCGGCCCCTAGCTAAGCGCGTGGTCCTCTCCGACGACCCCTGCGCTGCGGCGCTTCATGTTCTGCTCCACCGGGTGACGCGCTGCCGCCCCTACCCTCGACATCCGCTCCTCCTACCTCTGCTCCGGCCTCCCGTACGTGTGCAGCCGTGCTCGTAGCTGCCGGCCGGGTACCCCTACTTTGGGCGTTGGGGCCAGCCACGCACACAGCGGCTGAAAGAGACCGGTGATCGATCGGGACACGAGATCGATGGCGCAGATGCAAATCCTCTCGCGCTCCATTCTTCGCCCCCTCCGACGCTCCAACATCGCCATGTCTCCTGCCTCAGTGCACCACCTCGTCTCTACCTCTCGACCTCTCCTCTCTTTCATGGCATCTGGTACTGCACCATCAGCGCTTGCGAGAGGAGTTTCTCCACGTTTCGCTGCAGCCAATCAGCCTTTCCGATGTGTTTCCCAGTGAGCTTTTCTTGTTCTCACGCTTAAGTTTGTGCCTTTAGGTTGCTATAAAATGGGCTGGACTGATGACTGATGAGACCAAGTTTGGTTTTCGTTTTCTTATAATCTTGTTGATTTTTCAAGGCAAATGAAGGAATTAATCCCATAGATACCCATAACATAGAAGATATGTACCCATAACAGAGAAAAGAAGCCCAAAAATAGGAATCGAGTTACTTAAATATTTTACATTAAAGATTTTGACCCTGACAGATGATATCATCTTATTTGCGTTGGATGCTGAAACTGGGTTTTTATGCTCTTTGTGGTAGATTAAAGATTTTGATCCACACAGATGATATCATCTTATTTGCGTTGGATGCTGAAACTGGGTTTTTATGCTCTTTGTGGTAGATTTTCTCTTGGTTCTCGGAACATGGCCAGCAGCAGCGGAGTAAAAGGCGAGGAGCTGGGTAACAAGCGACCACTCAACCCATCTGCCAAGGATGAGCACTCTGCCATTTCCACCCGAGGTATGAAGTATACGTAGAGAATATTGACACAATCAATAGGTTCATTACTCGTTATAACTATGGGCCTCCTGCCAATGTTGCAGAAGATGAGAGGAGAGAAAGGATTGATATCATTTCTGGCAAGGAAGACACATGTAGGACAACCATGGAGGTCATGGATAGCATTCCTGATACTACAGGGGAAAATGTACACATATCTGGTTGTGAACTGAGCAGTGATGATAAAGAGAGCTGGGTTGCAGAAATACCTGGTGATCCCATGGATGTGGTACCCCCCAGCCCCATGTATATACTTCCAGAGAGCAGCCACCGTGATGGTTCTGTATACAGGGAAACAGGCATGACTGGCTGGAAAACTGAATTTTGTATTGCTGACCGTAATGAGAGTAAGTAATCAATCTCTTTTTTCCTCTCTTTGTTCATGCGTTGTCAGGACATTTTCAAGCTATAGGGTCAACTGTTATATTCTCTCCTGAAATCTTGAGGTTATTTTTCTTTATTTTATTTATTTTTACTAGTTGATGCTGGTGCGTTGGGACAGATAAATTGAATTCCTGGCAAATGTTACTCAGGGGTTGCACTGATAGTTGTTTGCCATTTGCAGAAGGAGACATCTAACCATCATGTCTTTAGTATTCACAGCTTGCACCATTGGTCGTTGTCATCGTCTCCCCCTGCCAATCATTATTTCTTGTCCCTAGTCCACCTTGCCATGTGCGTAGGATATGGTACCTTGAAAGTTCTTCGATTGTCCAGATAACTCCCTAAACCATCAATATATAAATGAATGTTTCATGTTGAAAATTGGAGATGATACATGGCATCATGCCCTATGCTATGGAATATTTTCATATCTTTCATTTTTTAGCACGCACATCTGCAAAAAAAGTGTTAAACAAGTTCGGTGCTCCCAACCTACATAAATAGTCATGGAAAATTACTAAAATATCTTATAACATAGAGTATGATGTTTTCTACCAGAAACAAAATAAGCAATATAATAGAGGACTTCTAAAAATAGAAACAACAACAACAACAAAGCCTTTCAACCCGGGGTAGGCTAGAATTGAAACCTAACATGAATGAAGGTTTAGGCACATGAATAGCTAGCTGCTTTTAAAAAGAGAAACAAAAAAGAAAATTATTGAGGGGGTTAAATGGTCCGTCTTAATAGTTTTTGGAGTATAGTAAACTGAGGAATTGTTTAGGGGTTATGGAATAAATATAACTTTTCCTTTCTGAGACTATTAGACATTACTCTGTTTTTTGAAGTCCTAGGGACCTCATTTGCATTGCATCAGGAATAAAACAATGTTATTACAGCCCAGGTTTTTGAGAGGACATGGTCTGTGCATGCTTTGCATGTCAGAATCAGAAGAAAGCAATATTACAACCTTGAAGCGCAGAGCACAATCAAACGCCCTTCCACTTCCAGTTCATTGTCCTTCACTGCTCTGATTCTTATATAGGCTCCTCGTCGCTGTCCAGTTTCTAGCGTTGCACAACTCTCCATCCCCAAGAGCCTTTCAGATGTGACTGCCGATGCCTCCATTCCTGACACCCACCGGTCGTAGCATCCCAAATGCTGTGTTGGACAAAGCAGTGCCTAGCTCATTATCATGGGTATGATGCTTGCCAAATCAGCAGTAAATTTCCAGCTCCCATTTTGAAAGCACAATTGGTTTCTTAGTTTCCACAGTGCTCACATTGCTGTTGTGCTGAACATATTAAGCACCACATGTTTCTTATTAGTTACCAATAATCCAAAACTGAACTACTGATTTAAAACTACTGTCTACGTACATTTCAAGCACAGCATGATCACTAATCCAAACTAGGGCCTACATGGACTCCTGTGATTTCAGCTACCCACAAGGGATCTGGAAGAAGAGATGTTGTTTGGATTCCTTGTCTGTACAGAACAAGCTGAAGGACCGAAACGGGCGACCAGAGGGGGGGGTGAATGGGAGCCTCTAAAAATTCTTTCTCGGAGACCAGGCCTATATCCCGATTACAACCCCAAACACGCTTCTCACCTAATCGCAAAGATAGCACAAGCAACTCGTGACAAGCTTATCTCTGAAACGATTAGAGAGGCACAGAGCAATGCGGAAGCAAAAGCAAGACACACAAGCGATTAAGCTAAACCACTATTAAAGCCCTCACTAAAAAGCACTCAACCTAACTAAACATACAAAGCTTAAATACTTAAGGCTAAACATGGATTAGCAAGAAGGATTACTGAATAAAAAGAGCAGAACAGATTAGTTACAGATAACCACGATCAAACACTAATTGCAGTGATTAAAAGGATAAGCACTGGATGCAATAATTAAAAACGAAACCATTCGAACCTCAAAGGCCAACTGGCCAGCAGTGCTCGTGGGCTCCTTGCTCTGCCTGCTGTGCACGTTGGGCTGCCGAGCTGCCGGCCTGCCGAGCTGCTGGTTGCCGCTTTTGCTCGCTGCCTGCTGGGCTTGGCCGCGTGTGTGCCGAGCGGCCGGACCACGTGCGCCTGGGCTGCTTGCTGGTGCACAGCTGCTGGCCGCCAGCGCCTCGCCCGCGTGCAGCAAAGCTGCTGCCTGCTGCCTTGCGTGCCGCCCTGCTTGCACTCGTGGGCCGCTGGGCCGTGTGTCCGCGCGTGAGCCCGCTCGCTGGTGCGCTCACTTCGTCGTGTGCGTGCTGAGCTGCAGCAGTGCGCCTCGCCTGGTGGTCGCCCGACTTCGTCGACCTGGGAAGAACACACAGAGAGGAAAACAAGAACACGAAGAACGGCACAAACAACAAACCTAAATTACTTCCTCTCTGCGCAACGAATAGACGGGCAACTTGAGCCACGGCATGACAACCTCAAGGGCTAATGGATCCATAAAAAAGATCTCGAAAAGCTCAAGTAACCACGACGAATTTGGGGAAAACCGAAACCCTAAGCAAGAACTCGGTTTTGGGGAAATCTTCAAAATCAAGCCAAATCCGAGACGGTTTTGAAGGGGAATCACATGGTAAATGCTCACAAGGATCCTAGCAACATATTCCCCCAACAAATCTCACGGGATTTGGGCTCAATCGCGAAGAACAAAAATTCCCCGAAAATACCTCCGAAAATCCGAAAAAAAGAAAAACGCCGGGAACAAAGGATTTGGCAGATTAAGAGGATGAAAACACTACGAATCACTTGGCCATATCCGGTTACAAGCCACTCACAAGTATTGCAAAACTTGGATGGCAAAAAGCTCAAGAACAAGAGCCACTCCTCTCTTCTCTCCTTCTCTCCCAAAGGCTAACTCACAAACAAATGAGCAACCCCCACCTCCTAAGCCCCAAAGAGATGGCTGCCCACAATAGCCTCTCCACATATATATAGGCGCTGGCCAAATGTCCAAAACGCCCTTACAATCAGTGTACAAGCCAAATACCCCTCAGGGGTAAAACCGTCCATCTTTTCCTGCAAGCATCAGACGGACCCGGCTCCTTCACGACTTCGCTTCGCCTCGACGCAAGCTTCGCGATGGTGCCACGCGTCCTCCGACTTGTCACCCCCGGTTTTGAGGCCCAAACCGGCAAACCCGCTTGCACACCCCGCAGGCGTGACTCGCCCCCAGTTTTGAGGCCAAACTGGTCAAACCCTTCTTGCACGCCGCCGCACGACGTGACTGACCGATGTCGACGCGTGTCCGGCCTCCGCCAAGCCTCCGACGCCTCCAAGTCTTTCGCTCCCGCTCCGGGCCGCCTACTCGACTCGCCTCCGTCCCGCTTGACTCGACCGACGCCGTCTTCATCCCATCATGTACTCTTGCTCTTCCGCGCACCATGTGGACCGCCCATGGCTCCGCCCGGACTCCTCGGGTCCCTCAGTCCAAGCCTACTCGTTCACCCTTCACCGCTCTCGGTCCATCGGTATGAACCTTTCGCGCTTGACCTTCACCGCATGCCGTCGACCGCCATGTCGCATCCTACACCTGCACATCACAAGCCAAGAGATACATCAAACCACACAACGGTTGTCAATCACTCATCATCCAAGGGTGACCACCATTGGTCCACAATCTCCCCCTTGATGAGTGCATTGACAACACCCACCACAATAACTTGAAAAACAGTAAGAAGAAAAGAAAGGAAAAACAACGAACTCATTCAAGTGATCCAAAAGCCAAGTCAAATGACAAACACAAGATCACTTGAAATGAGAGGTCTCAGTCCCCTAAGACAAGGGCAACGGCTCGACGCAACTGAGACAAAGTCACATGATCCCTCAAGAAGAGGCAGAAAGGGCTCAACACCAATCATGTGACGATCGAAAGCTCAAACCAACAGCCGGCTCCTCAAGAAGAGGTAAAAGCTCAACACAACCGGCAAGAGAGCAAAAGATAAGCAACTCACACAAAAGAGATGCAAACTCAACACAAAGCTCCCCCTAAGCAAAAGCACTCCCCCTGAAAACATGCTACATAGAAATGCATGTAGGAGCAAATGCAACTTCCCCTTGTTAAATGCAATGCATAATCTCTATCTCCCCAAAATGCATGCAATACCATAAACTTCTCCCTTGAGCATATGCAACACAAACTTCTCCCCCTTGTTGTCAATGCAAACATCAAGGATATCATGAGAGCACAAAATGCATGCCATGGGGTGCAAAAACTACCAAGCTTCTCAAATATATCACAAAGCATTTACAAATGCTACAAATGAACTAAAGCATAAAGAAGCAGATCATAAGCAAGCACAAATAGCCGACATGAGGATATTATGATAGAATCAGGAGGCTCAAGCAGAATTTCAGATTTTCATATTTTATAAAAGATATCACCACATGAGCAAAAGTCTAGCCATGATAACTCGAGCAAGGTCAAACTAGATCACAAAAGCTCATATAAGGATGACACATTCTCAACATAAGATCATTGCTAACACTTGCAAGACATTCCTACTCATTTTCAAACTCACTGAGACCATGAGCCTACTTCTATGGCAAGCACATGTAACAGTAGAGCAACCTGGTGATGATTTTAAGTGAGCAACATAGATAAAAGCATTTTCATGCAAACTATTTGCTTTCTTCTATTACTTGTATTTTTTATTAAGCACATATAAAACCAAGGTTTATGAGGTGTCCCTTGACACAAGTGAAGCAAAGAAAACATGCTCCCCCTAGGTAATGCAAAGCAAGCACAATGATAAGCCATGTGCAAAGAATAAGTCGCCCGAGTACAAGCTAGCACAACCTAGCATCTCAAGCAAGAGCAGCGCATGACAAAAGACTACTCATGGGTGATAAGCATTCAAGATTCATTTTTATAAACAAGCTTAGCTCATAAGATTTCTTATGATAATATCATCAAGAGCATAAGCAGCACATTGCAAAATCACCACAATCCTATGCACTAGTTCTCAAGAGCATAAGCAAATACTTAGGATATATAAGAGAAGCTCATCTAGTGCAAGATATGATATAAATGCATTATGTCATAAAATGTAATGCAAATGCATGAGACATATATGATACAATGTGATGCAAGAGAAAACATCCAGAACCCAACACAAAAGGCAAACGAAAGAGGCAACAAAAGCAGCAAGAGCCAAGTGGTGCGTTCATGCAAGTTACCGATCATCTGTTGAGGTGGATGGCGACGCTGGAAGTGTCGTTGAGCCTCACGCTCTAAGGTAGCCTCCCCCTCAACTGCAGCTGGATCCTCCTAGTCTTCTTCTTTAACTTGATCATGTAGTGGTACAAGTCGATGGCCTGGTGTAGTGGAAGTAGAGTCTGACCCATCAACTAATGTAGTCGAAGTAGAAGGTACAGGTGCATCAGCTGGTGGATGATCGATCACATCTTCATCTTCATCACCACCATCTGCAAGCTCATCCTCTTCCTCAAAGATGCTTTGCTTCACTCCATGTTCATAGCTCATCCTCTTCCTCAAAGATGCTTTGCTTCACTCCATGTTCATCTGCAAGCTCAAAGGCAGATGGTGTGCAAGGCATAGTTTCATCGAAAATAATCTCACATGTTCTACTATCCGGTTAGTTTCAAGGTTAGGAACATGATAAGCACAACTATAAGATGCATAACCAAGAAATAACCATCAAATAGAGAGAGATTCAAATTTATCCAAAGTACCTTGCCTGAGAATGAAGTACCTGCATCAAAAGTCTCACAAAAGACTAATCCACCAAGATATATACAAAGCTAGCATGGCAAGATATACATGAAGAAACATCCATGCTAACATGAAAAGGTGGCTAGCCTACCATGTCATTTAGAAAAGCTAGCATATCTCAAGATAAACAACAATACAACATGCTAGACATGAAAAGGTGGCTATCCTACCAGGGTATTTACAAAGCTAGCATGCCACATGATAAGCAAAGTTAATAGCATGCTAGACAAGATACAAAAGCATGATACAAGTATAAAACATGCAAGCAATATACAAGTGATTACATGAATGTACAAAAGGAAAGCACAATATACAAAGTATACAAAGGCCACTCGAGGGCCATCCAAACGGTGTGGAGAACCGTCAAGTCTTGATCACTTCGAACCAAAGATCAAGTTCCATTAAGTTCATGTTCTCCAACCGCATCCCGTACCTACACATGAGGGTACAAAGGCCGAGTCTTGGATCCCAAAGGGTTAGCAAGTATATACTTGGGAACCCAAGACTTGGTCACACGAGTAAA
>CM014270.1:2758088-2778766 GCA_004135705.1 Alloteropsis semialata | reverse complement strand
AGGCACGGGCATCGGCCGCCGCGTAGCGAGGGCAAGCTGTCCGCGGCTAGCTAGGGCGCATCGCGTGCGGGGTCCGATCGGTCAGGGCGGCTAGCCGAGGGCCAACCAACGCCGGCGTCGTGGCCACGTCGGGAAGGAGCCTGAGCCCTTAGTAGCAGAGCCACGCAGTGGCCGTGCCTATGCGGCTTGCGTGGGCGCGCTCTGCTCCCCCCTCTCGTCTCTGTAGCAGCCAGTACAACCCGACTGACCGAGTTTCACTTAGAGCTCTTTTTTACAGTGCCCTATACTACTCAAAAATGGACCAGTATGCAATAAAAGCGAATTCCATTTCTTTTTTTTCAATGTTTGTCAATTTTTAGCATTGAATCTTTCATTTTTGTCAATAATTTCTAGAATTGCAAAATGTCGAAGAGAACATTGGTCTCATATTAGTAAGTAGTGGTACTCCTCCAGAAACTAATGACAACACAAGACAACCAATAATGCCTAGAGTTGAGTTTTGCTCATCTGATATTATTGGCGATCCCGGATTGCGCAAATCAATTGATGAGCAACCTTCTGATTTAAGTTGTCTAATAACACCAGCCGGCACTAAATGGGCGCGCCACTTTGGTGCCGGCTAATAACACCAGCCGGCACTAAATGACGTCGTTTAGTGCCGGCTGCAGCCCCCGACCGGCACTAACGTGTCTCCGCAGGCACGTTCCTTCCCAGCCGGCACTAAATGTTGCCTCCGAACATGTTAGTGCCGGCTCCAGGGGGACCGGCACTAACGTCCTCCCACCAATGTGAGTTTCTGTCGTAGTGGTGACATCGTCACTTTATCTTTTGGTTTCATGGTTTGGTATTGACAACAATTCAGATTTCTCTTTTTAGACCTCTCATGATGTACTTTTGTATGTTTGAATGAAATTTCTGAGCCTGAGCCCTTAGTAGCAGAGCCACGCCGTGGCCGTGCCTGTGCGGCTTGCGTGGGCACGCCCTGCTTCCCCTCTCCTCTTTGTAGCACCAGTACAACCCGACTAACCGAGTTCCACTTATGAGTGAACAAAGGGTATGAAATCAAAGCGAATTCCATTTCTTTTTTCAATGTTTGAACTTTGGGTTGTAATCAAACACTTCGCTAAAAGTTTTAACTTTGGGTTCAGCGGTCATGCATGCATGCATGCTCTCCGGTATTATTTTTTAGAAGTATTTGGTTTGGTTAAACATATGGAGGAATGTGCTCCGGGATTATATTTCACATGCAAAGAGTTGGCTAAACATACACGGAGAATGTCGTCACTGCCTCAGGACGCCTTCAAACCATCATGGAAGGCCAAAAACGAAAAACAGCGCCGCTCAACATTGAAACACAGAGGCTTTGTCGTGGCAGCCCACCACCCAGAAGGCCAGAACCGCCCGCTGGAATATACAGGAAACGGAACCAACAAATGACACGAAATGAAAGAATCGTGTGGTGTGCTCGATCGATGCCGTGGTCATCGGGCGACCATCTCCACCGCCGCTCTCGGGACGACGACGGCCACTGAGCCGGCGGCGGCCCTGCTCCCGGCCCCGACCTGGTGATAATAAACGGCGGCGGCGGCATCCTTCTTTCTAGGAGCAATCCGCAGCGCCGCCTGGCGCTGGCGGCCGCGGCGGCGGCGCACTGCCTCCTCCACCTCCTCCTCGAAGCAGGGAGCCGGCGGTGGCACGATGGCGGCGGCGGCGTCGTCGGAGTCGGGATTGTCCACGACGGCCATGAGCACCTGGCCCTCGAGCGCGGCGCAGTAGCGCGCGAAGGTGGCGGGCGTGACGTTGAGGCGGAACCGCAGCGCGAAGAGGAGCTCCAGCTCCAGGGCGTTCATCTCCGCCACCTCCACTCCGCCCACCCGCGCGAAGTAGGCGTTGTTGTAGTGCCTGCAGAGGCCCGGGAAGGGGGAAGATTAGCAAATAATCGTCGGCTGTCACTATCATGAAGCAATTAATCATGCCTCGAATGGAAATGATGCAGGCTGCAGCAGTGTCTCTTGTTTTTTGGCCCGGTAGGTGAGCGATCGGGTTCAGAGCTGGGATGGAAGGAGAGGAACAGGCTAGCGAGCGACGAGCTGGACGTCCCAACAGACCAATGCACCTACCGGCCCCTATAGCTACCGGCTGCAGCATATGCATACGCCTCTTCTTGTTGTTGTTGTTGTAGCATACTACAGTACATCTGCATGTGACTGTAATAGGCCATTGCAGTGGATATCTCAAACAAAAAAAGAAAAATCAGCAGTTGGAGCGGCATCAGCATGCACCCAACTTCAGTTGTTGATCATCAGAACGAACGGATAAAGAGGGAGATGTTTGTTGGTTGATGGTTGGCTGTGTGATCCAGCTCGGTTGGCAGCCAAGACAACCCCAAGCCGTGAGCATTCGCATTGTTGGATAGCTAAGCTAGCTAGCGGATAATGCCCACGAGTAAGCCGAGAGCTCAACAGCTAAGTTAGCCAGCAGCAGTGCAGCAGTACACATTTGACTTGCCTTTCCCGGCACAGACGCGTACGTACACGCGCGGTGAAGGGATACGTACGGCTCTGCTTTCTCTGTATTCTACTCTACGGCATCATCCTAGCTGTGCTGCCGAGAGCAGGCAGAGCAGCAGCGGTTGGCTATTTGTTTTGGCGGGAAATGATTGACTGATTGTGCAGTCTCATACATGTTACTGCCACTGATCATCAGCAGGGTTGGTTGATACTACTTGATAGTCAGCTCTGGCATGTGCAGGTGTCGAGTGTCAACTGCCAGCTCTCCCGTTCCTAGCTGGAGTCAATTTGTTGGTTATTCTGCATGGCAATTGCTCCTGATCTAGCTTAGTACTGGCGATTCATTCATTCTTCGTTGTCGAAATGCAAGCTGATTGGCAGCGAAGTGAAGAAGGGAGGGGCCAAAATTGGTCGGAGCACGTACGGCGCTGGAAGGGATCGGGAGGGAGCGTGGCTGGTGAAGACGGCTTACTCACATGTCGTCCATGAACTTGGCGGCGACCATGACGGCGGTGATGAGCAGGCGGTGGACGCTGTAGGAGTCGACGCCGAGCACCGCCGCGGCCGCCTCCTCCTCCTGCTGCTGCTGCTCCTCCTCGCCGCTGCCGCCCTGCCGCGGGCGCTGCGCGAGGCGGTCGAGGTAGACGTAGGCGACGACGAAGCACGCGGGGCTGCACCCGGCGTACCGGTATATCCGCTCCGCGTACCGCCGCACGGGGATCGGCGGCAGCGCCTTGCCCCGGAACGCCGACGCCGACGACGCGGGAGAGCCGGCGCCCTCGCCGTCGCCGCGCTCCGCGGCGCGCTCCAGCAGCCCCGCCAGGACGGACACCACCCGGGGCGCGCGCGCGCCGGCCTGCTTCCTCGGCTCCATGCCACCGGCGCGGCGCGGGAGGAGGGGGTGGTGCTTGCCGGTGGGCGGGCGCTGTCCAGGTGGAGGAGGAAGGGAGGGAGGGAGGTGCTGCCGCCGGGAAATTTAAGGAGGTGGGTGCTCGTCGTGTGCGATGGCGCTGGCCGTGGGCAGTGGGAGCGCGACCCACCGTCGCTCTCGGCTTTCCGCTTGTGCAGCGCGGAGGCGTAAAATTGGGCTGGGCGCCTTTGGGTTCGGTGTGGGAGGACCGATCGCCACCGACGAGGCGGAAGGCTGCCGAGATGAATAGGTAGCGTGGCACCATCGGATCAGCCTTTTATGTACCAACAACAGAAAAGGGTGGTGCTTGCAAGGCTGCAAACGTGATGTCTCGGCATACGCTTGAAAGGGACCGACGCGATGCGAGCCCGTGGCGGTCCAACCCGGTTAAGAGATAAAAACCGTACGTACACGAGACAAACGGGGCAGGCACGCGGCGGCGGTCTTTCTTGGATCCATGTCCGCCTTTTGTATACAAACTGTGGGTGCGTGTATCCGGACCAGTGCAGTCTCGGCGGCGCGTCGTCTAGATTAAAGGAGCAGCCCACCCCGTGTACCTGGGGGCAAGTTTGCATTGGTGTCGTAGGGTCAACACCAGCGTGTGACGTGCCACCAGGGTCCTGTGGCCGCAACACTGGACGAGTAGCAGAGGGCACAGGACAGCGCGGCAGCCCGAGAGTCCACAGCTCCCTCCCGTCGTCCCTGCCTGCTGCCGCTCGTCCAGCCCAGCCAGCCTTGACGATCCATCAACGCATCGGGATCGCTCGCTCCACCTGCTGGCCCCCGTTACGTTACGGGCTTACGGCAGCAGGAGCAGCAGCCGCCCACCAGAAACGCTTGTATTCCACCCCAGTACAACTCGATTCCATGCAAATGTATGAAGCACTGATGAATAAAAGCACGGGATTAGGCACGGATCGGGTAACTGTGCAATTCATTGCGATTCCTTCTTCACAGGGCTCAAACACATGCCGACATTCAGTTCAGTAACACAGGCAGATCCGACTTCCTTTTGTACCGCGCGTTCGTATATGCAGAAGCCTTCAGCAAACTTCACGCCAGATTTACAGAAAAATCTAATGACAAACTAGTAAGGAAGTAAAGAACACTTGGTTTCCTCCACAGCACCCTTTATGTGGCAGCTTCCTTCCACCCTCAGCACTTGTAGTGGCGATATACTAGTAGCAGCAGGTAGCGGTTGCTTCTATGTGCACAGCAGGGGAGAGGGGGCAGGGCTCACGACCGCTTCTTCCTCTTCTTGTCCTCCGACTTGTCAGCCGCGTTCTTGAGCTGCACACAAGGAATCCAAACAGACATCGTCAGCACAAAGTTATAAATGGACGGCAGCGATCCGACAGCATAGTAGGCAAGTAATCAGGTACTAACTACAAAGGCAGTAGAAACTCACCATGATGACGAGGATGCGGACGAGGACAGCCACGAAGTCAGTGAAGAGGGTGAGGGCGTGCTTGATGTAGTCCATGTCGCCGTGGTGCGCCCTCTCGATGATCTCCTGCGTGTCGTACACCATGTACCCCAGGAAGATCAGCAGCCCAAAGTAAACCTGCACAGCCCAAGTTAAGCAGTATCAGAATCCATTCGCCATGTCCCATGTGTTAAGCTATACTCTTCGTCCAGCCATTGAATTCACAGCCTCTAAATTTCAGAAGCGCGTATGGTGTGATCTCACTGACCTCAAACATGAAGCTGCTAGTGGAGTGGCCAAAGATGGAGGCGGCGAACTGCAGCCACAGCAGGATGGAGAGGCCAGAAGAGAGCAGCCCACCAAGGTAGAGGTACTCCCTGCGCTTGGCCACGATAGCCGCGCAAGAGAAGCACGCGAAGGCAATGGCAGTCCCAACAAATGCTGTCACCAGGATGCTGGCAAACACAACAGAAGCAAGCAACGTCAGTAAACAGAGAACATATATTTGGCGGGCAGCAACAGAACTAATATTAAGGTTCTACATCAGTTCGGCTACAAAATCATGGCTCTGAGAACTATGATGTACCATTTAGTATAGTAGAGAACAAGAAAGTTCAGTTTTTCATGATTCATGACAATAATTAAACTAAAGTAGGAGCCCCCACACATCTACAGAAAAAGGCCTAACCTCAACACAAGACACCATCATACACAAATCATAATTCCAATTCCAAGGCATCTCAGCAGGTTACAGGTGACTAGCAATAGCCTAGACTGACAATTAAAGAGAGCATGCACAAACGCCAATGGAAGCAAGATAAACAAGTGTACTGTATGCAGCAGCACTTTCCTAAATGATCAGGACCAACATATCTTCTCAAAATTGTTCAATGCTTTTAATTCAATTCATGCCAAATTCCCATCATGTAATTCAGAAGCAGCTTTTGCTTTATCCCTAAAGCATCTTTCAACAAAAGGGGCGAAACATGCATGGAAAATGGCATACCAGATAAATTAATTCTGCACCAAGGTGTAGAAATGTTCCACCCTCATAGAAAGGGATGTAAACTGTGAAAAGGAACTATCTAGTGATCTAGTGATAACATCAGGCATGACGCATTTAATTGCAATTGTCAGCAAGCAGCTTGAAATTCTTACAACCCCCCAAAATACATTCCCATGAGGAGATACCACTAGTCCAATTGTCATGCAAAATTCTGCAACTCTGGCATCGACAGCGGCTGAGTGAATAACCAGACAGTGATTGACAAGAGAGAGGAACAACAGGCATCCAGCAGGTCCTAATCAGCACTGTCATGTTGCTGGTCACCATCACCAAATTGTAAGCACTATATCATTTAATACAAGTATGACAACTAGCCAGCTCCTACTCATCCACTCATGCATGACCAAACAAATTGGACTTATATTTGATATATATATAGTTAAGCAGTAACCCCAAGCAGCAGGCAATTTTCGAGACAACTGCTAGGTAAGTTCCTTATTACCTTGGGTCAAAGTCTACAGCAAGCTTGATCAGAGGTCCAACAGACGCCCCTTCCAGGAGGGCAGCCGCCATCAGCAGTCCATACCTCTTCCTCTGCACACACAGACAGGGCAATACATGACAAAAGTCAGCGCGATTGACATTTTCCCTTGTCAAATTTCTCACGAATTTCTACGTGGTGATCAAGCAGTCAGGTTATCAAGGTCAACTGACGAAGGAGAGGCGAACCTCCTCGTAGACGGGCACGGAGAAGAGCCAAGCGATGCTGCCGATGCAGCCGAGCGTGGTCAGCATCCCGCCGATGTTCCAGACGACGTGCAGGTAAGCGCCCACCGCCGACGAGGCCAGCGCCACGCATAGGGTGAGGTAAACCTGCAGGCAACCAACCAACAACCGTCAGAAATTCAGAATGACAAGAATGAAGGCTGACATCACACAATCGCACCAACGCACGAAACATAAGGCGCACAAACAAGTAACCGAAATGCAAAGCACGGAATCAACTTGCTAAATTAATCACTATTATATTCCTAATTAATGACTAATCAAACAGTGGCATTCGCAGCTAAAAAAAAGCACGAATAAAAGCGTGAATCAGTGCGCACCCCAAAAAAAATCCCAATAGCTTCTAATAAGAAGCAACACGCAAAGTGCAAAGTCCTGATTAAAAAATAGAATACGCATGATTCCACCAGAAATTCCCACGAAACCAACTAAAAACGAAGGGCGATTGCTTGAATCACACACATTCCACCCCCAATAATTTATTCTGAGAACAGTTTAGTTTGAAATGATAAACTGCGGCGCACATCCCATTCACATTCTGTGACTGAACCGCCGCATCTGCCTTAAAATAATTGAACCCGACAAATTAATTCATATGGACAACTCGTGCCGGGAGGCGTAAACTGGATCGTCTAAACTATCGGGCGCAAAAAATCAAACCAGGGGTCGCAAGCCAGCCTGGAACAGAAGAGCAAACTTGGCGCTCACGAAGAACAGAGCCAAATCCCCCCAAAATTTCCCGAAACAACCGTCAGATCGTCAGTTTAACGCCCCAAAACCGAGGGGACACCCGAATCCGTCGCCACATTCCACCCCACAGAGCCCTAGCATTCAACCAGCGGCACGAAAATAAACCACCACGCAGCCCGCGTCGTCACGAGGAACGGCAACCGCGAAATAGATCCGGTGGAAGAAAGTTCTCGAAGGATCGGAAGAGAGAGAGAGAGGGAGGGCGGAGGCGTGGAGACGTACGAGCTTGAGGTGGGTCTGGACGGCGGGGGTGATCTGGCGGAAGTTCTTGAGCGAGTCGTAGCCCCAGCCGCCGCTGGCCGCCGCGCCGTACGGCACCGACGAGGACGAGTAGAAGGCGTCCATCTCTCCCTCCTGCCGAGATGCCTCTCTCGCTCTCTTCACGCGAAACGAATCGGGGCCGCGCCGCGCCTCGCACGCAAAAGCCTCGTCGCCTTTGGTTCTGGTTCGAATCGAGACGAGAGTCGTGTCGTGTCGGGTCGCAAGCTGTTCGTGGATTTGAGGATGCGGATGAGGAGGGGGAGCGGGTTTATATATAGGGTGGTGCCGCCGTGGGTGCTGGTTGCGCGGTGGGCCCGCGGTGGGATGCGCCGCGAAGGAAATGCCCCCGCACCGCGCGAGTAGTTTTCGGGAAGGCACGGGCGCCTCTCGTGCGTCGCGTCGCGACCGTCCCAGAAGTTTCGTCACGTACTGCGGCACCGAACAGGCTAACATATAGCTGCTTGTATTTTCTTATCAACGGCATTATTTTTCTAGCGGTAGCTGAACTGATTTTAGTTTTATGTTTCAAAAACTTTCTCTCTAGCTAATCTAACTCCAGTGGCATTATACCAACAAGCTATTGATCTCCGTATTTGTGGGCGCGCACGTAAGCAGTCACGCTATGGCTACGCCCGTGGCTAGATCAGCCGATGCCGGCTTGTCGTGCGTGGCAGCCTGTATGGTTTGACCCAATTGAACGTACGTGCCAGCAAATACAGTACCCCAAAGCTACAGTACTGTCTAAACTTTCTTTGGCGTTAAGAAAAAGACCAAAGCGTGGTCTCGCACGCGGGCCTCACCTAGAAGCAAACGCGCCCTGGGCCTTGGGCCCTGGCATCCGATCCGCGCGCCGATGACGTCGACTGCCCGGGGCAGGGCCAATGCCGCCCCTCCACGTGGCGAATCCAACGTGGCACGGAGGGAGAGGGGGCAGCGTGGCGAGATCGCGAGAGAAGCTTCGCGAGCCCGAGCCCGAGCCCCGATGGCTGCAGGCGGGCCCCACGAACTTTCGGGTGGGCCCCTGGCCGCCTCCGAGAAGAAGCGAACTGGTTCCACTCCACCGGGCTGTGGGCCAGGCCGGGGCCTAGTTTATCCATGTCCATGCGCGCTTTTTTTTCCGACGACGGTCCACGACGTTTCCACGAGTGTCGCCGTCGGTCGTCTCGTTCTCGTTCTCGTCTCGACTCGGCTGGAATTTTCGCGTGCCCGGCTCGGCCCGACGCCAAATTTGGATCCGCTGAAGTTTTCCGCTAATACTGACTGGTATACGTACTTGTACTGCAAGTACGTATATATATAATTAACGTATGCACTTGTGAAATGAACCTGAACTTTTCCTTCAAGCGAACTTGGAAGTTGGAACGAAGGAATAGATGTGGAACTTGCAGCCGCAGAAGCTTATTAGGACCCGCTCTTCATACTTTTTTTTCCAAAAAAAAAAACCCCACGATGAAATGAGACATTCTCAAGCATACGTAGAATTTTATTTTCGTCCTAAGTACGAGAGTACTAAGTATGAATACGCTAGCTAGGATTTTGTTTGAATCCAGATTTTGAGGGAAAGTACACATGGTGAGCTCCACTTGGTAGGAGGTTTTGCAAATTGCGGAAGCTTTGGCTCCGTTGGTCGATGGATCCGCTTGGGTTCTAGCCCAAGGTGCGCAAGCTGGAACCCAAGCGGAACGGGAGGCCCGTATCTAGAATTTCATTTTCAGGTGTGGACAAGCTGCTACAGTTTTATCATCTTTTTTTAGAGTGGATAACATGGTTGTCCACATCTAGAAAAGAATTGCTCTACATCTATAATTTTTTTCTGTAGTAGTGAAAGCCATAAAATTAAGAACATGTAAAGAGAGTTACACGAAGAGTCAGGAGTATACTCAACTGTGTTGGTTGCGTCCATAGCTCTAGCTGGCTGTAACTACTGTAGCTATTGTTGGCTGGCTCCTGGCCGGTGCCTTTGGCACATTGCGCACACATTATTCTTCATCCAGGGGGGAAATCAGTCTCATCCGTCGTCTTACGGCCCCTTGTTTTCTCTCTACATGACTCGTGAGGACTTCACACCGCTCCCTCTTTTATCATTCTTATTACTTTCTTCTCTCCATTTTCCTACTTTCTTCCCGCATTGCTAGCTGTTAACCAGGAGGACGATGCGATCGTTTGAAGAAAAATCAGTGCCCTCTTGTTTTAGAGTTTTGATTTCTTTTTGACAAAACCGAAATTAGTGGTCAGTAAAGTCTAGCATTATATTTAGTCATGCAGCGAGGTGTGCACTTTTTGGTGCTGCGACACTGTCTCCATGCGTACTTTTTGCACGTCCAATTCACGACGTATACATGCACGACAGCACGAGCAGGATGGGCGTCTATTTCGATCAACTGTCTCCCTCCCTGCAGAAACTGTGTGGAACTTGCACGAGAAAGATGCGCGCGCGACAACACGAGGCTTGGCTTTTACTCTATTTCGGAGTGGAAGTTTTCAATTTGTGGGGGAGTGGAAATTTTCTCAGAACTGCTTCATTCAGTCCTAAAAGAAAATTTGGCGAGTAGCGGTTGCATTGGGCAGTATTGTCTCAAGTCTGACCTGGTTATATAGTACTCCCTCCGTTCAGAAATGATAGCTATATTTTCATCAGTGAAAAGTCAAGTTTTACAAATTTTGACCAATAATTAGCCAAATTATATGCAAGTTTAGGACTTAAAACTAGTATCAATAGATTTATGACTGTAGTCTTTTTTGAATGACATTGGTTTTCTAAAAATTGAAGACATATTCTAATAGAAATTGTTGGTCAAACTTTGTATAACTTGACTTTTCACTGATGAAAATATAGTTATTATTTCTGAACGGAGGGAGTATTAGCCAGTGATTCAACTGAGCGCAGCATGCTAGTCCAAAAACATGCTGTCCGGAGGATCTCTTTAAATTTCCTTGCATTTGTACGAGCTGATAGATTGACCTTGAGGACTTTGCACACTTGTTGATGCATCGTAGAAATTTCAGCCGTGCAGCACCTGCTGGGAATACTTCTCCCTCTGAGCATCATCTCTCTCGATCATCGCAGTATCATTTTGTAATCTGACATGCTTATATGTCGAGTGACGACGGAGGGAATTTACCAGGCCGGCAGTCTACGACTTGGACTCCCTGGCCCGGTCAAGCGCCGTCGTGGTGGCGGATAGTCCGATCATGTGGCTATATATATATATATATATATATATATCAGCTCCATCTCCGGCTAGGCCTGCTAACTCTCACACTTGGTGTGCATAACAAATCATGAAAACGGCCGGCGGAGTTACTACAAACGTCTCATCGGACAATTTAGCTACCACTAAAGAAATAGGCATGCTAAACTTGGGATTAAGGGCTTCTCCAGTGGTCATGGAAAACCGATGCATGCAATGGGCTGGCATCTCATGCATCGATTCGTTCCCGCTGCAGGATAAAGAATCTTTGTACAGTGCCATGAACCGATGTCCACAGAAGTATCGATGCATCAGAGTAAAATGTGATTTCTGCACAGTGTTTTCAACAGAGAAATTCCAGGGGCCGCGCCAGTGGTGGTTCAGTCCGGAGAGAGGCAATGGGATTTTTATTCCTCATGGCCCCACATGACGAGTCGACACCGCTGGAGTTCAGCGACTCTTCTCAGGTGCTTGTCTGCGTGTCTTCTCTTTTTCTCGATGCATCGGATCGCCGGTGGAGGTGCCCTAAGTCCTCTGGCCCTGAAAGGCAAAGCTATATATATGTGCGCGCTTGGCTTTAAAATTAAAGAGAACATTATAGATTAATTACATGAGATGTGATGATAATGACCTAAAAGAAGAATAAATTTATGTAGGATATAATTATCATCAAGATTATCAAAACATGCCAAACTATATAAGATGCATGTAGAAATTCTCTCATTCTAATTAATTATATTTGTCAGGAATACCTTCTTCTGAAAGAAAAGAAAACATTATCCGACTAGTCCATCAACCCACGCACCTGCATAGGCTACTATGCAGTTGAGGGATAGACTAAATCAATGTAAGTTTTGCTGAAAAGCGTATGGAATGATGCATGCAGGAGAATACTTTTTATATAAAATGGTAGTTGTGGATTACTTGGAAGTAAATATTTGGGTTTATTTTGGTTTAGTTTCTTGCAACAACAGATGTGAATAATTTATAATAAGTAGGTATTAATTTACTCCATCATGTTAATCTTTTCATAATAGTACATGCGGGTATTTAGGATTTTATTCTAGCTCGTCTAGTGAGGATGATTAAGTGGGGACTTCAAAAGAAGCCTTAAATTAGGAACAGTAAGATTTTTTTTTGCATTATCTGGCGTGTGGCTGATTGCCTAATATTAGCTTCTTACACGTCCAAATCACGATGCGCATGCAAATTATTCTTATCTGGATCTGCACCAGAAACTATCACGAACTTGCATGCTGCGGATCTTGCACTGCTTCCAGGTTTGAAAGATGCATCCAAAGACTTGGCTTTCGTCGTGGAAATATTTCGTCAACGAAAGAGTGTCGATGCCAACGTAGCTAATTTGGGTGAGCATATGCAATGCCGTCTCCCAGTCTTATCTCTGGAGTCATGGACCAATTAAGGAACTGCATGTATATGCCGATACATAAATTAAAGCTAGTTCAAAACAGGTTGTTCACAATTTCTTCATACTGAGGGGAATTTTACAAGTTTAATTTCTTCTCCCTTTCCAGCAGCTTGTATAGTGCGCATGTAGATGGTCGTTGGGCAAGAAAATCTCTTTGCATATGTAGCCCTAGGAACTTCTCGGAAGATTATCGATCTCATTCTTTATATATATCGATCAGTCATGGCCAGCAACAATTAATAATTCTACACTTAACGTCACGGGTGGATGTTAGAACAAAAACTAGAAAAGAGGCGGCATATATGTAGAAAATGCTATATATATTTCCTGACAATTTTGTATGAGTGTCCAATAATTTTACTACCTTTATATGGAGATGAAAGGCTCAGGTTCCAGTTGGATTATTCATCAGTCAGATATGAAACATGTGAATTGTATTAGTCAAAACTACTGCCAGTGTTAGAATTTTTTTTATCATTGGATCCACACTAAGAACTTGCTTGGTTCCCCGCCAGACATCGCCACGCCACGTGTGGCACCACCGCAGCTGTGGCGGCAAAAATTGGCGCCACAACTTGCGGTGAGAGCCTTTACTGCATGCCGTAGCTTTTTTGGCCGCCACAAGTTAGATGTGGTAATCAGTGGCTGAGAACCAAGTAGCCTCTAAGCTTTGTAGCCCATTCCATGAGATTCGATTTTGCACACTCTGAGAGCTCAGTTTCGTGCCAACCGAGAATACTACTGTACTATATGAGGTCAATTTCATGTCAACCGAGAATGTACAAACCACCTTATATTAATTACCACCACAATGTAAATGTACATGCCCATCCAATGGCAGACACTGATCCCGGTCCGGGAATTTAAATTTAGAAAAAAGTCTAAATTACCCCCTCAACTATAACCAAAGTCTAGATAACCCTTAAACTATTTTTTTTCAAATAACCCTCTAAACTATCTCAGTTAGTTCAACTTACCTCTTAATAGAATTTGTCTTTTTATATCTCCACATACAAATAGAGTTTGAAGTTCAAATTTTTCGGTGTAATAGCAGACATCATAACTTATGTTAGAAAAATATATTATGAATTTTTCAGTATTATTTTGATATGCTAGTACATGTAATTATAAATTAATCATAAACTGTATAAACTTAAGTACAAAAAATTATATGATATTTTTTAACATAATATACGATGTTCTCCATCATCTCACAAAATCTGAACTTAAAACTATATTTGTGTGTAAAGAAACAAAAGGACAAATCTCACTAAGGGGTAAATTGGACCAATCGGCAAAGTTGTGAGAGTAAATTGAACCAAAATATAATCTAGGAGTTAACTAGATTTTTGATCATAGTTGAGGGAGTAATTTAGACTTTTTCTTTAAATTTACTATAACGGCCTGCTGCTATGGTAGTCATGTAGCGCTAGCTTACGACTACGTACACGTTGACCATTCATGTAGCAATCGTACGTATCTTGCGTGCTTCAATTGTCTACGGCTAGTCCACCGGATAGCTAGCCAGCTTTATATCGCAGCCAGCCAGCACCCACCAGCAGCAGATTTGGCATGGAATTTATATTACTTCAGCTTGCGACCGATGATGGAGATATGCGCGCGGCCGGCCGGCGTGGCTGGCCGGGCATCGAATGCAGTACGCTGCTGCCCCGGCCGCCGGACAATGCAAAGTTTATGGTTCAGACAGGTAGCTTACAGCTAGCGACGTCCTGCCTGAGTCGCCGGAGAAGATCGATCGAAGAGAATCCGGCCGGCAGGCAGCGCCGCTGGCGCCGCGGCTGCCAGCCGATCGACTTGGCATCGAATTTATTACCATCTTTGCTTGGATTTAATTACCTTGCATATGCAGAGGAGATTTCATCTCGTTCATCGATCAGTCACCACCACCACACGTATAGTATAGCCTGGTAAACCCGGCAGAAATTACTGTGCAATGTTGTTATGTCCTCAGTCCTCGTTAGAGAGAGTGAGCCGGCCTGCTGCAGCTAGACAGCGGCTGCCGGAAAAAACTGAAGAATAAACGCCAGTACTGCACGTACTAGCAGTGCTGGAAATTTCGAGGAAGCCTCCATCGATCGATGATTCATACTTTCACCGATCGAGAACGTAACGTGAAACAGCATCGATCGGATAGTCTTTTTTGCTGTATCGATCTGTGCATGTTACTGACGGTCATTTCAGCCCACACATTTAGTCCCGGGCTAGTCTCAGGCATCACGACTAACTTTGCCCTGTGTTCTCGATCAGGAGCCACCATATATATGCGTGTGTGTATATGCCATGCCTGCATGGGCATGTAGCTATCCAACGAATATGCAGCTTATCTTTATCCATCACTGTCGATCATTTTCTTTCTCCTTTCTTATTTTTGCCGTCGTCGCTTATTTTTGTACATGCAATTATGCATGTGCTTCTGCTACTTTTTGCTGGCTCATGCATCTTTGCAATCGGAACTGCATATATGGTGCCTAGAGAGAGACTCATCTATAATACATTTTGCTAAAACAACAACAACGCTCATCTCAGTACACGAAATCTTCAGGAACTTGCGTGCCAAAAGATATCTGGGGTGTCGGTGTCTCGTCTGCGCTAGCTGCATCTCTGATGGTCTATTCTTCAGTTAGCTAGTTCGATGCTCCCAACTTGAAGAAGTTCTCCCTCTTTTTCCACAAGCTGATGGATGGATGGACCTAGCTCTCCTCGATTTGTTAAACCCTAGCTATAACCGCAGCATTGTCGTTTGACTTCGAAAAATCGTCGCTTGTATATGGTCGATGCAGCAGTCAGCAATAATGAATATCGATGCAGCATTATTCAGACTTTCCAGCGGCGGCAGCAGGGAACTTCTCCGAACATACATCGTCTATCGATCGATCGGTAGATCCTTAACGAGCTTGGATTGGCTGCATTGTTGCCTGTCTATTCTTAACATCTGATGATGATGATGTGGCTGCAACTTCTTCTAGGTTTTTTCTACGAGCTGCATTGATCGCGAGGGCGTCGACTTGTTATTCCCAACCTCGTACGCACGTACAAGCTACCTCACACGCAATCAGCATTAAGAGTCTTCAGACAATTTCCTCCGTACATAGAGCTAGTATATGAAGTTCTGCACTCGGAACTTCTCGGAACATCATGGATCAGTGTCCAACGTGAAAATTAAAGTCGTAAGACACACACCTACTCGTCTGCAATACGTATATATATGTACGTGGAGATGGGTGAGCTGACCATGTCTGCTCCGGCAGGAACGAGGTCTCCTTCATGGAACGGTAGAAAAATACTAGGCTAGCTACTACTAGGCTGGGCAAAAGCAGCATCTCTGCGGTTTGTGTCGGTTTGATTTCCTATGTGGTGAAATGTCTTTGCAGTTCTAGGAATAAAAATAGCTATTATTCTTTAGCTATTTTACGGTACATACTACCAATTAGTGGTATAGAGTAAAAAAAACCATAGTATAGAGGAAAAAACCCATGGAAATGGAATTGGAGATGTAAGAAAATATATCAAGGATCGCTATGTGGGCGATTGCTATGTAGGCGACGGAGTCTACCCTCTAGCATCGCTTGTAATAACTAATGGCCACATTCATCTTTTGACGAAAAGGCCGGGACTACTTTTCATTCTCTTGATGAAATATAAACCTCCCTTTATCTAAAAATCAAGGATCAATGTGATTTTCCATAATATAAACATTTTAATTACGCTATTTACCTTTTTTCCAAAATGCCCATATACTACCATACTGCTCACTATATACTACCATACTATAGTTAAAGTCTCCGATAGTATATAATTAATCTCAACAGTATTATTTTTTATACTATTCCTTCTTAGACACTAGTATAGAGTGTCGTAAAAGAATTATTATTTTTCTTCGGTGGCAGGCAATGTGCTTATCAACGTCAAAGGCACTTATATGGTCACTTCCTCAGTTTTAATTAAGATTGTTGGCTCAGTCGCTCGTATATTCTAGTATGGTCACTTCCTCAGTTTTAATTGAGATTTGTTGGCACTAGTATATTAATTTGAGTAGTGAGGACATTGTTGCATATATATGATGATACACATATGGTCTACGCGGCAGTCAGCAGTTAATATCGATGCATTCAGACTTTCCTGCCCTAGACTAATGCTGCTGGTAACTTCTCGGAACATCAACGATCGATCGATGATATATATGGTCTTTAGCTTGGCTGCATCGTTGCATTGTTATTCTTGACATGACATCTAGTGATGATGTTATATAGCAGCAGCGTTTTTCTAGTTTTTTTCTACGAGTTGCATTGGTCGCGAGGGCATCGACTCAACCTCGTAGGAAGGTATCTAGCTTAGAGCAAGTATTATAAGCGGCCGTATGTGGACTGAATGGTGAGGTGAAGAAGAGAGGAGAGGAGAGGAGAGAGAAGAAGAAGGCTGCAAGTTTATAGCTCGCTAAAACATAATAACCAATAAACTTTGTTAGAGAAACATGTGGGGTCATATATAAATAGTGAAGAGACCTAACTACATATATGAATAGGCTAAGAGAAGAGCTGCAAAAATTCATAAAGCAAGCAGCAGATTGTATTATTAGCCTTGCTCTCACATGTATGCAATCAGCTTTCAGAGTCTTCTTCAGATTTTTCTCCGTATATAGGTACGCCCTTAGATCGAATAACGAGTCGACAAATTTTGAAATTGGTGAAGACCCTATATCTATAGGTGTAGAATACCGAGTTCTTATAGGAGGAAGTAGAATAATTGAGTGTGTATTCATAGGAGTAAGTATATGCGTATACGTGTATCAGTGTCTGCGTGTACTGTATTTTGAAAAAGAAGTAGCGATCCACAATGCCCACAAGGCCACAAGGAATTACCAAGCCAAATTACTATGTTTTTTAACAACATTATTTATTTGAGACAAAACATTCGTCAAACTATATTTCTAGCTACATGTATTGTGAGAGACTCGTGCTTATGAGGAGCTCAATTCTAAGGCCCTGTTTGTTTCAGCTTCTGGCGAGCTTTCCGTGCATAGCTTTCCATATATCCGAAAGCCGGAAAGCTCTGAACAGTGGAAAGCTAGAAAGCTCATGAAAAGTGGCTTCTGGCTTTCCACTGTTCAGAGGTTTCCGGCTTTCGGATATATGGAAAGCTATGCACGGAAAGCTCGCCAGAAGCTGAAACAAACAGGCCTAAGTTCTTACGAGCTTGGTTAGGGTCATTTAATATTTTTAGGGCTTAGAATTCTAGGTTCGTCATCATTTTTCTCGAATACGCAGAGCTGAGTATCATTATATTTAAGGAGAAGAAAAGAGGTCCCGTACAAAACTTCACCCCCCCACTCCGGACAGAGCTGTGAGGGGCTGAGTTACATATGAGTTGTGATCCTATGAAAAACACACACACTTTGGTGAGGCTAGACCCCAAAACTAACTACACACACTCAACCTTCTGTTGCTCCATTGGCCAAGATTCGCATGGAGCGAGCTCCAGCCAGGCACCACAGATGTTGTTCATTCTTAAACTCACGCATAATGGTAGAGATATTTGGACTAGCACCATCAAACACACATGAATTCCGATGCTTCCATAGCGTCCAAGCGCCCAATATAACCACTGTGTTGAAGCCCTTTCTCTTGTCTTTCTCGACTGTCTTGCAAGCTTTCCTCCACCATTCCGCGAACACGTGCTCACGCCGACCCGGCGCGCTGGTCAAGAAGCCTAGCGGCGCTAGAACCCGAAACCAGAAATCTCGAGCAAAAACGCAGGTGGTGAGTAGGTGTTGGGCGGTCTCCTCTTCTTGGTCACAAAGAACACAACGATCAGGGTGGGATAAGCCGCGCTGAGCGAGACGATCAGCTGTCCACACCTTGTTTCGAATTGCCAACCAGAGAAATACCTTGCATTTCGCCGGGGCCCAGGTCTTCCATAAGCGACGCCAAGGTTCAAAGACAACTGATCCATTGAAGAAAGCACGGTAGGCTGATTTGGAAGAAAAAATACCCAACTTGTCAAGGCGCCATTCATGATAATCTTCCATACGGGACAGGTTGACTTCATGCAGCGCGTCCCAGAGTTGGAAGAACTCGTAGAGACCGATCATAGACAATCCTCCTTGGATATCCACGGTCCATCGACGAGTCCCCAAAGCATCTTGCACTGTGCGCCGCTTCTGAAATTTCAGAGGGACAGCAGCAACGACTAAAGGCTTGATCACCAATGCAGCATCCAAATAGCCATCGATCAGTCCAAAATCAGGTATTGTTGCCCTGCCCAACATGAGATGCAATCGCTAGGGATAGGGATCTCAAAGCCTTTTCAAGGGCGGTCAGGTTCAGTTTTTTCGAAAGGTTCGTCATCCTCGATCGGTTACGTTGAGACATGGACAACTGGGATGGTTTTTGAGAGGATGGGGCAAAAATGAAAGGATGTTGCTGGCTGTTGGCAGCGGAGGCTGGCGTTTGGGTGGGGAACGAAGTGGGGGCATTGTTGCCACAAATGGTTAGCGTCACGTGGCAATGATGGAGAGTAGTAGATCCAGTGACATTGGTGTCGTCTGATCCATACTGAATGCCATTGGAAGCGCTAGGGTTTCAATTTCATCACCATTCGCATATCCAGTATTTTGTTCCATACTTCCAACGGTCAGTGGATGGTGGATGCAAATGCATGTGCCGTGTCGGCTGTGACGACGGTCACTTCACCCTGCGGCGTAGGCCACTAAAACTCATCGATCGAGCGCTCTCTGGATGCCTAAGATGTTTTTAGAGCTCCTCTTATCACTACGGGAAACCAGTGGTTTGCCGAGTGCCTAAGGCACTCGGCAAACCCCCAAAAACATTCGGCAAACTATATGCCGTCGGCCGCCCACGGCATACAGCTCTCGGCAGCGCTTGACTCGGCAAACCCATGGTTTGCCGAGTGCCATCCGTCGGGCACTCGGCAAACACATATGCCGAGTGCATCTTGACCCTCGGCAAACGATCACACTCGGCAATATAAAGGTCGTAGACGGCGTGGATGAACGGTAACGGAGCAAACTTTGCCGAGTGCTGGCCGCCTGACACTCGGCAAACCCGGCCTATTTGCCGAGTGCTGCCCGCCAGACACTCGGCATATCCGGCCAATTTGCCGAGTGCCGGCCGCCTGACACTCGGCAAACCCGGACTATTTGCCGAGTGCTGCCCGCCAGACACTCGGCATATCCGGCCAATTTGCCGAGTGCCGGCCGCCTGACACTCGGCATATCTGGCCAGTTTGCCGAGGTAAAAACACTCGGCATATTCGGCCAGTTTGCCGAGTGCCAGGGTAAAAACACTCGGCATATACCCTGAGTTTGCCGAGTGTTTTTACCTGGCACTCGGCAAACCCATGACCAAAATGACAGAATTGGTCACTTTGCCGAGTGCTATGGTAAAAGCACTCGGCAAAGTGACCCAACATGACCTTTTTAATTTATTCGGTCACGTATAACGTACCCCAATCTCACATACATCACAGGCATCACATATATCACAATAAGTATCATCAAAACCACAAATATCACAGGCAATTCATATTGTTCACAACCACATTAATATCATAAAGACGTCACAACCACATTAGTATCACAACCACGTAAGTATCACAAATTCACAACCACAAGTATCATCACCACATAAGTATCACAACCACAGAAGTACGGCAACCACAAATGAAGGTAAAATGATAAGTCACTGAGGTGGGGGTGTTTGCCATGGCTGCGACAAATCGACGTCCGGATTGAGCTGGTTCGATGCCGCGGATTGAATCTGCACAAAGGAGAAGACATTGCATGTGTGAGACAAGTTTTATGTCAGAAACAAGTTATCATCTAAAGTTTTCTAAGATTTCTAAAGTTTTCTAAGTTTTCTTAAGTTCTCTAAGTTTTCTAAAGGTTTCTAAGTTCTCTAAAGTTCTCTAAAATGCTATAAAGTTCTATAAAGTTGTAAAGTTCTCTAAACTATAAGATTGTCAAAAGCGACTCACAGGAGAAGTATGTACTATCAGCGCTGGAGCGAAAACCATATGTGGCGGTGCAGGCTGACCCATCCTCTGAGAAAGACTCTGCATGTACTCAAACATCTGTTGCATCTTCATCTGATCGGCCTGCCGTTCGGCCTCGTACCTTGCCCGATCGGCCTCTCGTTCGGCCTTGTGTCTTGCCTCCATTTCCTCCCGTTCCTTCCTCTCTTGTTCTAGCTGGGTCTACAATATACCATCCCAAAGTTACAATGCAAATCAAACGTATGTACAAACAAATGAACGACGAATAAAACAGAAATTACCTGGAGTGTCTCCATCCGAAAGTATGTAGTGTCCGGCCGTGGGCGTATGGCGGGGCTCGAGCTCGTGCTCTTTGCTCGAACCTGGGACAGAGTAGGA
>CM014270.1:2652161-2756451 GCA_004135705.1 Alloteropsis semialata | reverse complement strand
GGCGGGCGAGCGTGGGCGAGCAGCGTCGGCGTGTGCGCGGGCGTCCGGGTGTGTGTGTCTGTGTGGCGCGTGGGCGTGAGAGGATAATACCCCCGGTATGCCGAGTGCCCCCGATCCGGCACTCGGCATATCGCCCGTTTGCCGAGTGCCCTCTGATCCGGCACTCGGCATATTCCGTGTTTGCCGAGTGCCGGACCAGGGGGCACTCGGCAAACGTTTTTTTTTCAAATTTCATGTATATTTTCAAATCTGATGTATATTTTCAAATTTGTTCCAATATGATTTGAAAAAAAAGGTTTAATCCACTCTACAATGTATATCTCATGATTATACCGACAAAAATCCATTATTTCATGTGATATTCGTCAGAATCAATTTATATGCATCACAATTTTGTAAGTGCAGCAAATAATTTAAAAATTATAAAATAGATCCAAAAAATTACCAAAACTTAAAATGAAACTATCTATGTTGGTTATTGCCTATAGAAAAAGTTGTGAAGTAAAACTCCAATTAGACTGTCACATTGACTCCAAATCTTAAAGATCACTTCTCGACTCTACGAATCTTCTTCGGAGATGTTCTGGTTTATAAGCATCGTACGAGATGACTTGTGCAAAACCTTCCCTACTTTTTACCACAGCCTCCACGTATGATATCATAAGCTCTAGACAAATCTCATGATTTTCAGACTTTATTTGTTTTTTCTACAATTTTAAAACAATACAAACACACGTAAATCGGCATGTTTCTTGTCCAAAAAGTTCCAAATTCACTTTTATTACACATATAAGGCCTCATAATAGACTCAATAACATGAATATCATTTTTCAACTTACTCTGTTGCTCAATTTGAATGACTTGCAGTTCAAATTTGACATAAAACAAAACAATTCATTTAAATGAAATTAATTAACAGAATATAGCAAATGGATCGAAAAAATACCCAATTTAGACATGGAGCAACTCATATTGTAAGTGGAGGAAAGAAAAAGTTTGAAAAGCGTAGCATGAAATATTGATTGACAGTTTGCCGAGTGTCAGGAAAAGCACTCGGCAAACATGGGTGTTTGCCGAGTGCCCAGGTATAGCACTCGGCATATTCCGTGTTTGCCGAGTGCCGGACCAGGGGGCACTCGGCAAACGTTTTTTTTTTCAAATTTCATGTATATTTTCAAATCTGATGTATATTTTCAAATTTGTTCCAATATGATTTGAAAAAAAAGGTTTAATCCACTCTACAATGTATATCTCATGATTATACCGACAAAAATCCATTATTTCATGTGATATTCGTCTGAATCAATTTATATGCATCACAATTTTGTAAGTGCAGCAAATAATTTAAAAATTATAAAATAGATCCAAAAAATTACCAAAACTTAAAATGAAACTATCTATGTTGGTTATTGCCTATAGAAAAAGTTGTGAAGTAAAACTCCAATTAGACTCACATTGACTCCAAATCTTAAAGATCACTTCTCGACTCTACGAATCTTCTTCGGAGATGTTCTAGTTTATAAGCATCGTACGAGATGACTTGTGCAAAACCTTCCCTACTTTTTACCACAGCCTCCACGTATGATATCATAAGCTCTAGACAAATCTCATGATTTTCAGACTTTATTTGTTTTTTCTACAATTTTAAAACAATACAAACACACGTAAATCGGTATGTTTCTTGTCCAAAAAGTTCCAAATTTACTTTTATTACACATATAAGGCCTCACAATAGACTCAATAACATGAATATCATTTTTCAACTTACTCTGTTGCTCAATTTGAATGACTTGCAGTTCAAATTTGACATAAAACAAAACAATTCATTTAAATGAAATTAATTAACAGAATATAGCAAATGGATCGAAAAAATACCCAATTTAGACATGGAGCAACTCATATTGTAAGTGGAGGAAAGAAAAAGTTTGAAAAGCGTAGCATGAAATATTGATTGACAGTTTGCCGAGTGTCAGGAAAAGCACTCGGCAAACATGGGTGTTTGCCGAGTGCCCAAATATAGCACTCGGCAAATTAATGATATGCCGAGTGCCTCACGGCGGGCACTCGGCAAACTCTGACGCCGTCCACCGGCGCGCGCAAGGGGGTCTGCCGGCCGGTGCCAGGTGGGGGCTATGCCGAGTGCCCCTCAGAACGGCACTCGGCAACTATCTCTATGCCGAGTGGGCCTGAGAGGCACTCGGCAAAAGTGTTGTATGCCGAGTGTCATCCTGGAGGCACTCGGCATACACTCTTTTTGCCGAGTGCCTTTTGTATGCCGAGTGTAATACTGGAGGCACTCGGCATACCCCCTTTTTGCCGAGTGCCCGATGAAAAACACTCGGCAAACTCTCGGGCACTCGGCAATTATGGGTTTTCCGGTAGTGTATATAGTACTAGAACATAAAGCGCGCTATGCGCGCCCTATCACAATTCTTTGTAGTTTGGTGGTCGAATTCATATCAACCGTATGAATGACAGTACTTAACTCCCTCCTGATAATATATCATCCTTACTATTGAGAGGACTATGCAACTTCGCGGCCATCACATATCAGTCACAAATTGGATGGTATTTCCAAATTACACAGTAGTAAGCTAATTTTTGTCAGACAATTCATTTGGAATTAAATTGCTTTCAGTAACTGAATATAATGTGACAGGGTAATGAGAAGTAAAATCGAAAAACATAGGACTCCAGTCCTTGAGCTCTCTACTTGCGGCTCTGAAAGCTCAAGCTGAAAAGGGGAAAGCTGAATATAAGTCCATTGGATACAGAAATTTATTAATCTTAACAATACTTCCCTACAGATGATCAAACACATTTGGGGAACAGCAGAAATAAAGTGAATTTTGTGACAACCAGAGAACTTGTGGCCAGCTAACAGAAATACTAAAAGACAGCAACCAGAAAACTTGTGCCCATGTAACAGTAATAAAAGACAGCAAAATGAATGTTGAGAATGACAAATTCATGATAATGTCTCATGAAAATATCTTAACATGTATACTATTGAATGAATGGCATTTGCGTTCTGTCAAGCCAATTATTACATTTGCTGATAAGCATTAGTAGCTGCCAAACATTTTAGCAGGTAGCTCAAATAAAAGTCAAGACTACTAAAGTATGAGTTTTCAGATATCATCTAAGAAGGAGCCTGTCATGATAAAACCTAAGCATAATGTTCTAAAAGTGACCATTATTTTCTACATAGCAACCTGGATGAGTTACACAAAGCAAAGGAAGCTGATTGAGAAAGAAAACGTCACAATCCTATGAACCGAACACAAAGATGCTTCTTGAAAGCTAATAAAGCTAGAATAACATGATTGCTTAACAGATATGAATGTGATCCAAGTAGTATAAAAATCTTACTTTTACAAAACAAAAAAATTAGACAATAACAATTCACAACTCAAATCTGGAAGGTAAATTAAAGGAATTTAAGGGTAATGATGCATCTAAATGGTACGTAGAAACTACCAAGCTATTAGTAGACCTACTCACTATTCAAATAGGGTTCATCTTAAGTCACCCTAGTCAAGGTTTTTCAATTCTTTAGCTGCTTAGGTTCCATATAGCTTCAATCCGGCATGTGCCCCTGCAACTTATAACAACCAAAATCTGTTATAGAAATCAGTAACTTTAGTTTCAAGAGGCAAGAAAATATTACAGTATAACATGAGTACATGACAAACTGCACTAATACCTATGAGATATCTTGGCACAAATTTTGGCAGCTAAGAAGGTAAACAGTGGTACCTAACCTTATACCAATGTGTTTGATGCAGCTGTACATGTACAATAGCATATTATCTTATAGTAATTTGAACAATGAAGCAAGGTCTGAAGTCTGAACTGGAAATCCAAATGGTAACATGTTCTGGGTAAACAACGACTATCTGAGTAAAAACATGACCATCTTCTACTAATCTGGACTACTGCATCATGTCATACTTACTGCTATGTGGTGTATGTCTTACTGAAAACAATCAAGGACAGGAAATATTTTCAAGTCCCATTCGTAATTATTTGAAAAGTTGCACATATGTGTACTACAACAAAGTAAAACCTGAACTATAAATCACTGGATAGTTGCGTGCCTTTCTACGGTTTTGATTATTAATGAATTAGAAGTGCCCTTGAGGCCTTGACATCCACCACAGTGTGACCATTACGATTGCACGTATAATACGGCATTGTTCATAGATCTGAAAGTTTCAGAAACCTTGAGCTAGTGAAAACAAACCTGGAAGGTTCAGAAATATTTACGTGAAGAAACCCAAAACAGAAGCAATATTCAAAGGTCAAAAAGATATGTAGAGATAAGCAGGCGATTAAATTGATCACATTTTCATCTAGTCTTAAATAAATTACTGAAGCCCATTGCTCAAATCTACAAGTGTAAGGCACTGCCATCATCAGTAAATGCATTAACATTTGTAATGATTACACTATAAGATTTGGCTAATGGGACAAGCGTCCATCCGTGAGATGTTTCCTGCTCAGACTCCATACAGACAACAGGTCCAACTTGACTAAATAACTAAAATTCAGTTGACTAATGAAAAGCTGTGTCTAGCTGAGCAAGAAGGTAGGCAAGCGATAGGGAACCAATAATTCCGTACCTTGCCGTCTCGCATCGAGAGGAGTGCTGGGCACCTCCACCCATCCATGACAGAAGCACGAGCTAGCACAGCAGATGTGGAGGTAGAGGGAAGGAAGCTGAGAATGCCAGCAAACAACGGCACAGCTCCAGTGGTGGAGGAAGAAGGGCTGCAATCGTGAATTTCTCTAGTACCAGATCGAAATGTTAGCGATGTAATCTGAGCACGTTACTTGGCTCTCCTTGTTTGTAGCTAGGTTAGTTAGTGGCTGACTGATTCAGCTCTAAACATGTATATGTACACCAGGCTACCGATGAATACAGGTTGGTTGTTGCCTTCTCATTTGCTTACATGGTATCAAGCGTTTTCTGATCCGATTCTTCCGCTGCCTCCTCGCTCTCTCTCTCTCTCTCGCTCCACGTCGCCGCCGCCGCCGCTTGCTGTGCCGACGCCATGAGCTCCTCCTCCTCCTCCGACTCCTCCTCCGACTCTGACACCGGCGCTCCCGTTCTTCCCAACACCCTTCGCGTCGCCACCGTTCCTGCTTCTCCTTCCATTGTCCACGGGATTAACATTCAATCTCGTGTTCCCGTCGTCCTGGATCTCAACGAGGCTAACTACACCGCCTGGGTTCGCGCCTTCTCTGCCGTGTTAGGGCAGTACGGCCTCGGCGACCACATTGACGGCACCATTCCTCCTCAAGGCGACTCTGATTGGGTGCAGAACGACTGCGCCATCGTGTCGTGGCTCTACAACCGCCTCTCCCCCGAGCTCCTCACCGCCGTCTCCACCGATGAGGACACCGCCTACTCCCTGTGGCGCGGCGTCCGCGCCCTCTTCCGCTCCAACAAACCGTTCCGCGCAGTCCACCAGAACTCCAAGTTTCGCTCCTTCATTCAGGGCGATCAGCCGGTGCTCACGTACTGCAACCAGATGAAGGCCATGGCTGATCGTCTCGGCGACCTCGGCACCACCATCTCCAACGACGACCTCATCTCTCACCGTGCGCACCGTGCTCACTTTGGCGACGTGTCGCAATTGGCCGGTGCACCAGCTCGACGTCAACAATGCCTTCCTTCACGGTGTCCTCGACGAGAACGTCTACTCTCGCCAACCTGCCGGCTTCGTCGACGCTCGCCATGGCGATCTCGTGTGCAAGCTCAACAAGAGCCTGTATGGCCTTAAACAGGCTCCACGCGCTTGGTATACACGGTTCGCCAGCTTCCTCGCCGACATTGGATTCGTCCCCACCAAGTCCGACAACTCCATGTTCGTGTTCCGACGCGGCGCCGACTCAGCGTACTTGTTGCTCTACGTGGACGACATCGTCATCACGGCATCATCAACAGAACTTCTTCGCCGTCTCACTGCTACCATCAACGCCGAATTCAAGCTCAAGGACATGGGTGACTTGCACTACTTCCTCGGCATTCAGGTGCAGCGTTCTAGTGACGGTTTCTTTCTTCATCAACACCAGTATGCCCTTGATCTTCTTGATCGAGCTGGCATGCGGGACTGTCGTCCATGCTCTACGCCAATCGACACCAACGGGAAGCTCTCTGCTACCTCCGGCGACAAACTGAACACGGACGACTCCACGGCATATTGCAGTATCGTGGGCGCGCTTCAGTATCTCACCATGACACGCCCAGATCTTCAGTATGCCGTTCAGCAGGCATGTCTTCACATGCATGCACCCACAACTGATCATCAAACTCTGGTCAAGCGAATTCTGCGCTACGTCCGTGGTACAGCTACTCTTGGTCTTCATCTCCGTCGATCTGCTCGCCTTGATTTGGTTGCATACTCGGATGCCGACTGGGCCGATTGCCCGGACACTCGACGCTCAACATCAGGATTCTGTGTCTTTCTCGGCGGCGCCATGGTCTCCTGGTCTTCGAAGCGCCAGTCCACTGTATCCCGGTCCAGTCTGAAGCCGAATACCGTGGTGTCGCTAATGCTGTTGCTGAGTGCACCTGGCTTCGCAATCTTCTTGGTGAACTCAGTTGTGCACCTGACAAGGCAACGGTGGTGTTCTGTGACAATGTCTCGGCCTGCTATATGAGCACTAATCCAGTTCACCATCGACGGACTAAGCACATTGAACTTGACGTTCATTTCGTTCGTGAAAAAGTTGCAGTGGGACAGTGTCGTGTTCTTCATGTCCCCACTTCTCAGCAGTTCGCCGACGTCATGACCAAGGGTTTGCCATCATCCAGTTTTGAAGAGTTTCGTAACAGTCTGTGCGTCTCCGAGAACATCAACGTCCACACTGAGGGGGGGTGTTAGCGATGTAATCTGAGCACGTTACTTGGCTCTCCTTGTTTGTAGCTAGGTTAGTTAGTGGCTGACTGATTCAGCTCTAAACATGTATATGTACACCAGGCTACCGATGAATACAGGTTGGTTGTTGCCTTCTCATTTGCTTACACGAAAGATTCATCCAAATTGAATTAAGTGTATTAACCATAGAGGGCCTGCCTCAGTTGCCTCTGCGGCGTGAGACCACGCAATGGGAGGAGAGGAGAGCGGCACCTCTTCGATGCGCCATGTCCCCGCGTCGGACACGGTGGCCCACTCGCTCGCTCTTCCACTGCCGTCAGTCAAACCACTATAGGGAGCAGCACGCGCGCGCTGCAGGAGGCCTCGCGTCAGAGCGCAATGGTGGCCGGCCGGATCGGCCACTGTCAAGGCTGGATCTGGTCAGTGGTGGAGCTTGAGCTCGCGATGTCGCACCGGCCGCTTGCGCCTCGCTGGCATCGCCGGTACTCGAGATCGTGCTGAACTTGCGCTTGCACCACCACCGGAGAACAGGAACGCCTTCAGTCCGAGTGCAGTGAGGAGAGAGCGGTGGCGGCGACGGCGAAGAGGAGAAAGTAGGCAGAGAGGGGGATGAGGGGCTCGGAGGGCAGCTAGGTTGGCTCGGAGGGTCCCCGCAAAAAAGAACCAAAATTTTGTTTTAGAAAAAAATATTAAGGAGTAAAATATAAAAACTTCGGACGTGTTAACTGTACACACCCAACGAGATTGGACTGTTGATTCATTTTAAAAAAATCTAAGGGTGTTTCTATAAAAGAGACATCTCGAGTTAGCCCTCTATTGCTGTGCTCTCGCGCGTGGGGTTCTCTTCAGGGGCTCAGGGCGATGTGGCGACGCGCCAAGGGGCGAGCGGGGCGGCAGTTGCGGGCGTGCCAGGAGGAGCCAGCTGCTTTTAAGAAACCCGGATATATTCATGCATGAACAACAAGACATGTATATATATTTGTTCCAAATGATAACACACAAACTTAAATTTGCAGCTAGTAAACTAAATACTCTATATATGACTTCTAGGTACACCAATTAAACCATGGATATATAATGAAGCGTCATGCAAATAGTAAACTAGAAAATGTCAACAGTACACCTACTAGTAATTGATGATACTAAAGCTAGCATTTTTTTCACGAGCTAGTGTTCTAGCCTGACAACGGGCAGGTAAATCAATCCACTTTTGTTCTGAAATGGCATCATTAAGGAGGTGCTGAATTACTGAATTATATTCCCCATATAAACTGCAGTGCCTGATTGTCATCAGAGCTCGAGCTAGCCCTGAAGGACTGCATGCAAGTGATGGAGATTGAGCAGCCAAGCCGCTCGACGAGCAGGATCTGTAAGCAGCCTCAGCCTCCGGGGACGGGGACTTTGGCCTCCGACGCCGGGGGCGGCGGCGGCGTCTTCCTCGCCTGATCGGGCGAAGGATGCTGCTGCGCAGGCGCAGGCGCCGTCCAGTTCTCCACCTTGAACACTGCCGTCCCTTTCGCCGTCGCGGACCGTGGCAGCTGGCTGCCGCTGTACGAGTCCTCCATGTCCCCGCTGGAGATCGTGAACCCCACGGTTGCCGGCGGCGGCCGCGCCACTGTCGTGATCTCGATGACCGGCTTCTTGTTGGCGTTCTGGTCCAGCTGGTAACTCGGGAGGAAGCTTCCTACCACGACCTGGCACAAAGCCCCCCATTGATCAGGTTGCAATTAACAAACATGCATTGCTGCGTCATCATGGACTAATGAATATAGTTAATCATGTAATTAACCATAATATATGATTCATTTCGCGTGTGTGTTTAGATTTCGATGCTGGGTTCATGTACCTGGACTGGGCTAGCAGCCACTAGGAGGCCGGCAACTCCGCCTCCGATGACCCGGCCGTCGGCGGCCGCCAAGGAGACGCTCATCCCACCGGAGCGGCTCCTGGTGCCGCCGCTATCGGTCGGAGTGAAAGATCCAGACAAGGAGAGCAGCTCGAACCGGCCCTGATTTAACAGGATGCTTGTCAGCTAAAAACCATTACATAATATAAAAATAATCGTTTTTAGAGATTGAGGATTCACACAAGTTTTTCTGTAAATAACACGCATCTTCTCATAGAAAAGATGAAAGTCACATGAGTCCAACTCCAACATGCATGTGTTGTCACTATTAATTTGAATATAGCTATAACACACATACAAGCACTATCAAACAATGATCCAGCTGGGCACCAGTTTTCCCCGTGACAATATACACTAACAAGTACCAACGCATGACTAAAGCATATGTATAATTCTACATGTATATAGTTTCTCTGCAGCTTCTTCGTGCTGGAATACTGCTACTCTCCATCGACTTTCCATGCATTTACTTTTCATCGCAGGGAGCGGAAAGGTCCTGATCAGGATTTGGCCCTATAGTCACTTAAGTCAAACCATATAATATTCTATAACACATACAAAGGTCTGGTTTCCAATTTGACCTTTTTTTTTAGTTTGCAATTGCTCTGAATTCGTAGTAGCATTTCTACTGCGCAGCCATAGCCACCTGATATTCGATGCACTTATGTCAAACATCATAGCTAGACATTCAGAGGACCAATTGCTTACCAAATTTAGTTTTGTGAAATGCAGTTTGAAATTTAGTGGGGTTCCTTTTGAGCGGTTTGTTTTCTTTTAAGACATGTACATATTTGTTTGCTCTCTAATGAAAAGGCACAGCATCAGCCAATTGCCCTGAAAAATAGTGGGTACAATGCAAAGTTTTTTTTCCTCGAACTATATATATTAAGAAAAAAGGGATTTTAAAGAAATCCCAGGATACAACCAGGTTTTGTTTTTCTTTTTTAGGGAGGAAAAACCTGGGCAGAAGAACCCTCTAGTACAACACAAAGTAAACCAGAACCTTGTAGAGTTCTTCTGACTTTAGCATTTCTCCTACTAGCAAAGCCATTATTAAAGTTTTAAACTGACGCTGCTGATGGTCAATTAAATGATCAAAATCTGCAAACATATTTCAGCACATATTAACTTCAGAGGATGATGATAAATTTTCGCATTATTTTGTTTATTCAGTTATGCGGATCATTCATGTGTCGATCCATCTCACAATCGAATTTAGTTTTTTTACAATTAGTAGCACAATAACTTCAACTTGCAACCATCTCTGCCACCACAAACTTATATGCAGCAAGCAGCACTTGATTTGTTGAATACCTATCAATGTTTTTTTTTTCTAACCATATTCGTGGTGGCACATGCAAACAAGAAATTCACCATATAATGCTATGAAGAGTATGGATTTAGTTTTGGAGGGTTTTAAGTAATGTAGAATGAATAATGGATGGTTGTGGCTCCCCTTGAATGAAATAAACTACAAGAACTCTCTTCAAGGAACAAATGTAGAATAAAAAAAAAGCGACACACCAATATGATAGCCGACATGGGAATTAAGAACTAAATTAAACTTCATCCATTAGTTTCACTTCTTAACATGTATATAACTTCAGAAGTCAATATGGACAAACCTCATAAGTAACTGTACCACCTAAGGAGTCCTGTTGACGTAGTGTAACATTTGCAATCACACCATTGGCAGAAAGAATGCAAATTGCCCTTGGGCCTTGTTGGGAGAAAGATATGACCTTCATATTGACATCCTAGTAGATAAATAGACAAAGGTTGGTAAGCATACTGATGAAATTAAAATGAAATTACTCCATAGAAAAGGGATGTATAGATTCCACACATACGAAGTAGATGAAACACATGGTACTTACCTCACCAGCAGCAACATTAATGATATGAGGTGTAAAATTCGCGCCAGAAGCACAAGCTACCAATTCACCTGCCCATCAACCAAAGAATCTTGTTTCAGAAATGGAGACAGAATTATCAGGATAATGTTCACTTCGAATATTTTCATGCGTTTGTTTTATCAAGCATAAAGGGGAAATACACCTGGCAGCCTTATTACAGAAGCAACAGTCCTATTCAACTGATTTATCACAGCTAGTGTTTTCCCTCTTGCCCAGATCAACAATGCACCGACGATCACGTCAATCTGTATATATAGTGTTATACTGTTCTTTCTCTTTCAGAAGGCTTTGAGGCTCAGACAAGAATTCTGACTAATTTGTCAAATTTGAGGAGAGTGTAAAGTTTATAGTTGCAACTGTGGTTGAAAAAAATACCAGCCAAAAAAACAAGCAGGAACGGTTACTGTAGCAGAACCGACAACATAGCGTAGCAGAACATGTGACTGTAATCTCCTTGGTCTTTGTAGAGATCTTCTAGTTATCCTATCAAATTATCTGGCTACCCATCCAAACAGTAAAAACCTAAGAGTGCAATGCAAAAAGACGACATTTGAAATCACTTCCATAACACGTATATAAATATCACACGTAACCCATGCCCATCCACCCAAGCAACCGAACAATACATCTGTTTTCCTCCAAAATAAATATGCTTGCAAGAGACATCAACTTATCCAGCATCGCTATCAGCCAAAGTTTCTGTCCAACACACAGACAAATAGGTTTCCAAGCCACTCAATTGCATCATCTATGACAACACATCAATCACATATTAATATGAGTGTTTACTCTCGTGAGGTTCCAGCTACATGTGCAATTCTGCATCAATCAGGCATTCAGGCAGGATCCCTGAACGGGCATGGCAGCTCCAGTTTCACTTGTCTCTCTCTTTCTAGAACAAGGTATTGGTACAAGAACTAAGGCTTGAAAATGATTCTCCTTTGATAGTTCATTAGGTGTTGCATAAGTAGACTGCCAGCGTGTCACAGCATGAAGGATGAAGGCCTAATCTGAATTCTGAAACCACTTGCAAACCACAAACAAAAGACGACATGGGTACCCAACCTGCCCCCACGTTTTCAGAGAACATGAGTACTACTGAAGTACGGGTCCAAAGCAGAACTACCTGAACTGAAACTAGGCTGCATGTCTCTTTCAGAGTTTCAGTTCACCTACCTAGAATAGCAGAACTCTCACCAACTATGCTCCGACAAAGCAGAGTTTCTTTGACTAAAAGGTTGCGACCTTTCAGTTTGGCCCCAAATTCCTATCTCAGATCGAAATTGAACGAAATGATGGGGAATTTTCTCAAGATTAATCGAAAAATACCGCGTCCAATTGAGGCATGAGGAAGGAGGGCGTACCGAGCGGCCCGAGCTGTGTCTGCGGCGGCGGCGCTGACACGACCACCGCAGCCGTGGGCGCGGCGGCCGTCACCGCCACGGATATCGGCGTCGCGCGGCTGACGAACCCCACCGGGCGTCCCCTGCCCCGCTTCATGACGGCCCCGACGGCAGCGGCCGGCGTGTACTGCGCCCCGCCCGCGTCGTCCGGCACCGACGCCGAGATCGGCGTTGCATTCAGCGGCCGCAGCAGGCTCCCGTCCGGCCCATACTTCCGCGGCCTCCCCCGCTTCCTCTTCCCCTCTCCTCTCCCAGCAACAGCCGCCGGCGCCGCTGCCACGGCCGTAGGAGCAGCCGGCGCAGGCTGAGAGCTCACCGGCGCCGCCGTCGTCGTCGTCGTCTCCGGCGCCGGCTGCGCGGCATCAGCCGCAGCCGGCGAAGCCTCCGTTGTCGCCATCGTGGGTTATTCTCTGAACACTATCTCGCGCCTGGTCGGGCCGTGACCATCAGAGTCTGACGCTCTGATTCTCTTCTCCTCGCAAGCGCGATCACGAAGCTGAAGGCCTGAACTCGCCTCGAATTCAGACACCCAACCCTGAATTCAGAGCCCAAACTGAGAGTAGATGACTCTGCAACCTAGCTGCCAACACGCGTACGGTTCTCCGGCGAGCTTCGCGCTCGCCGGCCGTGTTCCGGCGACAAATTCAAGAACAGAGGCGACAAGAGGAGAGAGGTAAAGGAAGGGGACGAAGAGATTTGGAAATGCAACGAGGAAATAAAAGGGATCGATTGGTTTTAATTTAAACAAGGACAGAAAGTATTTAAAAATATTTTGCAAATGGACGGAATTTTTAAATTTTTTAAGTTTGTTAGGTTTGGTGATTGGGGTTAAATTAGTGGGATTTTTTTAATGGAGAAAAATAATGGTGGGGCTTATTGTTTAATTGTTTCCTTGTTTTGTATCGTCTATAGGGCGAATTTTTAATTATGGGTGGTGCTAATTTCGAAATATGCGGTGTGACACGGAATTAATTTATGTTTTTGTGTGTTTTTATGGTTAGGTCCTTAACGATTTAATTAATTGCAGATTGGAGAAGAACTTCGTGGTGTTTGCATAAATGCATCCTTCCCGCTTTCACATTCATAGGCTGCATGGAGTGTATGAACAAGACAAGAGTCTTGTTAAGCATGTTTCCCCCCCTTATTTGTTTTATCATGTTGTAAGAATTGTAAAGAAATATTTACAATACTGATTATAGGCGATAAAGTCCATGATTCATGAGCTTACGTTTGAATTTCATAACATATTTTTTCTCCATTTCTCGAAGTGTATTAATCTATATGCATTAGTCACTGAAGTGGCGGTTCTCCTCGCAAAAAAAAAAATGAAGTGGGCATGGTATTCAACCATGTTGGTCAGAATTCAGAAATGATTACAGATCACGAATCAGTCACCGTTGATTCTAGTCCTGGAAAGCAAATCTATGGGCTTCAGGACCTCAAATTGCACAAAGACAAGCGTGTTTCCGCAAAACAGCCTTTTTATATTGAGGTTTCTTTAATTAAAGCTCTATTTTATAGCCTAGCTAGCGACGGAAACATTAAAGATATGTATCTAAAGGGCATATATGTGGAAAGCAAAAGTAGGACTTTTGGTAAACTAAATTTATACAAATTATTTATGGGAAGTTTCTTTGGTGGAAAAGAGCCTCTTGCCCACCACTGCTGAACTACTTCTTATCTAATAACTTGATAACTATTAAATTAATTCTTTAAAATAAAAATATTGATTTTAATTTAGGTAGCTTTGCTGCCACCACACATGCTTATGTAAATCATGCTTATCAAGAAGGTTATGACTAATGAATACTTCAACTTACCATAAAGCTTCATGTCAGCTTGGCTCACTGCTTGCCCTCTTTTTAATTCTTGACGTTCCCACTGTATCTAGATGATCTATATGTAAAAGATAACATCGATGTAATTCGCACAAGAAAACATCGACATAAGATGCTTCTTAGTCACAAATCATTGCTTTGCATGACAATAATCATATGGTAAAATATCATTTCATTTCCCTATCCAATATCGACGTATTATTGACCAAACGGGGTTAATAATTAGTGCTTGGTTATGACTACAAGATATATCATTGAGGCAGTTGGATATGGCGATACTATTGTTATCTTAAGCTAGGATCGATGATAACTCCTTCCAATAAATATAGAAATCAACTTTGCACAAGAAAAGTCAGTACATGCCAAACTAGCTTTAGCGCAAGTGGCAAGGATTAGATTATCCTATTCGATGGCCATATTTCAATAGCACATCGATTTCAAGTGTTTTACAATAGTTAAGTAGTTTGGTTCATTCCCACAAAGAAAAGCTGAACCTTTTGGTTAAAAGAAAAATTAAAAAGGAGAGACCAGCTAGTTAAGCTCTATTCTTTTACCCAAAACTGCACAACGGTGGCTAGCAAAGGAAAAGAGGAATGCAGCAACAGCAATTAATCAACAATGGGGGCAAAACGTAAGAACTTTATTTTCAACCACAACATATGTATAATCTTTCTTTTCATTTATTCATGTTATGATACTTTTTAAAAAAATTCAGATATCTATCTTACATTGTTAATTCCTTATGTATATTCGGGAAGGGTGTAGAAGCACTTAGTTTATTGCGATTTCCAAAGTATTCACATGCACCTGGGCCCAATTTCTTGCAGCCAAATTATATATGTTAGCACATCATATAAAAAATGGTAGGCTATAGAGGCTTAATTTGACTGAATTATATTATAGTGGGGGACAAAATTTGACCGATTTGATATGATCAATAGGACAAGATTATAGTATCTTATTTTACACGAATTATGGATTTGGGTGATCTAGGTGGTGTAAATTAAATTATTATACGATTACAACTTTAGTCAGTGTGACGTGGTAATAGTATTACATTATTTCCAAAGGAAAATGATGTCGATTGGCGAGTTATTGTTCTCTCACTGCCAAAAGGTTTTTTAAATCATGTGGCACATGACGTGTTCCTGTTTGTCCATTAGTTTACACACCCATGTACCAGATAAGTCCTAGCCAACCGCCTTATTTTTTTCCAAACTTTTTTCTTTCCATATAAAACTAGATGATTTTTGTATACTTTAGAGAAATTATAGATATGTTATTCATTTTTTATCCTGATGGAATGATGCAATTCCAAATATATTTGTCTTGTTCTAATTTTTTTTGTTGCTTTTGTCTCTAGAGCTCACAAATACGACGCGAGCCACCTAGCATAAGATAATGGGCGGTGAAAATTCCAAAGTTCATATATATCTTATAATACGGTTTTGAATATTTTAGAACACAGAAATTGCACAAATTCAAAAATAAAACGCACTGTTTCCCTGTGATATTCTCGTCTCGTGTAAGTGGAATTCTTGCGCTGGGTACAACAACAGGCCAGTGAGGGCCTCAGGAGCAGAATGAGTCCAAATGGCTTCATCCTGGGCCTTGCGAAGCCCTTTGCACCAATACCACTTTCTTTTGGGCCGGTCTTCCATGGGCTGGCAAAATGTTGGCATGCGTGCCATGGACCACGCACGTGAGCATTTTCACGGGCTGACAAATGAGCAAACGTAGGGGCCAAGTTTGCAAATGCTGTCCAGGAGTCAGAGCATGCAGTGTCCATGTCTGGTTTTGTTTGTGTTGGAAAATGGCTCTGGATCTGGGAAGACGCGGTTGACTTTGTGTGGCCAGACTGTCCCGGAGTTGAACATATATATTTCATTGATGCAAAATGTATTTGTGTGCTGGTATCCCACATGCCTTGTTTCATTGCAAACAATTGGACGGAGTAGCGCCCAAGCAACCATGCACTCCAAAAAATGAGGCAAGCAGTTAGGATTTAGCAAGAGCAACATTCTTACCAATAGTTAAGTAAAATTTGTTTGTTATTAGTCTAGTTTTTAGTGAAATTTGGAGCCACACAACCACCTAAACCAATTATTACAAACCATAATCCGACATTAATCGTCGATAATTAGTTCTAGAATTTTACAAATTGTATTAAATTCAAGCTACCCCTACGTTCATCCACGCACGTGTCAATCTAATACTTTTTTTTTGAGCACAATATTGCTCTTAGATGGAGGGAAATCCTTAACAAACGTGTCAATTTTTTCCTCTGTCAAAGCTAAGCTTAAGACCTGGATACTAGCTCATACCGACAACAAAGCCGTGCTCGTTATGCAAACGTATCCGCCGCCGCCCGATCTCGATCCAAGGCTTCACGTCACACTCTCCCCTTCTCTATCTCCCACTATATAAAGTGGGATGGTCCCAACTCGCCGCTACCACCTTCGTGTGCTTGCCTGATCCCACGGGCCCACAAGCCACGGCGGCCACACCACAACGACACTCCCCGAACACGCGCCGCACCACCCCAATCTCTTTGACCTGACTGACCCCCGGCCCCCGCAGGGTGTTCGACGCTTCGCCCCGCCCGCGCGCCGCCACGCCATGGCCTCCTCCGTCTCCGCCGCCGCCAAGGCCTCCGCGGCCTTCGCCCACAAGGTCCGTCCTCTCCTCCCCACTCCTTCCGCCCCAACTCGCATCCCGTTTCTGACCCGCTCGCTCGCTGGCTCCGTCCCCTGTCGCAGAAGAAGCTCGCCGCGGCGGCGCCGGCGCCGACGCAGCACCGCGCGGGCTCGGGCCGCCGGAGCAAGGCATGCCGCGTGCGCGCCGTCGCCTCGCCCGTGCGCGCCCCCCGCGCGCCCCTGCGTCCACCGGCTCGGTACGCCCGCTGAATCCCCCAACTGTTAACGCGCTCCCCCCAAAACTGTTGCTGCGGTCGATGTCGCGGCTGATGTGCATATGCGTCGGTTCTTCTGAATCTCGGCTCAGGTAAAGACGACGATGACGATGACTGAGAAGATCCTGGCGCGCTCGTCGGAGCGCGCGGCCCTGGAGCCCGGGGAGAACGTCTGGGTGGACGTGGACGTGCTCATGACGCACGACGTCTGCGGCCCCGGCACCATCGGCATCTTCAAGAAGGAGTTTGGCGAGGACGCCAAGGTCTGGGACCGCGAGAAGGTCGTCATCATCCCCGACCACTACATCTTCACCAGCGACGAGCGGGCCAACCGCAATGTCGATATCCTCAGGGACTTCTGTATGGAGCAGAACATCAAGTACTTCTATGACATCAAGGACCTCAGCAATTTCAAGGTATGGCTGCGAATTTCCTGTTCAGTTCATTCAATTGATATCTCAGCTTGTCTGCTTCATGTCAAATTTAAGTTGCTATTGCAATTTTTCTTCCAGCTGAAGCTACATTTTCGAGTTGTTTGCAGGCTAATCCAGACTACAAAGGTGTCTGTCATGTTGCACTTGCTCAAGAAGGCCACTGCCGACCAGGCGAGGTACCTTACTGGCTGTACCAAGTTCAGGTAGTCTCTGATTTTACCATACAGGAAAGGCTAACTCCTATTGTTGTCTAGGTTCTCCTTGGTACTGATTCTCATACATGCAATGCTGGTGCCTTTGGTCAATTCGCAACTGGAATTGGAAACACTGATGCAGGTTTTGTGTTGGGCACTGGAAAGGCTCTTCTCAAGGTATGGCCAATGTTTTATTACTTCCAGATAAATTTGAGCACCAATCAGACTTGCAGAACAAAAAAATTAAAATAAACATACAAGACATTTATTTGTGGGGGTATAGGTGCAGTTTCTCACTAAAATGTGATTATATTTCATTGATGTATCAGGAGATTGTCTTCAGGATAATGAGATTTTATCAGTCAAAAAACTTTGTTCAACATAAAATCAATATTAAAGATATATTTCTTAGAAAATCAGTAAAATGTTATTATCGTTTGCACTGACATGCATTTCCTCAAAACACAACAATAATAGAAACATCGAGTGTAGTATTCAGTTAGTCCTGTTTATGTATTTTATGCGTTCCATTTTTGTTTTGGACACCCTCTTATCGCTTTGTCATATAGGAGTATCATTGATACACTCCAGCCGCTTCCAGAAAAAAAAATAACACACTGTTTTTATGTTAATCTTATTTTCAGGTGCCACCAACTATAAGGTTTGTACTGGACGGGGAAATGCCACCTTATTTACTCGCAAAGGATCTAATTTTGCAAGTAAGCCTACAAGCTATGTTCAAATTCGTCTCTTCGGATCTACTTGTAGCTGGGACTTCTTATTCATGTTAATTGCAACTTACAGATTATCGGGGAGATTTCTGTATCTGGTGCAACCTACAAATCCATGGAGTTTGTTGGATCAACCGTGGAAAGTCTAAATGTGTGTTACCTGCTCAAGATTAGCTTAACTAATTGCAACTAATACACTATGTAGCATTGAACTAATTCCCTTTACGCACTTGCTAGATGGAAGAGCGAATGACATTGTGCAACATGGTTATTGAAGCTGGGGGAAAGAATGGTGTTGTGCCTGCTGATGAAACTACATTTAAATACCTTGAGGTACAGAACTAGCCCCTGAGCTATTGATAAAACTGAGGCCATGTGCTTTTCTTTCACAACATTGAGATAGTGAATGCTCAGAAGAATTTGCAAAATATTTTTTCATGACAGTTCTGACATCGTAGCTGTCATACTGGTATACTGCAGGGCAAGACATCAGTTGATTATGAACCTGTATACAGTGATGCTCAGGCCAGGTGATTATAGACTGCCCTTGCTTTTCTTGTCTTTTAGCTCATGCTATGCATTGACTTGCATATTAGAGTTTTAAAGATATTTCCCTTACAGAGGCATGACTCCTTGTTAGGCAGCACTGAAATTTAAGAATAAATGGATGAATTGTACTTATTCAACAAGTTTGTCCTTGCTTTCTGACAACTTGTTCTGAGAGTTGATTATGTTATGCATATATACAAGAAATAGAGAGTGATTTCCTTCACAACTCTTTTTTTAAAGATAGGATTCCCCACCTAAATGAAAGCATATAAAATTTGCACAGGCAATTTTTGCTGGGGACACCAGCTGAGTATAACAGCACCAAACATTCAGCTAAACCACTACCTAACTCCAATGGACATTGACTACATTCAGCTAAACCACTGCCTAACATTCAGCTAGACATGGACCATACAGGCCAATTGGGCAAAATAGCTACAAGTATTCTCTGTGCGATTTTTTTGATGTGGCATGTGCTGTGCATAAGCTATTGATTTCTTTCTTCTTGTATTTAATTGATTTTTTCCCTTCAGATTTTTTAGTGACTATCGGTTTGATGTATCCAAACTGGAGCCTGTAGTTGCCAAGGTTTGTTAATGTAGTCTATTGCAAATCTTTATCTTGGATTTGTTGATTTTCCTATGAAAACAAGTGATAATTCTTCATGAACTGCAGCCGCATTCACCTGACAACCGTGCTCTAGCAAGACTGCAGCCGCATTCACCTGACAACCGTGCTCTAGCAAGAGAATGCAAAGATGTCAAGATTGACCGAGTCTATATCGGTTCTTGCACTGGTGGCAAGACTGAGGACTTCCTTGCTGCTGCGAAGGTGTTCTTAGCTTCGGTAAGAATCTTGAACTCTACTATGGTGTATATGCATGCTGGACAATACTCTGATGATACCTGCAATGTACTTTGAAACTTGTACTTTATGCATGTACTCCCTCCTTACCGAATTAGAGTTAGTTTTGGCTTTGTCCTAAGTCAAACTTCTTTAACCCTACCATGAAGTATGTTTTGATGTGTTTTCTTTTTGTACTATAGATGTATGTACTTGATCTTTCAAGTCATTTTATCCCATGACTACTTAACTGCAAACTTTTTTTCTTAATCTAGGGCAAGAAGGTTAAAGTTCCCACATTCCTTGTCCCTGCGACACAAAAGGTAAATGTACTTATCTAGCATAAAATATCCTGAAGTAACACTGTAACATCCTATAGAGTTGTTTCATATTTACTGAAAAAAAAAATGTGAAATCTCTGCAGGTGTGGATGGACTTATATGGCCTCCCTGTACCAGGGTCTGGTGGCAAAACTTGCTCCCAGATATTTGAGGAGGCTGGATGCGACACACCAGCTAGCCCTAGTTGTGGTGCTTGTTTAGGTGGCCCTCGCGATACATATGCGCGCATGAATGAACCAATGGTAAGAATCTTATGCAAATCTTGAAGCATTTGTGTAAAGTAGGCTTGGTACTTCATGTATACCTGGGGCGAGGCTATTATGGTTCTATGTACATAATTAGTATGATATCTCAATTCTCAAAAGATAAAATAATTTATCTTGTGCCCATACAAATTTCACACCATGGACTCTCTACCTGCTATTCCGAATATGCTTACTTGGGTACAGAATTGCTACCATAGTTGCGTTTATGTGCTATGTTGCTGTTCTAATGTCATTACTAAATAATTATGGCTGGAAATACTGAAAGTAAAATGCTCTCTTGTTAGGTTTGAGCTCCTCCTTAGAATACACTATTACTAATAGACCCTTTTGTAGATGCATTTTCTTCATTAGTTATTTTTTCCTACGGATTTTGTTTATGTCGTTTATGTCAGTTGAAACTTCAAATGCTGTAGAACCTTTTATCATTGATTGAAGTCCTTGTCTGTGAAGGCAAACGCAAAGCTCCGAACTCTACTTTGATATCATTGACGGCTATGAAGAAGTAATGATTTCAAGCACTTGTATAATCTGTATGCAGGTCTGTGTGTCCACGACGAACAGGAACTTCCCAGGCAGGATGGGGCACAAGGAGGGGCAGATCTACCTGGCATCCCCCTACACCGCGGCCGCGTCGGCCCTGACGGGCTATGTCACAGACCCCAGGGACTTCCTCATGTAACGACCTCGAAACAACAGAGTTCCTGATGTAACAGAGTGCATGTACTTCTGTTTTTCGTGTTGAACCTTAGTTTAGACGTGCCTCTGGATGAGTAATAAGAGGTTCCGCTTTCTGGCATCTGCAATTCGTGAGGCTGTCATGTATGGTTTGCATCATTACAGAGTGTACTATGAAGAATAAACATGGCTGTTACACAAGGAAAATGCATTCATCTACATATATACCAGCAGCTCCTCTCTACTGAATCCCTCCCTCTCCGTAAACGGAGGTGAACCGCCAACTGTTGCCGTCCGACAAGTTGGTGACACAAACAGTAAGCGAGAGTTATCCTCCAGGTGAAAATAAACCGGAAGCCGACCAAACGTTTTTCTAGATGAAAGAAAAATTATATTTACCATCCACTCTTTACATAGATGACCGCACAATTTCAGCATCGGCGACGGCCATTGACACGATGGGAGTTGGTATAATGAATTTTTATGTTAATTCTCATTTAAAATTCGGTGGCGTGTACACTGATAGGATTTTGTGCTCCAATTCGAAATAAAATCGCACAATCCATTGTTTCATATGTTAATCCCTCGTGTCTATACGTGCATACGCTCTCATTGGCGTTGATTCATTATACTCAATTCAGTGACGTGTACGCTGATGCAATTTTATGAAAAGAGTGAGTAAAAAGAACAAAATGTGTGATGGATATGGCAAGGAATCCACTTTGGAGCGTAAGACATGTATATATATATTATTAACACCACTGGATACAATTGTACAATTTTATGTACATACTAACAAGAAACAAACTTGATGATTCATTAATCTGAGGGAGGGCGACTGACACGATGCTGCTGCTTAATTATTTGTTAATACGCGACGGAGAAGCACTATACGCAAGGTTACTACTATACGTACGTGGGTGCGTTCTCGTCCGTATATATATATAGACCACGTATGTATGAATGCCATAACCACGTACCAGCTGCTAGCTCTCTCTACTCTTTCTAATTCTTCTCTAAAGGGGCACGTATTCCTCTCGTTAATTACTTGCTTAATTACATTAGCTTCCCTTTGTATCAGTTAAGTTCCTAGAAAAAACAGAGTTCCCTTGCATCAGAAATCTTGATTATTAGTATCTCGATACAAATTAATATACCTAGGCTGTTGACATTGTTTTGAAAAGAAAAACAGCCGTCTTTTCTATACATTTCCTCCCTTTGCTTTTGGTAGGCGTATTGAGATCATTGGAGATATATATATAAGAAGCAAAAATCTTATTCGACGCGCGCGCGCCGCGAGCCTGTAGCGGCGAACGGGTGACGTGGCTCGTTCCCCTCCACTCGTTGCTTCCTTCAACCTGCGAACAGGAGGCGAGAGGAGGCGAAGGAAGAAAAATCAAGAGAGGGCGGCGAGGGAGGACGGGGAGGTTGCCGGGGGGCCGAAGAGCGGTGGTTGGTGGGCGGCACGGCCGGCCCGCCGGCCGCGGGCGGCGGTGGAGGCGGCGGCCCTTATGGATTTGGGTTAGGGATTTGGGTTTTCGGATTTGGGGGCTTCCATGGCCGGCGGGACTAGAGGGATGGTCGGCGGCGGCGGCGGGTTGTGGGCGGCGGAGGCGAGCCGGCGAGGGCGCCGGCCGCGGAGCGTGGGAGGATGACCGGTGGGCGGGGTAGGCCGCGGGGGCGTCAAATCAACTTCATTAGGAAGGGCGGGGAGGTGCGGCGGGGGCGGGTTGTGGGCAGCCTGGCCGGCGGCGAGGTAGCCGGCGGCCGGCGGCGGCGGAAGCACTGGGCGGAGGAGGTGCAGGCGAGAGCGTTCGGAGGAAGAAGAAAAACAGGCGGAGGAAGCGAGGAAGAACGGATAAGAAAGAAGGAGAGCGTTCGGTGGGAGTGGGACCCGCGCTCGCCGCGTTCGGCTCGATCGCTTGATAGAATCCCCGTATAAGAAGTCTTAGCAGTCTACTTTGACTAGCAATTTCTCTTGCAATACATTATTAAATATAATTCATTCTTGCATGGTCAATGTTTTTTTTATTAAAAGATATTTGAAACAGTAACTATTCAAATATTTTTATACACTTAGTTGTTCGTCAAATTTTGTGGGGTTCAATTCTTTAAAAATGTAAACAAATGGAAAGATCGTTAACTGATGCATGCTCGGATGCTCCATGCGTGGAATTGTTTCTGATGCTCGTTTGTAATCACAGCAGCAGTTTTCCGGCCGGGAGCGAATTGAAGACACCAGTTGGTGGTAGCTATAATGCCGGGTGCGACGCCGACGTCGTGGCCGCTGCTGGTGGGGCAGCCTTATTTCCAGGCGTACCAGACCAGATCATCACGCGCGCGCCCGGACGTGCACATCGTCGAGCTCCCGGCCGGCGCGACCCAGCCGCCGGGCCCACCAGACGATGCCCGCGTCCGCGTCTTCATCAACCACCTTTTTCATCGTTGTCCCGCCGGCGCCGCACGTTGGCTAGCCTGCTAGCTGCTGCAGGCCTCTTTCTTCTGCTACCATCTATAAGCCCACCAACATGTCAAATAATGAACTGTGTGGACTTTGCTCTACTATATTTTCACGTGTTTAAATTGCATTTTCTCGCCGGTCATTATTTCTGCATCCTCAGCTAAAAAAGTACTCCATCCGTATCAAAATAGTTGTCGTTGTTGATTTTTTCTAAAATGTTTGGTCTTTCTCCTTATTCAAAAATTTTATGCAAACATGCAAAAAAAATAATTCACACTTAAAGTATATATAATGATAAAGAAAATCACAAACAAAATAAATGACAAATACATAACATTTTGAATAAGAGGAATGTTCAAAATCGTGATAAAAAGTCGACAGCGAGTCGGCAACAAATATTTTGATACGGTGGGAGTACTTGTATAGGGTGACCTGACTTCTTTTATCATCTTAATTCTTACACTCTGTATTCCATAAATAATATACCGATGAATGGTCTATGCTCCTCTATCATTTCTAGATCATCGGTATGTTTGAATTCACGAGTAAATTTGAATGAAGGTAGACTCAATTTACGTTATGGCTTCAAGTTAAACCCAATATTTAAAATTTATTTTCTTGTTAATGTGTTTTCCCCCCTAATGGTAGCCGATAGAGAAAATTCTTCTTCTATGCTATCAAAAAGCTATAACATGCTCTCCATGCCATCGAAAAATATATAGCTTCTTTTCGTTGTCATTAACTTTCGTTCCTTGCATGGCACTCTCCTGAGATGGCTGTCGCGTAGCACTAGAAGACATATTTGCCCTTTGGGCCTGCATGTCAGGTCTTCCTAGCCTATACTAGAATATTAACAACATATCCTACTCATGTAATTTTCTTTATTTGCTCCTAAATATTTATATGAATCTCTTGGATATTCCTGATAAACCAGAGTTGTCAGATAGCCATCACGAATCCATCCCCGTGGTTGAACAAAGCTCGTCTTCAAGCAAGATAAGTGGAGAAAAACAATCTAGTGTTGTACCAAAAAGCTTTCGAGTAATTTAAAGAACTCCTAGGCATGGATACCCTTTTCAGTCATCTTGTGGTTTGAATGAATTATCCATGTCTAGAGATTATGTATTGGGTTGATATGATTTGTAACATGTAATTTCTCTAATATTTTCTAGATATTTGCACATTGATGTACTTAAATTCCTAAGGGGTGCACTTGTCTGGTTTTGAGGCTTAGAATGACCCACAATCCTGCCAACCCTAGCCATCCTCATTATTATCCCATCTATACTTCATTACTGCATCAATATTGTTGTCTTATTTTTTTCAGCTATTTAGACATCTAAATAACTTCTAATAAAAAGTTCAACTAGGAACTTGTGTAGACATCATCAACACCTACCATTTCTATATAAAGTTTGTCTTTATCCAAAGTCCATATTTCCATTTATGAATTTTGAAGCAAGGTGAAATTCAAATTATGAACTTAGCAATGCATAACAAAACACACAATCCTTTCTTTCATGTATTTTCAATTGATGCTACAAGTTATAACCAACTATTTCTCACTATGGAAGATAGCATTATCATTAAGAACAAGCCACAAACAAATGAATTTGTCTCAAAGTTTTAAAAAACTTCAAACTTTTACCTTCCTTTTATTTGAAGTTCTTTAATTTCCCAAAAATGATGCTAATCCAACACTCAGCCTATACTAGATCATGTTTTAAAATGTTCTACTAATATATATTTGTGGAAAGCTGATACCTATAGAGTTCGGTAGGTCAAAACAATCCTAGTTAAACATTATATTCAACATATTACCAAATTAAAAGAAATGTCTATAGTATTTACTGATACTTGTAAACAAGACCATGAAAAACAAATAGCAGAAAGAGTGGAACACAAACATACAATGCGTGCGGACGCAAACATGTTGCGGAAATGTGCAAAGGAAAAAAAAGAAGCAATGCCGATAGGCAAACTAAATCTTTGTTATTTGATTGCTTATTGATGCAAAACAAAGAGTGGTTATTCACAATGATGATCATGAAGAACTTCCTAGGATGATCAAGAATATATATAGAGTAGATTTCTCATTTTCTTTTATTTCCTTTTTCTCATCAATCTTTTATGAATCCCTGGGATATTCTTGATAAACCAAAAGTTACTAGAGGTAGTGATCACAAATCTGCCCCCCTCATGTGCGCTTGTCTCCAAACACGATAAGTGGAGAAAAATGTGCAGGTGTAACAAAGAACTTTCAAATAATTTATAGAAGACTTCTCTCTCCATCGGATGACTAGGGACTAATAATTATTGCTGGACCTCAAGCCAACTTGGCTCTAAGCTCATCGTCAATGTACTGTTTTATCATCTTTTTACAATGACTAGTGGAGATGCACGTGCCGAGGCACGTGTATAGAAAACCTCGCCCAAATCCTCCACCGCGGATCGTCTGCCCCATGTCGTCTCTCGCCGTGATTCACCCGGTCCTTCACGCCGCCGCTCGCCGCCCAGGTATCAGCCGCAGCAGCTCGCCTCAGCCTCCGCACCGCCGCATCTCGCCCTCGTTCGTCACCGTGGCTTGCCCCGCCGTCGCTCACCGTGGTTCGCCCCCACGACGTACCTAAGGAGGGGCGGGCAGGAGGTGTAGAGGCGCAGCGACGACGGGCCGAGCGACAAGGATGATGATGTCCCTCGCGAAGGGAGCTCTGCTATTTGAAAAATATTTAAAGCAAGATGTAAATGCAGCAATTTAAAAATATTTAAAACTTAAATTTAGTATCTAACTATTTAGCATCACACAGATTACAATTATTCAACAACAAAAAAACTTTAGTTCACGCCACACTTCTATTAGGACTTGCTAGTTGACTGGATCCACCAGTGATCTCTCTCCCTCTTCTAATTTGACCCACTTGTGATATCCTCCTCTTCTAACTCAATCTACCCGTGATTCCCCTCCTCCGTCCTCTCTCACTCGCACTCTCCTTCTTATAGCTTGATCCACATGTCATTTATTCATCCTCTCTTACCTGTGATTTCTCACCCCCCTCCCTCCATCCTCTTCTAACTTGATCCACTTATGATTTCTCTTTCTCCTAACTCAACCCACTTACGATTTCTCTCTCTCAGCTCTCATTAACTCAATCTACCTATAATTTCTCTCTAATTAACTCAACCTACCTATAATCTCTCTCATAATTTGGTCCATGTGTGATTTTCTTTCCCTCGCTCTCTCACCCCTAATTTGATCCGCGTGTTATATCCCACATGTGATTTTAAGTAGAGACAACATACATAGAAAAAATCTCATTAAAAGTATAAGAGAAACACATCCCAGAAACATCAAATGTCACTTTTTCAGCACATGGTAAGAGTACTAACGAGATATACGCCATTTCCCACAAAAATGTTATACTTGTTTCATTCCAAAGCGGAGAAGCACGTGCCACAAGCACGTGTTTTCAAGAAAACCTAGTAAGCAAGATATTTTATATCTATAAAAGAATAAAAGAAAAATCTATATTAACAAGAAATGTATACATTCTGCAATGAAGTATTTTAAGAAACAAAGTTACCAACAATATACCCTCAAAATACATTCCACAATGACGTATTTTAAAATTATTTGCTAAAAAACGTTAACCCAACACTGAGCGCCAATGTTTGGTACCCTTCAAATATTTTCCTAATTCGGCTCCTCAGGTTAACAGAACCACACAGTAACAATAGCAAAATCAAGATACGGTGTTGGTGAGGTAACACGACATATGCCCTCAGGCTTCTCCAATGTGTTGCACTCACCATGTGACAGTGCAGTATCGTGACTAAATAAAAACAAAATATGCAGAACAGGTAACATGCCAACAATGATTTGAATATCCTTCGCTCCTCAACATTTCAATTGCAACTCCTTCCCTCCTCGTGTATCCAGTAGCCTAGCAATTCCAAGCAGCAGTGAGGTGATCACCATGGCCATCCTGGGTCTTTACCTAAGTGTTCACAAATCTGCCAACCTTGGTTAACCTGACCCAAATCCAATGGGACAACAAGACAAGAGCAATGCAAGAAGTTGTTACCTCTCGAAATGAAAACGATGATGTCCGGCAAGATCTCGTTGAAGCCAGCCACCACGTCAAGTTTAGTGATGAACTCTGCATCCAAAATGAGTGAATCAAGAATTGATCAGGCTACACATCTCAAGACTGTGGAACAAGAATCAAAACATATATCGAAATTACAAACTTATCAAGAAGAAAAGGGAACAAGTATACACCAAACTCAAGAGATTGTGGTAGCAGCATCCCCTACTACACATAATAAAATGGCTCTATGTTCTTTACATTCAGAATGTTCATTTTCTTTTACTCCCAAAAAAGTACACCAGAAAAGGTTTATATACCACATATGGCCCACTAATTTCCTGCCATGAATAGTTTTTGAAAAGAAAATGGCACTTATAATATAGATACCAATCCACTGCAGTACAAGGATAGTGTCTATATTTTTGTGCCCATAAACTGCCACTCACGTGACACGGTGTAGAAGAAATCAGCAATTATTTATATAAAGTAAACCAATGATTATCCAATCATGAAGAATAGTAAAGAAGAGACATCTGGTATTTACGATCTGCAAGATTCTATTGCCCCACTGCAAAGTCACTGCAACAAGATCAGTCAATATCCCAGTAAATATATAGATCCCCTCAGCAAGGCCACCATGAGCAGCATGCCTCTATTGGAATATGCAAATCAGTTACTGCCTTACTGATCAAAAACCAATCAAGCGGAAGAATGGAAGATACAATATAATATACCAAGAGATGGCACTGTTAACTGATGGGAATATGTCCAGATTTCGTTCAAATCTTATTGTCGCCCCGTCTCTCTGCAGCTCATCCCTGCAAAAATATATTCTGAAAAGACAAAAGCAAGATCCCAAACACACAAATCAATATAGACAAATAGAAAAATAGGATTGATCTAATAGGGGGAAAACGAATAGGCAATGCACCAGAAGGCCAAAGGGCAGGGGCTCGAGGGAATAACGAATAGGCAATGCACCTACCTAGAGGAGGGGAGGTGGTTACCTCCCGTGATGGAGGCATTACAAATCGAGGAGTCCTGGCTGCCGTGGCATATCCTATGAGCCCCACCGTTCCCCCTCTATCAGCCGCCACTACCAACTGCCGAGCCACCACCATGGATCCCTGAATTAGTCTTTGAAAATCAAGGATCCCTGAATCAATCGAAGAAAATCAGTGATGATGGAATAGAGATAACGAGAATGGCTCTGAATGGGGGGAGCGGTGGTGATGTGGATGGAGAAGGGGCTCAAGTCGGAGTGGCTGGGCCGGTGGCAGTTCCCGTTGCTGGCTGATCTCCAGGCACCATCGTCAGCCGCAGCCGCCAATCCGGAGCAGTTGTAGTCTCTGCCCATGGAGGATGGGGAAGCCAGCAACGTTTTCCATCTCATCTAGTGGCCGCCGCCGCCAGCGAGGCAACGTGGACAAAGAGTGTAGATCGAGAAAGAGATGGAGGGCCGGCCTGCTCGCTGCCGGCACCTGCTACACCTCTTCTGTCGCCGCCGTCGACTCTGTATGCTCGCGCCCGGCCAAGGAAGGTAGCGCAGACGGGGAGGGCGGCACGATGCGGATGGGGATTGACATGCATGGCATCGGCAGAAAGTATAGAAGCGCCTCTGCAAATCTGCAGTCCTTGGCCGGACCTTACCCCTTCTCATGTCCTCATCGCCGATCTCGGCGGCGGCAGAGCAATTGGCGAGGATCCAAGCGGATCTTGGTGCCGCCGATCCATCTGCAGGTCGCCCTGTCGCTGTTGCCAGCTTGCCGTGCCGCCGAGACCATGTTCCGCGCGGCAACGGCCTCCGCCCCATCCACACCCTTCGACCGTAGCACTCGGCGGCGGCGCGGTACGGCTCCAGCGACGTACACAGGCGAGGTGGAGTCGCAGTGTGGCAGGACCTGATAGGGGGACTTGTGGACGAACGGGTTGGGGGAAGGAATGGGGACGGGTGCGGCAGGGCGACGCGCCGGCGCAGATGGTTAAAGGGCGGCATCGAAAGAGAGGAGGCGGCGCCGTGGGCTAGGAATGCGCGACCGATAGAAGAGGGAATCACGGAGGCACCGGATGACTGGGGGACCGCAGCGCGTGATTGACGCGAGCGGCGAGGCAGACGGCGGGGAAGGGTGGGCCTGGCGGGTACGACACAGAACCTCGGTGACAAAAAATGGCACGAATCGGTGGAATGGGCCTGGCGGGTACGACACAGAACCTCGGTGACAAAAAATGGCACGAATCGGTGGAATCCTTCTGTCCACGATGTTCTCCCCCCTCGGTTTGGTCTTCGTACCACCTGATGAGTGGCCCCGCTACTTCCTAATGTGAGGTGCGGGTGTGTTTACTGCTAGGTGCAAATTGATTTTAATTCTCTCACTCTTTATAGTATAGATTTTTATCCATTAGGTCCCTTTACACGTCATCCCATAGTTTTTTTTTGCTGCAAACTATCGAATGAAGCGCATGACAAATCTACAGATTTCTATTCATGCCTTCTGAAGCTTAAGTCATACCGCACTAGTTTGTTGAGTTTTGTGAAGGATATTTGGGTTTTTGTCAATGATGATATAGAAATGCCAAAAACAAGATACGGTTTGGGGTTGATATCCAGCAATGTTTGCAAATTTTCCAGTTAACTTCCTTATGTGGACTTGAAAATTACTTCCTTATTTGGCCTTGAAAATTAAATTCCTTATTTGGCATTCTTATATACTTATTGGAACTATAATTCATCTCTTAGCCAACTCAGCGGCGTGTATGGTGACGCGATTTTGCAACAAAGAAAAAGGTGAGATAAAAAAGAACGCGCAATGGATATATGGCGCCAAAACCGGCCGGAGCTGGAAACGCACGTATATGTGCAAACGTATATGGAGAGCTGGCAGACATTGCATGTGCTATTTAATTTTAGTGTCTGCATGAGAACAAGAAAGAAATTAAATTAATAGACACAATTGACTGTGTAGAGAGATGACGACGATCGAGCGCGGTGGACACAATGTACGTGCTGCTCGCTGCATGCATGTATGATGTATATATACTGGTCCCTGGATATCTATCTTTAGAGTGCCATAGCTGCTAGCTCTTGATCTCTTGCAGGCTGCAGCTGCAATGCCGGGTGCGACGCCGACGTCGTGGCCGCAGCTGGTGCTGGTGGGGCAGCCGTACTTCCAGGCCTACCAGATCATCACGCGCGAGCGGCCGGACGTGCACATCGAAGAGCACGCGGAAGGCTCTTTGCCACCGTGGGCCGCCCCGCACCAACCGTTGGCTAGCATATATGCAAGGCTCTAGCGTCAACGTACAAAACAAATAAGCGAGCGTGACCTCTCGATCGATCGCCATGAATTGGGACTATATATCCAAGGTGTATATGTAGAGCATTGTGCATGCTCGAGTCACAATGTATGCAAGTCGTGTGATGAATCTTGCTATCATATATAGTAGAATCGAATATATGTTCCGGAGGGTGTACCAATCATTATTGGCATGTAGTCCAGTTTCAGTGCAATTATGTATTGTTCACAAAAGAAAAGGCTAAATCACTGGCCTCGATGCCTGTCATTGTCGCGTGGAGCCGAGGCTGCCAAATCAGCCTTGCGGGCTTGCGGCTGGGGCACCTGGGGTTTATTTGGGGCCTTGGGCCAAGGTTGAAGGATGCAGAGAAAACCGACAAGGAAATACTAAAAACCGACAGGAAAATTAGTAATTTCTCTGTTGGTTAAGCTATATCCGTAAAAAAAATTCTACTACCCACAGGACTATTCCAGTTTCCAGTAGTGGTAGTTTACGTATTATCACTGGTAAAATTCCGAGTTAAAGCTCACATCGTAAACGCTATCATTTTTGTTTTATTAACTCTAAAGTCAGAAAAAAAAACGATTCCTGGAAATCGGGAAATTCCATTATCATTTTCATCCCTGGAACAATCCAACAACTTATCGTTGTCTAGAGAGGCATGCGGCTGTTGCATGGGTGGCCTCTGCTAGGTACTCTCTCTGTTTCAAACTAGAAGTCATTTCTGAGAGTCAAAACCATTTTAAATTTGACCAAAATTATGTAGAGGATCATGAATAATTATGGCCACAAAAAAAATATATATATACACACACTATGAAAATATATGTAATGAAAAATCTGATAGTACTTATTTAATATATAAATGGTGATACTTTATTGTAAAAATATGGTCAAACTTAAGATGATTTAACTTCAAAAAAATAGTTGGAATAATTTACTTTCGATCTGCAGTTTAGGCCTATCGACAACGCTACAATTCCATGTCCATCCAACACGGCCGCAATCGGTTGTAACACGTAAGTGTATGCACCTAAGTTGTAACATAAACCCATCTCTTGTTCTTCTCTATCCCCCGATCCGTTCCATGTTATAAACTCTGACTGTGGGTACGCGTGTGGGTCTCCTCGATCTCCTCCATCTACCCCGGCCCGACCGCCGCCGATCGAGCCCATGAACACAAAACCCTAGTTAACAGCCAAACAGCATGATCAGCCGCTATGCGTGACGACACGGAACATAGGTTTATCTCTCTCTCCCCTCACGACTTCCCCGATGTCGTGGACTGCGACGGCTCCTGCCGCCTCGCCGTCGACGGCCGCGGCGGCGTCCCGTGCCTCCTCCACACCGGGCTCTGCTGGCCGGAAGACTCGCTGACGATCGTCATCATGGACGACGACCCCGATGGCGACCCCGACGACTTCACCGTCATCGACAACCCCGACGTCTGCGCCCACGACCCGGACGTCTACACCGACGAGTTGCTGGAGGAACTTGTTCTAGCCGCCTCCCTGCCCCCAGACCATGGACTGCAGACCACCGGGCGCGGCGAAGGGATCTTCTTCGGATCGGGGAGCGCGCCCGACATGGACGCTGCTGTCATGGGTTGCGGGCGTTTGCTCCGGCGGCGCGCCACGGCGTTTGCTCCGGTGCACGCCGTGCTGTCCGACAGATCCTCCAGTTTGGAGGCCGAGTCGCTGCGGCCGGCCTCGCGTCTCGTTGTGCCGAGGAAGAAACCGGAGACCGAGCCGCCGCCGCCGCCTGTCTCGCGGTTCGTCGTGCCGAGGAAGAAACGGGACAGGTCCGTCAAGCGCGGCAAGCGGTTGTGGTCTCTGGATATCCAAAGCCTCATCCCCGCATCTCAGCGCAATAATCCTAGCGGCGGTCACGGGAAGGACGACGACAGCCGCCGCAACGCCCATGGCCGGCGGCGCCTGCTTGGAGCACGGCCGAGGAACAGGCAGACTCAGAGGCGGGCATGCAGCCACTGCGACAGCACAGAGACGCCGCAATGGCGCGCCGGACCAGACGGGCCGGGCACTCTATGCAACGCGTGCGGCATCCGCTACACGATGAACAAGCTACTGCCCGAGTACCGGCCGTCGACGAGCCCTAGCTTTCGGAGTGACAAGCACTCTAACCGCCACAGGAAGGTGGTCAGGCTAAGGGAGAAGAGGGTACAAGAGAAGATTGTCAATATGCCGGCGCCAGAGCATGGTGAGCTCATGGATGTTTGTAAATATACAGCTAAGGAAGAAGAGGGTAAAAGAGAAGATTGTCCACAATATGAGGTCGGAGCCAGACCATGGTGAGTTCATGGATGTTTGTAAATATATATCGACAGGCCAGTGACATGACATCCAAACAATTTCATTGTAGGCTATTATATTGTTTTTATTCTTGATTTGGATTCTCAAGATTCGTGGATGTTTAATTGTAAATACATGTATCAACGTGTCTCTGATGACATGGCTAATGGCATCCGATTGATTTTATTGTAGTCTATTTATTATATATTTTTTAAGGTTTTAGAGATGCTACCGATTTGTGGTATAGCTTTTGTTAAGGTTTTAGAGATGCTACAATTTGTGATATACTCATCGACTTATGTAAGCATCATATTAAATTTGGAGAACATTGTGTGCTACATGTTACGAAAATATTGAAAACATGGATACATTATCTCTTTGCGATGTCGGGTGATTTGGGGTTTAGATTCTTTCCTTACTTTTATTAATATATATTTGTATCTAGTGTTTTTAATTGTAACGTGTAGTGTAAAAAGAAAGATGTGTGACGTGTTGAATAGAGTATGTATGTAAAGTGTTGTATTGTGCGTGTAATTTTGATTATATATATGAGCACTACAGAGGAGCATTAGAACACATCTATCATAGTTTGCATATAGTTAGAAACATAGGTGGACCCTGACTGCCAACATGTTTGATCTTTGATGAGATGTTATATATATGTAATTAATTAAGTGAATGGAAATATATATTTTTCTTTTGGTTAACATGGTCTGGTAATGATGGGCAGTGCATTATATTCAAATTTGTGCCTAACCACACATTTACATTCAGATTTGTATCAGAGTGATTCATAAGCCATAAATATTTTGCGTCATTGACATTTTATGGTCTTAGGGTTTAAACTTTGATCATTGTTTTATTAGAGTATAGCTATAATAATGTCTAATGAATCTGTGAGACTATGAATATTTTGTCATTATCAAAGTATTTTGCAAGACAAATTACAAAAATTTGTCTATATTTCCAAACTACTTATTTTGGTAATTGCTTCCAGTCAAAGTTTTAATGATCAGATTTTGGTCAAAGCAACAAGTATTTTTTTGTGACCGGAGGAAGTACTTGTGTAGATGGGGTACAAAATGTGACAAGGCAAAAAAAAAAAGATTGGCAATTATGCTCGGCAAATGAAACAAAGGACTTCAATTGACTCTAGCCAAAACAAATTAAATATATCTAAGGGGACTTTCAAGTTGATCTGGTGCTCAAACCAAGTGATTTATTGTAGTCTCATAAAGAAATTAAAGAGTTTTAGTGAAACTTTTTAAAGGTTCATGGATGCTGGTGAATATTATATATCAGCGTGTTGCTGATGACATAGCTAACTCACATCTGATTGAAATAAATTAAAATTTGAAATCTTCATGTTTTGGTAACATTTCTTTTCAAGTTTGCAAAAACAAAACGGTTGGAAACACTCTATATGCTCCAACTATTTAATTAGCAGGCAGATCTTCATATTGATAAATCACCACGTGTGCCTCACACACCTCAGTAACGAGGAGATATTTAGCTATTCAGTTACATCTGTACAAACAACACACACATATCCAAAGACCATAATCACGAAAGTGCACCATGGTTATGAATAGATCACGCAAATCCGGCTGAACTCTTATTGTAGTTTGTTGTGCATTCTGCATGTTTAAAACACTCTCCACAAGGAACCTTTGCAAGCTATTTAATAACACTGATATTTAGCTGAACTTCATACAAATTTAGGGAAGTATCCATTAATGGTTAATTTACAACAAAAAAGAACAATCATGAATTGTGGATGTAGCATAAATGGAAAATTTACAAAAACAGCCTAGTTCTCTAGTACCTATCTCCTACACACGTGCATCTTTGCTACTCTCCCCTCATCTTTGCTCCAAGGACGCTGCATCAGATGAGAAAAATATTGCAGGATCATCAGAAGCAAGAAATGAACGGCGGACGCATATATTGTGGTTTATGGACCAAACACGAAAAAACTTAGCATGAAAGTCAACACCATAAAACTGCTGCCGTGCTAGTATTATCTCCAGCTTGATCTTGGTAATTGTAACATGAAACATTCAGGAAAAAAAAACACAGATATGCATGCGAAAAGGCATAGTAATAATTATGAACCTCCTTTTGCCAAAAACAAATTAAGCTCTTCAAGACGTGGCATCTGGAACCTAATTATAAAGGACTTTACTGTTTAATGTTATTCGTTTTCCTCTTCTTGTACTTCAGTCTGCAGCAAATGCAGGATTTATAATCGGTAAATACCACAGCATCCTATCTAATTAAATATCTTTATGCATTCTATGCATGAAACAAATGATAAGAAGACAATTGTTTAGAGTAACTTAAGATAGCCTACCATGAAGCTGGAATAACAATCAGTCCATCTATAGTTCTGTTAACCAAAAGCTCTATTGTGAATTGTGATGTAAAAAAAACATTCTTGCTTATCTGTGGAAGCATAGGACATCACAAAATACAGACTAGAGTGTGAACAAAACTAGGAAAAGTAAAGCCCAGAAATTCACAGGATGACTATATTTAGTCTCACCTTTGCGCTGTTATCAGCTTTTGCTTTTCTCACTTTCAAAGTATTTGAGAACACCATATCCAACTGTACCCGCCAAAAACAGAACAACTGTTGGAGTGAACGATGGATAAATGTACTTGACAAAAAAGCTGTCATACTCCTCCGGCAGAAAACCTGCAAGTGATAGAAGTTTAAAACATATGACTGCTTGACTCAACAGTTCTGCAGCACCAAAATCCTTGGCATATAATAAACTGGATGAGCTCACACCCACAACTCAACTGGTAAGGTGACCTGAACATAACTACTCTTGCAATAGGTATTATTCCTTCTGTTGCTTGACATTCTCTGTCATTTAGATGAGCAAAGCTAAATGTTTCCTTTCTTAGTTTGCTGCAGCATGCTACACTTAAATTCGGCTAACATCACTGATTACTTCAGCATATCACAGTATGGCTCTATGGGAAATCGCATCTGACAATTGCAGAGTTACAACAATTCCTGCACTAATGCCATTTGAAAATTTCTCGAGCCCTGAAGAAAGCCTGTAGTTGTCTACTAATGTAGCGAATGTACTCGCACAGCTCGAGTTCTCATTTGGGGATGTTCAATATTATCACTTACAGGCTACATTCTGCTCCAGCACTACACCAACTAACACTGCATTTCACCACACCATCTAAACTGAATTCGCCATCACCATAAGCAAAAGCGAGTGCAGCATTGGAAGTTTGACACCAAATTATTCCTATATATGTTACCTGAGGCGGCAAGCGCGATGCCCTCGACGAGGATGATGATGCCGAGCCCCAGCCAGGCGAGGAGGAAAGCGTTCTCGTTGGCCTGCCGCTGCCGCTGCTCCTCCTCCGTGGGCCCCTTCCCACCGTCGCCCCCGGACTTGGAAGCCATCCGTGGGCCCCTTCCCACCGTCGCCCCCGGACTTGGAAGCCATCTCCTGCTGCTGTTGTAAGATCGACGCGCTGCCCGCCGGAGCGCGGCGGACCACGGGGGCCGGAGGCTCCAGCGCCTTGCTATCCTTGTCCTGGCTGGCTCTCTTGCTGCCGCTCTTGGGCTTCTTGCCCTTCTTCTTGCTCTCCGAACCAGATGAAGCAGCGATGACGCGGAATAGCGGTGGCGGGCGGAGAAGGGGAAGACCGGCGCGGGGGACGAAGGCGGTGGAGGGGGACGCCATGGCGACGGCGTTCTGTTTCTGCGGCGACGGCGCGTCGGCGCGGCCGGGCGCGGCTTATCCAACACTTCGGCCGGCATGGGCCGAAGTCTGGGCCGAAAGAAGAACAGAATTAGGCCCGAGGCTTTCATGCTTGTGTATTTGGGCCGGTGAAATTGAGGCCCTATTGCTTCATGTCATCCAAAAAATTTTTCTGCCTGGGGCACCTTTCTTTATAAAAAAATTCGGGAGAATTATTTTTTATTTAGAAATAAGGTTAAATTATGCTTATTCGTGTTAGTAAATTAAAAATTATCAGAAATATTGAATAAATGTGTTTATCTATTCTTCCGTACAAAAATAATGGGCAAGTTTTAGCTTTCATCATTTTCGTAATTAAGGCCAACAAATACGGTTCCATAGATAGTAGGCCTCAAACTGCTTAGATTTGAATTGATGAAAAAAAAAGAAGAGAAAAAGGCATTACGTAGCACCATTGTTGTTTAAATTAAGCTTGCAAATCTGAATTTGCGAGCAGCAAGGAGCCAAGTACATACACGAACTATTATTTTCTCATATGACATGATCAAATGGGTGTGGCCGTACAGGATAAGATCGACTGGTGTGTATATCCTTCCAGATCTGCAGGACTAGTTGATCTTTTCTTTGAGTTTCTCTGCTGGGAAGCAGCAGAAGACGACATCTCCCATATATGTATACTTAATTAAATCATAAGTGGTTATGATTGAAAGGTACGTGTGCGTTATAGATATCTTTGTGTGATTTTCTTTAGAGAAAAGAAAGTACATGTATTAGCTGTCACCAATGAACTTGTGATGCGTAGATTAGTAGCTTCACTTGTTTGTTTAAAGGCCTGTCTCCCAACAAATCATGATGTTCCCCTCGAAAGAGAATAGATAGGGTGGGAGGAGGTAGTGACGTAGTGTGTGTACTGGCAGCTAACATATATATAATTCTTCGGTTAAAATTACTAGCCGTATATCTTTTGTCAGGATAAGACTTTTACCGATGGTTACTTCATTATTGTTATTATTAGATTACTTAATTGTTTATTTTTGTGCAAGAATTAATTATGACATTATATCACTTATTAGTAAGAGTACTTGTCTTAATAAACAAAATATACTCCGTATACATTTAGTAGTAATTTTCAAACTGATATAGTGTGTCATTAAGTATGATGATTCCGGAGGAAAATGACTATAGGTACATGCTGATCAACAATGGTGTGATAAAAAAAAAGAATCAGCAAATAAGGTAAGGGCACTAGTTATACATAATGCAATTAATTAAGGTTCACTAGTCATTATTACTCTAATTGAGGGAAAAAAGAGAGCTCGTAGGCAAAGGCGCAAGCGACACACACACACACACACATAATAATCGGATAGGAATTGACGTTAACGTTACGTTGATGACAGCAGAGAAGCTCTGGCTAAGCTAGCACATGTGGTTTATTTTGGTTGAGCGGAGGAGACGGAGAGAAGCACATGCATCATGCATGGTAGCTTTGGTTGACCGCTTAGATAGCTTCGGATCTGCAAATAATTAAATCATATTCATATCATAGGCGGCTTTCGGTGAGAAAGAAATTAAGCAGCAAGAGGTAGCATTATTAATTATTATTATTACGTTAGTGGACGGTGGTCCTAAGCGAGGAGCATTAGTGGTCGTCGGTTTCATGTCAAAGGCTGCAACGTTTTACACACGGGCTGAGGACACAGGTACAAGAGGACGGAACTCGATCACGGCCAGCCAGCGAAGCTCAGGAGCTGTGCCTTGACCTGAGACATGCATCCTCTCACCAACTTTGGTGACAATATGTTTGCTTCTCTTTTGAGCATGCAACTTTGACAATAGTTAAGGGGAGCTCTAGTTTGCGCTTGGAAATAATGGAATCCCAATGCTCCCTGCAGGATATTAGGCTATTTCTAATGGAGAGTTCTATATATTAATTAGTATGCCATACAATATTTTTTTATGACATGGCATCATAGTATGTCTAGGGTTGGAGCCGGGGCCATACTGGGTGTGCTGTGTAGGGCTTCTCAAGCAAATATATGTAGTTTCTAGCACCAAAACACTAAAATTTGGCTCAAATTTAGCTAGTTCAGGCCTGGGCTGTATTTTAATCATCCTTAGAAAATCAAATGGGTGGTATTTTAAAATAAATATTAAAAGATATAGGATTATTATATGTAGCAAATATATATACACTTTTGTCTATAGCAAAACCCATGGGCAAAAAAAGGAGGGATTAAAATAAAGAAATGGTCACCCTACCTGTCCTTTGGCAAATGCGGAGGCCGCGAGCCTGCGAGCCTGCGACCATCCATAGCGTTGCAGCACGCGAGTGGAGGGCAAAGCTAGCTAGCCATAGAATATCCGAAGCACCCAAAGGTGCGGTCGAGGATAATATGCGTATTTGTACGTATCTACCGTGATGGAGTACGAAATAGTAATAACTAAAAATGGCTAAAATTGAACGGTAACCCTGCAGTGACAAGCGTGTTTACTGCAGTGGTTGGCTGGCTAACTGTCACACTGACAGGTTCATTCAGCTCCAACCCGCGCAGAAATGGGGTCAAGCTCTCCACTCCAGCCAGCCTGTGTTGCCATTGACAAGTGATCCATGGCCATTGGCCAAGCTTAGATGTGCTCGGATTAACGCCGGCCAAGTGTCAACTCATGCAGCTGCTAGCTTATCTTATTCTTATCCCTGCAATGAGCATCAAATTGTTGGGACGAGTAACATCAACTGTGACAAAAACACAAAAAAGTTCAGAGAAACTCGAAGACCTAGAAGGAAGAGCCCCCACAAACACGCAAGAGCCAGCAGTGAGCCACCGCCTGCCGTTCCGGCCGGCGAGCTGAGGCTGACTGGCCACGATGCCGACCTGGATCGTGGCGGTGATGGTGACGCCGCCGGCGAGGGGGGGGCCAGCTAGCCGAACCCACGAACCCCAAACGGGGGGTCGGGCGAGCTCTCGCCGGTGGTTCGGCCGGCCGGGGTGGGAGCCGGCGACGTGGCGGCCGGCCGTTGGGCGGAGAGGAGATTTGGGCCCCCACCGGAATCGCCACGCGCCACCAGCAGCCTCAGCCCCCAAATCTCCTTATCCCTTGGGGGACGACCATCCACGTCGCTGCACCCGGTCCACGGCTGCCTCACATGGGGCATGGCCAAGTGTATCTGTCTTGGATCTCTTTCTTTTTTAAATTTCTGGTTTGACCAATCACCAATGTACTATATACTAGCAGAAGAGACAGGGAAATAAGAAAGCCCGTACTCGATCCACTACCCGAAAAAGAGTTCATCCATAGGTGATTAGTCAATTAGGGGTGGTACACGCACAAATCGTTTACCGAGTTGACCGGTCAACGGAACGATCTATTGCATGCTTGTGTGGCACTCTTCACGTGTGATAATTTTCGCGCTATGATTGGTTAATGCTCATGTTTGTATGATAATTTCCCTTACTTACAAAGGATTGAACTTACGTTAGTTTGCCCTCCATTTGTTAATGTGTACATAGGAATGTGTAGTTAGGTGAGCCTAGATTACAATCCTTCAGCTCTATGCATGTTTAGATTCCTTTAGAGCACCTTTTGCGCCTTTAAGGAACACCATGAGAACATGAAACCCTTGGGAAAATGACTTCCCAACCAACAACTAATCAGATGATGTGATAAGCACACAACCACAACATTGCAACACCTAAGTTAGAACACCAAAGGAACAACCAACACCTTTACATAAAATTCTATCACTCCTAACCAATAAACAACTGCTCACCCAACTCCTTGCTTTTGTTATCACATCACTGCACTTTTCTCATAAAGAAAAAACAAAAAAAAAACAAACCCCAAAACTCTCCAAAGTCCAAATAAACTAGAGAAAGAGGATTGCTTAACTTTCAAAACTCTCCAAAGTCCAAATAGACGAGAGAAACTACTCAAATCCCAAAGTCTCCAAAAATATGACTTTAAAAAACAAATAAAAGTATGCAGAGAGTGAGGTAGTCCATGCACCATGTCCACACCCCAATTGACCCCATCTCTACTCGTGCACCACACCTTTTTTTTTTTTCAAATTTTCAAAGAGAGAAAAATTCCAAAAAAATCGAGCTCCTCGATTCTCCAGGGCGTCCGTCTCCTCCCCCAAATTTGGGGTCCTTCTCTTCCTCCGGCAAATCAAGCGCGCCAGGGCCTCTGCCTCCTCCGCCCACCCGCACCGCCGCGTCCGTCCCCTCCCTCCCCTCCCCCCACGCCGTCGTCACCCGCCCGGTCGGCACCGATGGGGTACGTGCTGTCGGCGGTGCGAGGGTGCTGGAGCAGCCCACGGCGTGGGGGGCGGCCTGGGAGATGGCGCTCCTCGCGGGGCCACTCTGGGCGGCGGCCCTCATCGGGCTCCTGCTCGGCTGGGCCTGGCGCCCGCGCTGGGCCGCCGGCCTCGTCGCCACCGCGGACGGCAGTGACGCTGCACCGGCGCCGGCGCAACCGCCCTTCGCCACGCTCGACTTCTGGAAGGCCCAGCTGCCCGCCCGCCTCCGCGCGCCGCTCGGCTACGCTGGCGCCGCCGTGCAGCAGCAGGAGGAGGACGAGGCCGCCGCGCAAGGGTATGTAGGCTCGTGAACTGTTTGGAGAAATGCGTTGTGGTTATTGGTCCGGGTTCTGGTCAAAGCCGTGTTCGTTGGTGGAATTTGGCGTCTGAAAGGAAGCTCGCCTTTGACGGAATGGTGGTCTTTGGCAGGTCGTCGGAGATGGCGAACGAGGAGCTGGCAGTAGGGAAGGACGACCTGGTGAACCTCTGGAGGCTGGTAGAGGGCAGGGACGGCGGCCCGGCCTGGATCAAGATGATGGAGAAGTCGCTGCCCGCCATGACCTACCAGGCGTGGAGGAGGGATGGCCAGGTGAACGAATCTCCATGTGCTTTTCTTTTGCAAAATTAAAGTGCAATGTACTTCTTTGTTTACTTACTCTTGTGTTCCCGTAATGATTGGGTTTTGTTTGGATGCAATTAGACTGGACCTCCACAATATCAGAGTAGTACTATCTTTGAGAACGCAACTCCTGAGGAAGTGAGGGACTTCTTTGGGGATGATGAATTCCGGATGTCCAACAAGTGGGATGACATGCTTATCTATCATAAGACGCTGGAGGAGTGCCACACAACCGGGACAATGAAAGTGCATTGGGTCCGGAAGGTAAGCGGGTCTTCAGATGTTATATCTGCTATATAAGTTGTCCTGGTCTTAAGATTATCAGCTTATGCTTTGATCTTGTGCCGTTGCAGTTCCCCTTCTTCTGCAGTGACAGAGAGTACATTATTGCCCGTCGGATATGGAAATTGGGGGGCGCCTATTATTGTGTCACAAAGGTAGAATAGACTTCAAGAACTATTACATGCTGTTCTTTGATAATACTTCTTTATTTTAGGATTGGTTCCAGGAGGTATGGGGACTTATGCTTGATACATATGGGCTGTTTGCTATAGCTTACATTTCATATGGACTGTAATGTTGACAGAATTTATGTTGTTACCCGTTAACTAACTCAGTTAGGAATAGGCATAGATGTATGGCTATTTGGATTTATTGCTTGGCTAAGCAACACAGTTTTACGTACCACCTGGTGGTGACTTATAGGAAGTTCAGCAGTTGTTTCTCTGTCCTTAATCCTGATATTTCATGATGGCTACTTGTATCTAATGATAATGACCCGAGGCCGCTTGTCCACCATTGGAGTACACTTACTTAGACAGGCTTTTAACATCATTGAAGTTTTGATGGTAATATTAAGTTGCTGACAAGGAAGTCTCCCATTCTTCCTTTTCATCATTATTGCTTTGAAAGCAAGCTATGTAACTGCCATTTAATATTATGTGCCTTTACCACAAGAAGAAGTTAGGAAGTAACCGATATATCAATGTCAAACGTAGAAATATGTCAATTCTGGCTATAGTTCCTTACGTTGTGTATTCCCCCATTATCTGTTGTCTCAATAAGAAGCCACAAGCATTGGCAATAAATAAATAAATAAATAAGGAAGCCACAAGAACGTATCATTGAATTAGTGCCTTGACTGTATTTTATATTTCTTCCATGATTTTAGTTTGCTCCATTTGCATTCCTGAAACATCAAGAGCTTTCTTAAGTTTTCTCTGTTTTGTTTTTGCACTTTTAGAGAATCATGCACACTGTTAAACATAATTACTTTTTCCCCTATGCATCTATGTTCATGGTAACTCCAGTTTCTTTTATGGTATTACATCTCTATTTAATCTTCTTTCTCCTCCAAATTTCTTGTCTACAACTAGGTCCTCTTTATGTTGCTTTCTGGAATCTCCATTCTTATTTCTTTACTTAATAAATGTTTTCTCACTGTTCTTGACTGCCTGTATACATCTCTGCTGCCTTATTTTACTCCTTGCTAACCTATCATTTTTCACTCAGTTTATACAAATAACATCTCTATTTTTCTTCACGAAGTTTTGGTTAGTCAATATGAATACTTCTATCAGTCAATATGGATTATGGTTACCCTCAGGGTCCTTGTTTGAACCTGTCTATGGCTGTATGCCTAAGAGAAAATCGTTTAGGTCCAAAGTGGAGTGGAAGCTTAGTAAGTTAGTATATATATATCAACATAGTTGTTTTGAGCATTTACTCTGTATACAGTGGTTAATAGGATTGTTTCACTAAACCTAGATGCTTTTTACATTGATGCCAGGTAAAAATGACTTGTTTACGGTCTTATTAGTGATTAGTAGTCTTGTAGCTCATTCCGCTTGCATTGATTGAAATCATTAAAATGTGTATGTGACTCACATCATGTGCTCATGCCAAACCATTGATGTTTTGGTAATGTGATGCAGGGTATACCATGCTCATCCATCCCCCGGCGTAACAAACCTCGAAGAGTTGACTTGTATTATTCAAGCTGGTGCATCCGTGCAGGTAGTCATTTTCCTTGTTTTCCTTGAGACTGGGAAACAATAGAAGCTGCATAACAGAAAAAAAATAGAACTGAACGAGGACACCCCTCTTCTTTCTGTTTCTGTGGGCACTTTTCTAATTCAGAATTTTCTTGACTCATATTGGAACAGTGGAATCAAAGAGAGGGAATGGAGGGTTGACAGCCTGTGAGATTCTCCTGTTCCACCACGAGGACATGGGTATCCCATACGAGATTGCAAAGCTTGGGATTCGGCAGGGAATGTGGGGATGTGTGAAGAAAATTGAGCCTGGACTCCGGGCCTATCAGGAGGCTAGGGCTGCTGGGGAGCCAGCGTCAAAGAGTGCCTTGATGGCCCGGATCAATACCAAGGTTGGCGACAACTTTGTTCGGTCGCTGGAGTCCAACAACGACGAATCAGAAATTGTGGAAGCCGAAGAGAAACCTGCGAGAAACAATGTGGCGAGGTTCCTTGTGCTTGGTGGGGCAATCGCTCTGGCTTGCACCCTTGATCAAGGGCTCCTGACAAAGGCTCTCATCTTCGGCGTTGCGCGGAAATTCGTGGGGCAGAGGAAGACATTGTAGAATCGCTGGTGTTTCTCGGTGTTCTCCACCTTGGCCAATGTGGTTATCGGATTCGCCCTTATTCGCTGTCATAGAATGGAGGAAATAGGTGATTCAATGGCCGGTTAATTTGGGCAAATGCCATTGAGACTGAAGAGATCCGATGCAGAGCATTTTGATGTATATATGCTGCCGGCTGTCAGATAACGAGGAAGAGAGGGAATAGGGTAAAAAACATTGTACTTTACGTTTGGAAAAAGGAATTCCAACTATATGTATAAATTCTTTTGGCCTTTGTTTCTGAAAAAGCCCTTGGCCTTGTTATTTTGGAAACTGGAATGTGCTTCAGGTTGTGCCTATGATCCAATAGGGCGCATGTTGTAATTCTTCATCAAGAGCTCATTTTAAGCCTCAGCAGCAAGCAACACATTGATGAGACCACAATACTTCACGTACTTGTTATTACGGTACTGTTGCTGGAGTAACCATATTAGTGGGGTGGAAAGTCTCGAGAGTCTTCTCAATCATCTCAAGCTCAGTGACATGCTGGCCACAAAAGCAAAGATGCGCCACGATGCGGTGAATTGCGGTGTTATATGCCTCCACCGACTGCGGTGAATTGCGGTGTTATATGCCTCCACCGTCTTGAAGGTGAGGAAGCGAAGTTGAGCCCGATCATGCCTAGCATGTGGGAGGAGGGTTCCCTTCTGTTTGCCGAAGCGCTCCTGAAGCTTCAGCCACAACGCCAGAGGATCTCGCACCTCTAGATACTCCATCTTTAGGTCAGAGTGAATGTGACGCCTCACGAAAAATGCAAGGTTTTACCTTCTCATGGAGCGGTGGTGGAGCAGGAACACCGGCAGCAGGCCTGGCGATCGTGGAAGTCAGCTGCATCGCCTCCAGGTGGATCTCGCAGTCGAGTGCCCAGGTCTGGTAGTCGAGGCGGAGTGGCTGTGGTGCACACTACGGCGTTGTGCAGCGATCATGCAGAGCCACGACACGCATGTATATATATCTGGTAAACGTGCGACTTCAGGCAGCACCGCGCATGGAAGTTTGCGGGCATACTCGTTACACGCGTTGGGTTAATGCGCCGAGATCATATGAACATGCGCTGGCGTACATGGATAGCATGCTGGGGTTGCCAGCGATGTAGGGATGTGCCGCCGTACATGCAAGGCATGCTTGGTTTGGCCGGCAAAAACCAAAACAACAGTAAAAATAATATATTGCCGGTTAAAAAAATCTACCGCGTAAAAAGCATGTGCTGCTAGTATACTTGAAAAATGATCAAGATTGGAACCCATACACCAGGGAGAAAAAAAACTAGATCGCGTCTAGACTAGCAAAGATTTCTGGAAACCGATCTATATAAAAAGATCCTTCTTCCGAGAAGGCGTCGAGACAATATAACTAGAACTTGTTTTCTCTTATACTCACTCTGTTTTTATTTACATATCGTCTAAGGTTTGTCCTAAGTCAAATTTAGCTAATTTTGACCAAGTTTATAGAAAAAAACATTTATGATATCAAATTTGCTTCATTGAATCCATCGTGCAATATATTTTGATAGTGTACTCCCTCCGTCCCAGTATAAATGCACTTCTAGGATTTGAACAACAAAATTAGTACTGCTAGAAAATGACATTTTTGCCCCTGTGCAAAAGTAATACCTGGCCTGAAAACAGCAGTCATCATTGCAACGTTATATAATTTAAAAAAGGAACAGAGAAGGTCGTAGCCTCTCTCATTTTTTACAGTCCTTTTATTCCCTCAGCTGTGCACAGTCTAGAATGTGGAACTTTGATTTGTCTGTTATCGTTAGCGTTTATTGTGGGACGTTTTTTTGAATGTTACAAGTGCAGATAAATTGGGACAGAGGGAGTACATGTTAGATAGTATATTTATTGCTACTCTTTTCTATAAAATTAGTTAAAGTTGGCTAAATTTGACTTAAGACAAACATAAGACGACATGTGTAAATAAAAACGGAGGGAGTACATAATAGATGGGTACAAATTTCTTTATATAGGCATGACTCTTCAGGGGTATATTTGGTATGAAACCATAATTATCCCTTGCGTCTAGAGATTTCTCAACAAGAATATCAGCTCAGCTGCTAAGAGGTGTGACGTAGAAGTATAAGCTGTATTCTCGTGCTACGAATGCAAGCGCTCTAGACTGTATTTTACAGACTGTACGAGGACCATGTCACAACGCGTATGCACTGTACAGGCACTCAGTGTGAACTGCATGAAATTTCTTGTCAAAAAGAGCTACTCTACTTCTCGTCGGACACGGTGTCCGATTCGACTCGGACACGGTGTCCGATTCAATTCGGACACGCCGCATAGGGCATATATATGGGATTATACACGAGCACCCGGCCAGCAACCAAACGGCGAGACCGACGAGCAGCTCGATGGCGGCCGCCGTTGCTTGCCGGAAACGTTCCGCCACGGCGTTCATGGACGAGGTGGTTCCGGAGCCCCCGCACCTCGCCAAGCGCGGGCGCTTCTCGCTGTGCCCGGCCGTTGCAACGCAGCAGCCGACGCTCGCGTTCGATCCGCTCGCTGCCCTCCTGCAGCCGCAAGCGAGGGAGAGGGAGGCGGCGGCGGCCCGGGTCGCGGGCGCCGCGGCGCGTGCGGACGGCGGAGGCATGGAGGAGTGCGCGGCCGTCCTCGTGGAGCAGATGTCCGCGGCGGCCGACGTGGCGGACGCCAGGAGCCGCGCGTCGTGGATCCTGAAGCTGATCGAGGGCGCCGTCGCCAAGCGCGCGGCGGCGTCGGCGGAGGCGGCGCTGCGGGAGGAGAACTGCGCGCTCAAGGCGCAGGCGGCGGCGCTGCGGGATGAGAACGGCGCGCTGAGGGCGCGGGCGGAGGAGCTGGAGCGCGACAACGGCGTGCTGAGGCGCGGCGTGGCGGCGCAGCACATGAGGCAGCAGGAGCTGGAGCGCGACAACGGCGTGCTCAAGCGCGGCGTGGCGACGCTGCACAGGCGGCAGGAGGAGGCGGAGCGCGCGGCAGAGGAGCTCAAGAAGAAGTTGGCGGCGGCCAATTACGCGCTCGGCGTCCAGACGGGCGGCGCCGACAGCTGCCGCTTCCAGGCGTTCCACGGGCACGGCCCCGACGTGTTCTGAGGGCGGGCTCCCCTTCGACGACAGAGTGATTGCTCATTGCTCGCTCACGATCTTCTTGGAACCATCTAGGGCTTAGTGCTAGCCATTGTAAACCCTAACAGACCAATGTATTGTAAACCCTAACAGAAAATTGCTTGGATCTATACCGAATTTCAAGCTTGTATCAAGCATCTTGAGTTTGTATCCAGCATCTTGAGTTTGCAGTAGTAGCAAGAATCCGATGGTTTTTGTTTTAGTTGATTCAGACTTCAAACAGTTTTTGTTGTATCTGGTATCAGATTGCTCATACAATTGCAAGGGTGCAGTTTTCATTTCCTTGTAAGAAAGAATAGAAAGGCAATTATGTGCATTGATACATGCCAGCGCTATATACTGTATTTTACAGACTGTACGAGGATCATGTCACAACGCGTATGACTGTACAGGAACTCAGTATGAACTGCATGAAATTTCTTGTCAAAAGCTACTCTACACCTAGTTAGAACCTCATGGGATCGCTTTTGGATCTAATTTCTATGCTCTCGCCGGTGTTCAGGATGCCTCCACAGCTCCGAACTCCATTCTGCAAAACCTGGAATGACCGGAAGATGACACACTTGTAAGCAACAAAGATGAGTCCCACAATGAAAGAATCTACTAAGTTGCTACCTTTGATCATGGTATAGGGTGAGCGAATCACGCTACTCCAAACCAAGACGCATCCCCAAGACAAAAAATGATGTCAGGAGGAGCAGCTTGAAAATTAAGCCCTTGAAGATTCAGTTGTGGTTATGGCATGAAGCAAATTAACATCAGTTTGATTTGGTTCCTGCGTCAAACAAGAAGAAATATTAGTAGCCTTAATATTATGAGCAAGCATACCAGTATGCACCTAACCAGTAAAGGAGAAGCAACATCCACATAAGTTGTTTACGACAGAGAATGCAAATAAAACTAGACACTATCCACCAATCAATCATTGAGTGTACTTCAGTAAAGTTCTAAATTTCATTCTAATACACGTGCACCCTTTTTAATATGGCCAGCTTTTCTCTTGATCATAAGCGTATGCCAATCCTTTGGTCACAGCAAGGGATCAAAAGACATGTAGCACGTTCAATAGAAACAAGTACCCCCTCTGTCCCAAAATATAAAACGTGCAGCATTTAAATCCAAACGCTGTAATCTTTTATCAACAATTAGCCTCACGTAATATATATTTCGTTTTGTAAAAATAATATCACTGTAATGACATTAAAAAGCACTTCAAATTTTGCTACAGACATTGTGGTACAACAGAAATTATAAGTCAAAGGCTAGTTTTGGAAACCGTCACAAATCAAACCACACCTTAATCATGTTTTGCTAAGATTCAAAAGAAGGGAGGATTGGTATCACTTTTTGAACTGTTGTCACAAGTTCAGCTTCATTATGCATTCAAATTTCAATCATATTTAGGCTCGAGGCTTAATATCCTTCTTATAACAAGGGAAACACTATACAAGCAGGATTACTGAAGGCGTAAAGCTTGAAGTACATACCATACAAACACTACAGCACTTCTATTAACCTGCAGAGGATCAAAGAAATTAAGCAGGCAAACAAAAACCCATAATTGAATCAGCACAGTGAAATTGATGCCTATGATGTCAGTGACGAGAGCAACTCACGGAGTACACTTGACTTTTGCAGAAGACGATTTCCAACTTGTTTTGATTTTTGCTCCTTCATTTGCCATATCTTCTGGGGTTTTTTACTTCTAACTGAATGTTTGCTAGGTTCCCCAACCAAAGTGGTCCTCTTCTGTATCTTTTCATGATATATAGCTGGTGGTGCAAGTTTCAATGGAGGTACAGTTTCTGTATGAAAGGACTTCTGTTCTTTCTGAAGATTATTCAATATTTCAAACTGCAAAAAGAAATATTACATATCAATTAAAATAGACACAATAGAAGGTTATAACTAGGTACAGTTTCACTTAGAAAGGCATGTTTTAGTTGAGAGACTTATGATACAACCAAAGAAAAAGACCATATGACAGTTAATCAGTTATACCCGTGACATATGTTGAAGCCCACGAGATCTCTCAGAATGATCAACTTCATGAATCTGATGGATGCCTTGTGACACTTCATGCTCAGCCCCGGAATACTTCACTAGCCCATTATCAAACATAGGTGATTTGTTTCGGGCCTGCGTATTACTCATTGAGAGACAGACAGGGCATCCATCTTTGGATTCCCGATTGGATGACCTGCTCTGCTCAGACTCACACTGGAGATGTGTTGCATGCCCACAACTGAACAACCGTACGGCTGAAATAGCATCTTCTTTAGAAAGTGAGCAGTTGCATATGCAGCATACAAAAGTCTGTGGAGCGAATCCATGACAAACTCCTCTCTTTAATAAGCTCAAGGTATAAAATGAGTCGTCCTCAATTACTGACTTAGCTGTTTCCTGCAGACAAGTGCATAAGGTGTCAGAGCAGAGAGCTAAGCATTCTTTTCTATCAAACAAATTATGGCAGACTACCAGAAACTAAAAGTAGCAATGTTTTGCATTAGGCCTTCCAATTGATCAGTCCACATGTAAAAGAATTACGGTACAGAGCTCAACACTTAAGTAACAACATTAGATTTACATGAGCAAAACAAAACAGCTGGTTCAAGATGTCAGTGTGGGAACATTGATTACATCATGAATGATATATCTAATTTAAGATATCATGAGGAAATAACAAAATTCAAAGCAGTGTCAATAGAATGGTCCCTAGGTAGCTAACGGAGTAACAAGATACCCCTTAGGATGAGGATATAAGTCAACACCCCCAGCACGATACATACAGTGCAATTTTTTGAAACCATGCTCTATTTGCAATGAGTAATCATGTCAGTCAAAAGTTACAAATGATCTTCTACAGTGCTCCACAAAGCATTAAATGAAATAAGTAAATTACAGCATATACCTACAAGTAAAAGACAGGTGAGGGTCTTACCAGTATTCTTTTTTCATATAGATACATAGATAACATTCTGTGTATCACAAGTTTGAAATCACCAAACTCCTGACTCCCATTATCGGATAACAGTTTTGCCATGATTGCCGGTAGGGGTATATACCCAGCCATTGCCTCTATTATTTCTCCAACAAACTGTGAAAATATTTTCCGCAGAACATTTAGGCATCTTTGTTTAGCTGAAATCCTTGTTTGTCGCGAAAGTTCTTTTCCCTTCATATGTTCAATTGGTGCTTCACTCCCCTTGGACCTGGTACTTTTTTCATTTACATCCTTGCTTCCATACAATTTTTTCAGTGGATCTGAGAAGCTGATTCAATAACACAACAATGTTGTAAGCAGCAAACAGTATCTATCATAACACAAGATAAATATCTAAAGATGACGTCAGCAAACTATGAACATCATGACAAAGTTGAGGGCTGTTTGGAAAAAGCTTCCCCAAATTATCCCACAGCAATAGGTTGATATAGTCTTTCCAATGTGCTATTGAATCTGATTGAGAGTTTATTGAAGAAATGTTTCTGTTATTTCTTCACTTCTTAATCACAAGGTTCGATAGATTCAACTTGCAATACTTATGGAACAGAATAATGTTGCTCTTAGTATGATAACTTACGAGTCAAGCAGTTGGAACCAAAGAGACTGAGATTCCTCAGGGTCCAAGCGCTGTGAATTCCTTTGGCACAATCCAATGGAGGCGTGTAATGCATCAAGCACCGGATGAGCCTAAACAAAAATGTTGAAAATGCTAGTAAGCCAGCAGAGGTTACATAGAACTCGAACGGGTATGAGAAACAAACCTCACTCATTTCTAGAACAATGTCTGGTTGCTTAGTCTCAGAGATACTTTTTGATGTAACACCAGAGAACGTATTTTCCACTGAAGAGATAAACAGGCTGATTTTCTCATCAAGTCCAGCCAGAATAAGTGCAAGGGCACTCCCAACATCACCAACCCGCTCTTGTAAAAATGCAGCAGCATCTGTAACTCCGTAATCTAGGCAAAGATGCAAGCACCGCTCCAATTTGTAACTGTCAAAAGTCTCCAGAAACTTCAGAACTGACTTTCGCTCATACTGACACAAAAGCTGTGAAAGAAGATGTTGGGTTAACGAAGAGTAGGAATGCCATGAGAAATATGCTCAGTTAATTTTATTTGGTCACTTATGTATTTCAGAAAGACCAATTTTGCAACAGTTACATCAAAGCTCGTAGATAACAGTGCATAGTTTTATCCTATTTGAAAAGAAATATGGCTTTGTGATACCATATCATTTCTGGCAGTTCACTGTTTAAGCTGCCAATAGATTAATAGGTTGTTCTTATAAAATTCAATGTACAGTATAGTGGTTAGCATTTAAGTGTACAGTGATTGTTAAATGCTCCATATCACTTGAAAGCTTATAGTACAATAATCTGTTATTACACTTACCTCTAGATATAGCTCAACTAACTCATCATCAATGGAAACAGGATTGTGGTCTAATTTGGAGAGATTGGATAGCCTCTGCCGATAATCTTCAAGGTCAGCAGAAAAGTACTGAAGTTCAACAGTTTGATTGTTTCTTAAAATAAGATCACTCAAGTCAAGTTTTCCTGACAAGTGTACTTCAAAAGCAGTTTTCAAGAAAAGAAAGAGGCTATGTCGGTCAGAACGAAGCTCTGCTAATATTTGCTGGATCTCATCACAGAAATGATCAATGACCAAGATAAATGCACATTCCCTGGTTCAGGCATAAGAAAAATATGAGTGCATTCAGTCAAAAGACAAATATGAGAGGAAGAACAAAAGAGAAGAATATGGTTTGGCTAATAAATAATTAGCAACTTTACCTGCTTAGCTTGACGAGCTCAGGAAATTGCGATATTACTGTCGTACGAAATGACAAAGCTTCATTGTCAGATAATTCGAATAACCTTCTATCAATGAAGATAAAAGCATGGAAAGGCTCCTCTTTATCCTTCATATAACTATCTAAAGCAGCTAAATTTTGATTCCTGGTCATAAATATCAAGCCACAAGCCTGCACAGTAACCATAATGTTTCCCTTCAGCTGGAATTTTCGAGAAACAGTGCTACGAAAATTTTACAGGAGTAAACCTAACAGAACAATGGTAGCAAACCTGATGAAAATGAGCGTCTGAACAGAGGTTCAAGACAAAATCTGAATTCCAGTCATTTGGGGGAACTGCATTGAAGAGTTGAAGAACTTGCTTTTCTTTCTGAGTCCTTGTTATTGTGTCATCATAAGACGAAGTGAGATAAGTAAGAATGTGCTTAACAACTCTTTTAGATGCAATAGCCCTTTTGTGGGAAACAAAAAAGGACACAAACTCGATTAAATAGCCAAATTCCTTCTCTGATGGCCAAAATTCTGAGTCAGTGGTACCCATAACAATGGACCGAATAATCTCATTTTCCAAACCAACGATGTCAATGATGGCATCCAATACATTCTGTACCATATTATTTTGACTCTCCGGGCTTTTAGCGTCAATGCCATCTTCATCCTCTGAGACAGATGCATTGACAGTACTATAAGGTTCATCTATAGCTACCAAACTGTCCTGTGCAAAAGCAAATTTGAGAACTTCCAAGGTAGCTTCAGTATCCATCAATAGCAGATAGCATATATTTGGGCACTTTCCACAAGAAGAATTGAAACCCTTATATACTTCAGAAGTGACTGACTTAGACTCTTCAAGCAGAAATTGCAGGAGTTCTTCCCTCACTGAATGAAGCCGGGATCTGGGAATTATCCCATGCCCTGAAAAAGAAATCATGTCAGAACATCTATTTGAGTTCTACTTACAATATAAGAGCATTGCTTTGTAGCGACTTAATATGTATTCAAGTTCTATGCTTCTATTTTTCAATATAAGAACAACATCTTATAGCAACATAATATTAGATGTACTGTTTCTGGTTCTACAAATGAACCTGCCAATAGGTGTACAGACATTCCCATGACTGACAAAACATTAATCTCATAGATTCAATCTCTCCAATTTGACGAAATCATACCAAGGAAAAGAGGGTTCACAGAACAATTATGCACTAAACTGCTACTGATTTACTGAAATATCATAAATGGTAATCTGTATGTCACAGATGACGAATGCACTAACCTGGGGGAAATGCCAGGCCCTGAAAGCAATATTTTAGATAAACAAGCATCCTGTAGCTGTTACAACAAAGCGTTAGAGGGTAAGATATTTCTATGTAATGAGAGTAATAGACCAATAGCTAGCAAAAATACTCCGTCCATTCCAAGTTATAGTTCACTTTAGCTTTGTCCTAAGTTAAACTTCTCTAATTTTGACCAAGTTGATAGAGAAAAAGCAACAACATCTACCGAATCAAATTAGTTTCATTGAATCCACCATGAAATATGTTTTGATAGTGCATTTATTTGGTATTGTAGATGTTAATATTTTTCTATAAACTTGATGTAAGAGAAATTTGACCTTTTCTTTTTGCGAGTAAGAGAAGTTTGACTTAGGACAAAGCTAAAGTGAACAATAATTTGAAATGGAAGTAGCATTAAGTTTATGTATAGCACTAGGAATATCTAACAAAATTAAATAAGTCTACCCACATAAGAATGTGGTCCTTGCCTCTTAAAGTCACTACACTGACAAATGTTTACATGGTATCAGAGACTCCACCATCTATGCACACTCAAGAACGAGGGGGGAAATCAAGATTCATTTGGTCTCTTTTTCAAATAAAAATGATAGCCAGGTAGTGTCTGCTAAGAGTTAAACTAAGTTTAATAAAAATTTAGCAGAACACATGCTCTTATCAGGAATTTCAGAATTGCGAAATCATTAGTGCACACTATGGACAACATAAATTATTGTCTCATCCAATGTGGGAATGGTGTTTGCTAAACCAGAAGATTCAGATTAGCTCAGTTTAACAGAACAAATATTTTATCAGGAACTTTAGGATACTGAAACAATGATCCAGTCATACGTAATATATAGACAGTTTATGAAACAAAATACTTATAGTATCCTTATACTTGTGGCTGTGTTTGGCTCCACAGGAAAGGTTTCATAGAATTGCAACGAGCCAGAATAGGGCATACCCAGTAGAAGCCGCATCTTTTCTGTTGCTGTTCTGAATGACTGACAAAAGTTCCTCTAGAGGTGTACGGAAATCATTCAGGCCTTGGTTAAATAAATAAATAAGTGCACCATATAACCCGTGTTCACGACACAGTCTGACTACCTGCACACAACACACAAGCATAAGAAAATGTGTTGGCAACCTTGACAAATACTGTAGTTCAAGCTACAAAAACAGAAGCAAAAGAAATTCAATAACAGATTGAAATGATACTTTCTTGGTCAATGTAGGCAACAGAACATAACTGGCAAGACAATAAAGAAGGATTTCTTGACACTGGTTACATATTCGGGTAAAAAAAACACTGGTAACATAAATATTGCATATACCTGATTAAAATCCAATGAAGAAATATCCATGTGAAGAATGCATTGTTCAACTCGCTGCAACCATCCTTTGCCACTATAATGCTCCACTAGTGCTTGCATAATCTGCAAATAAAATATTTACATATTCATTTATAGACTGGTGTGCAAGCACTGGTAACCCCGATGCTGCTCACCTCAGGAGGCAGAGAACCAAGCATATCCTTCAGTATATAGGGCTCTAGTACCTCCAGAAACATACCTGTTATCATGTCATTCAAACTTTTCATACTGAATAGCAACAGTTAACTATAGAATGATACATGTGCATGCACCATCCCCTATGCCAGCATGTATGTTGGCATAGGCTATATTGCAAAGACAAAAAAAAAGACTAATGGACCATGAAAACATAAGTGCACAAGTCAAGCTATCGAAAAACTTCCGTTGAGAGCTAAAAACTCAAGGGATTCAATGGAAACGGACAATTTAATTCAGAAGCGTGAAATATCTTTGCATCATTCTGCATCTCAGCCTCTCAGGTATCAAATGGCAGATTTATTGACAACGTTCAGGAAAAATAAGAGAATTAAGCCTACCTCCACTGTGTGCAGCAACAAACTTAGAGAAGACAGTGTCAAAAAGGATGTCATTACGTCCAATGTGGACACAATACTCAACTGCAACCCCTCCTACACGAGCATATTGTTTCTCTCTTTCTGTCAACAGGGATCTATCAGCCTCTATCAAAAAACCTGATTCTCCCCCTTTTCCAGTATGATTTGACAGTGCAATTGAAATGTATTCGAAGACGTAGCTTATATATGATAGAAGCAACTCTACTAAGTACGGCATTATGGCTTCTCTAATAGAATCAACTGTTCTTGGGAGATCGACGACACCCTGTGTCTGACCATCATAAAGCCTCATTGCCATGTCCAGTGCACCCATCCAATCGCCAGCTCTCTTTAGTGCTTCAATTCGTTCTTTCCATGGAAGAAGTCGTGAAACTGTGAGGAAGGTTGGCCCAAGAATATACACTGTAGCACCTCTTACTGCTACTGAACTGTTAAAATGCCTCTCTGGGTTACCAAACCTGTTAGAAAAATATGCATGATGCAATATGGTGTCATCAAACAGAAGGCCATCCGGAACGAAGGTAGTTCTGCGAAGCTCACTGCCATCTTTTGAGAACAAACAGAGCTGTCCTCTCAAATTAAGAACAACTAACATCTGAAGAGAAAAAAGAGTAATTTAATTTTGTAACCAAGTAGAGAACAGATATTAAATGAATAACAGAAGAGAAACCTTTTGCACACCTGATCATCTAACCAGGCAACACCAACAGCTGCACTATCAAGCTTCCATTCCTTGTGTTTAACTATCTTTGATTTAACGTACTTTGCTACTTGCACTTGACGGTCCCATGCAAGTGCAAGCCATGATACTCGTTCTTCATCTATAGTATTGTCATATTTAGTCCATAAAATTTTGAAAGACACAACAAAGAAAGAATCAATCAGAGCTCATGAAAGAGGCCTAGTTTTACCTAATGATGATGGATTATTCAAGGATGATGTGTACTTCCATGCAGCATACGCGATGGAGCCCTCTCGTGCTCCATCTGGTCTAGAGAATGTTTCAATATGGTCAACATGGTCAATATTGGTACGGAGTCTAACCTAACAGGCAAACAGTAGAACATTATTATCAGTCCAAGAATTCAGAAAATATCTGATTGCTACAGAAATCAAAGAAAATGTTTCCAGATTTATAACTGGTTCCTACCACAAGAGCGTGCTGATGCATAATAAACATGACCACAACACCATCCTCCACTGTAGAGGAGCTTTCATTGAAAAATTTCCAGCCAGAATCTACTCCAACTACACCTCCAACAACACCACCCATCATGCTGCCAAGACCACCACTGGAGGAAGTTGTTTGGTTTCCCTGGGCAGATGAGTTGCTAAAACCAAAGGATTCATCCACTAGAAGAGGACAGGCTGAGAGCACAATTCCAGTATTTCCATCAAAAAGGCGCTGGCAAATTTAGCTTTTGTCAGACCACATGTTCAGCATGAAAGCTAGTCAGATAATACATGCAACATAGAGGGTGAAATGGTGTTTCTCCATACCTGGGTTCCCTTGACAGTCAAACGATTAATTACTGGGATAATGGAAAACGTGTGCAATAGAACTACCCCTTTTGAATCCCCAGTGATGGCTTTAGATTGGCGGATAAAACAAACATGCACTACTGGTGCCATATGCTCACCATATATGACTTTCGCTGCTGTAGCTTTCTGTACATCCCAAATTGTCATGTGACCATCACCATATCCTACTAGAAGAAGATCCCCTTGCTGGTTAAAGCACATGGCAGTCACTGGTGATTGAGTCTTCTCACCTTGATTCCAAAAGAACAGCATCTGATTTTTTTTTTATATAAAAAAAACGGATGGTTATAGCTTCACAGACCAACACATGTAAGTTATAAAACTTCAAAACAACGAAACTAGAACAGCTAGTGGTTTATCCAAGTTCATCCAACAACAATTTGCATATTGGTTCCTCAGGTTTATATGTGCAGCCATTGGGCCAATTATGAAGTAGCAGCTGAAGTATTTGCAAACTTACATATTATAACTAAAAACATGAAAGGAGCAAAATGCGCAATGTAGGAGCTAATCAAGTGTCTTTGCAGGAAAAAAAAACGTCATTTCAATCAAATAGAAAGAAAGAGAAAAACAAGGATCGATGTTCCAATGACTCATTGATGTAATGGCATGAATTACCAATCCTTTGATGTTAAAAAGGGTGCAGCAAACAAGGGACTTTCCTAATCAGCTTCCTCACAAGAGCTTGCTGCATTTTCTACTCCAAATCTATAATCTGAGGTACCTCTGCAAATTCTACCAAGATGTTGTCTTTGTGTTAGATTTTGGCGCACTAACGGGCACCATATGTTTGCCAGCATTCAGATTCAGCTAGACTAAGTAAAATTCTGGTCCAAAGAACTCAATTGTAGAACGATGATGGACAACACAACATACAGAAGTTATAGAAACAGATATGTACCATACTTCTATGTTCCTTCCTGTTTTCTCTCCTTAAAATGAGAAAGCTAAAACTCCCGGTAAATTAACACAAAGTGATATACTGATATCTAGTGCCCAATTTCTAAAAAGAATCATACTGCAATAATAATACATCTAGTCAAAATATGCAACTATACCAAATAGTATTAAGCTTATTCGCACCGGCACCAGTCACTAACCTTTGCGTCTGTATCATCAGCTTGATGAATGGAGTATTTGCTTGGAATGACGATGACAGCACCTTTAGACGTGCCCATCGCTATATAGCTCCTATGAACTGCCAGTACCTGGGGAGCGCCATGGTCCGGCCTAAACGAGGGTGAGGACATGGCACGAGTTACTGGGTTGTCCATCTCAATCTGCATGTAACCAATAGCTGGTGGGCCCTTTCCGATCCCCTCTAATTGCATGGGCTGCGCAGCTGCTCCTTCCTCCCAGTGTTGACCAAACGAGGCCTGCCTCTTCTCAAGCTCCTCTGCCCACTCTAACGGTTTCATTGACACCTTCAGTTTCTTCTCTGCATTCTTATCAGCCTTCCTGCTGATCTCCAGCTGCTCCATCCTCTCTTCGATCACCTTATCGATCAAACTGTCAGATTCCACTTGGTCTTTGATGATGCTGTCGGATTTTTCAACTTCCCTGTCATCATCAAAACTTTCCTCGGAAACAGAGTCGATTGGATCTGATTGCACATAATTATCATCTCCAGTTTGGTCACATGCAGTGTCCTCATAGACAGCGTCAATTTGATTCCTAATTAGGTCGGTTTCTCCGAAATTGCCATTTTCAGCTGTTTGTTCATGCCCACTGAAATCCTCCAGGACTACAGAATCAAGAGCACTTGCCTCCACCAGCTTCGTAGACTCCGAACTCTCTTCAGTTGCCACTTCTCCATGTTTCCCCTCTTCCAATTCATCACTCCCACTCCCACTGGCAGTTTGCTCTGCTGGTTCAGCAACCACTTCCGAGTTACCCTTTGCTTCTATCTCTCCTTCCAAGCTTCCAGTGGAAGGGAGCTCCTCAGAGGCTTCGGAGGCAGAGCCTTCCTCGAGGAGCTTCTCGACGGGCGCCGATACTGATCGGCGGGACTTGATTGCAGCCGCGTGCGGGGTAAGGACCGCCCGGGATGCCGCGGCGGCGGCTGCAAGCGCGGCGCCGGGCTTGGGGCTGGGACGGACGCCGCGGAAGAGCGAGGGCAGCGTCTTCGAAGAGGAAGAGGAGGCGCCGTTGCTGGAGAAGGTTCTCGCGACGAGGGAGGAGAGGGTCTCCGACGGCGAGGCGGATGTGGATCTCCTCGGGGGCGTCGACGCGGATGGGGAAGGCAGCGGCGAGGGCTCAACGGGCGGCGCTGGGGCTTGGACTCGGGCAAGGGTTCGGCTGCTGGTGCCGGGGATGGGGGTGGACTCCTCGGAGTCGGAGTCTGACGAGGAGAGGAGAAGCAGGAGGTCGTCGACAGCGCGGCGGTGGTCAGCATCAGCGGCGTCGGCGTCGGAGGCCGTGGAGGAGGTTGGCGAGGAGGGGAGGAACGCGTCGAGGTCGAGCTCCTGACGCGGCGGCGGATGCTGCGACGCCATCGCCGGCGACGACGCCGACGGCATGGGGGCAGACGCCTTCGCGTGGAAGGTTTTTCTGTGCTTGAACTTTGCGAACTAGAAGAATTTTGCAATGCGCCAGTTAGTTTGCTGACTGTATCGGTAAGGACAAACTGGGCCGAGGCCCATTGTCTCAGCCCGTGTTTCAATGGGCTATCAGCTTCCAGTCTCCTCCTCCATCCATCCAAAATCGTTCGAGTCTCTTCCCATTCCAATCGTTCCTATCAGCTTCCAGCTTCCACATCTCCTCTCTCTCCCCCTGCCGACCCTCTAAAATCTCTCCCTGATCCTCCAAGAGGGCAATCTTCTTCTCCATCCAAACCAATCATTTTTGTGTCAGTGGTCAATCTCCTTCGGATCTGTGTCCTCCCTCATCACCAAGTTGCTGAGCTCATCCATTGAGTTGTGTTCGTGGCTCCAGGAAGGGGATAGATCTCCAGAACCTCAAGGTATGTGCTGCTCATATTTCTCAGCTTCCATGAATCCCTCTACCCCTTCTAATCCATATGGCCATCCCCTCAGGAAGTCGTCTTTTCATCTCTGTGTTTGCTATTGTCGCCGCCTCTATCTCCTATCCATCAGTTCCCAAATCATCGTGGATCTAAGGTAACACCTACCCCTTTGTCTAATTTGTTTTTAGGATTTGCCAGAATATCCTTTAAGGTTGTGCTAAAATTGTTCGTAAGTGCATCAATATTTTTTTTTGCCTTAACAATTTTGCTATTGGGACAAACTGCTACTGCTCGTTGCTTGGAATAGATGCACAAAATGTTTACCCTTTTTTTGTTTAGTTTCTTTGTGGACAAATGTTGATTTATTTTTTGCGAAACATTTTCTGTTAATAGATGGACCAAAGGAAGCAGGTCTACTTAGATTACTGCATTACTTATTACTACCAGTACTACCTCTGGAGGAGAAGGTTGCTTGCTGCTCTTGCTTTGTGTCTAGCGAGTTACTCATATTTGAGTAATATGCGAAAGAGGGAGCGAGAAGGTGTTAAATATGCCCCTATATTGAACCGAGATATTTCACGACAAACTCGGCTAGACTGTTTATATAATGGAACTGAGGCCAATTGCATTGCTGAGCTGCGCATGCGAAAATCAGTTTTCCATAGGATTTGTGGAAATCTTAGATCACGTGGACTTTTGGTGGACACATTGCATGTCACAGTGGAAGAACAACTTGCGATGTTCATGTATGTGGTAGGTCAAAACTGGTCTAATCGATCAGTTGGTTTTGAGTTTATTCGATCGGGTGAGACAGTTAGTAGGTACTTCAGTGCTGTCCTAGATGCACTTGGGTTGCTTGCCAGAGAACTCATATACATCAGAACCACTGAAACACATCCAAAGATCACAAGTAGCCCAGGATGGTTCCACCCTTACTTTGAGGTACAATCATGAAACTCCTTCAGCTAGATCCTTCAATGTAGGTGCATGCTCGTGTTAGTCTTATTAAAATCACTTGTCTTGTCTTAGGGCTGCATAGGAGCTTTGGATGGTACTCATGTACCAGCATTCGTCCCTGTGCATATGCAAGACAGATTTAGGGGTAGAAAGTCCATTCCAACTCAAAATGTCCTTGCAGCCGTTGATTTTGACTTGCGATTCATCTATGTTCTCGCTGGATGGGAGGGATCAGCTCATGATTCCCATGTGCTTCAAGATGCTCTAAGTCGTCCCAGTGGCCTAAAAATACCAGAAGGTAGGGTGTCCACACATTATTAATAACTAAACAACACATTAATTTGGCACTAATTGTACAGAGCATGTTTATGCTGTAGGAAAATTCTTTCTAGCTGATGCTGGATACGCAGCAAGGCCGGGTATATTACCTCCATACCGTGGTGTCCGTTATCATCTTAAAGAATATAAAGGTGCTAGAGAACCAGAAGATTACAAGGAATTATTCAATCACCGTCACTCTTCACTTAGGACAACAGTTGAGCGAGCTTTTGGTACCCTAAAGAATCGATTTAACATCCTCAAAACTCAACCAAATTTCCCTTTGAAATTTCAAGTGAAGATTGTGCTTGCATGCTGTGCCCTTCACAATTGGATACTGGAGGATGGTGACGATGAGTATGTCTATGATGATGCTTCCTGGTACAGGGCTCTACCAAGGAGTTGTAGGACCTATCGTGACATTCGTGCTGAGAGTAGGGCATGGGTACTTAAAAGAGATCAGATAGCGCGTAGTATGTGGAGAGATAAGGTAGGTGAATCTAGTTTAGAAGGTAATCAGGCTACTGAGAATATGAACATTGAAAGTGGCTTGTAGTGGTTTGTACTATTCCTTACCATGTGTACCATGTAATGAAGTTTATGTTGAACCATTAATTGAGATACTTGTTTGCTCATGTATTTTTGCATTTGTTGTTCAACTATTCCTATGCTGATCAAAGGTTTTTTCACACTGACTACATGATTCTCTAATTTTCCTTGTGCATATCCTAACTGGGAAGGAATGGGTGAGGGAAATGGAAAGACAGATGTTGATGGACCTCCACGTGAGAAAACCATCATTTGGGATGAAGAACGCTCCAAGTTCATGCTAGACTGGTACATTGAATACAAGAAAAACCAGCATGCAGGCTTTGTATTTAAAAAACCACACCATATGAAGTGTGTTGATGCCTTAAACAAAGAGTTTGGCATGGGTGTAACAGTTGCCCAAGTTGATCGACACTACAGGGACTTCAAAGAGCGCTGGGGGATAGTTGCGAAAGCTTTTAGCAAGAGTGGAAATGTATTTGATTCTGTTAAGTGCAAGCTAACTGTATCCGAGTCTGAAAAAGGACAACTCAGTGTATGTTTATATTATTTTCCTTGACTCTTGTCTTGTTATTCTAATTATCTCTTGCCATGTATTTAACATTTGTCCTATATTTAACTCTTTTCATGTATTTACATGCAGGATAGAGCTAGGCGCTTGCTTGCTAAGCCCATCAAATTCTACTATGAGATGGAAGAGCTTTTCCTTGGCCGCAGTGCTGGTGGTTCTCTTGCCGCTGACCAAGAAACATGCTTGGACGATGGTAATAATTCAGATAGTAGTGATTCAGGATGGATGAACGACACATCTTGCTATGCACGGCCTGTTGATCCTACTGGTGATGATTCTGACACGCTGCCAACACCTTTAGTTCATAAGAAAGGTCCTCGCTGTGTAGCTAGCTCTTCTAGCACACTCCAGGCTGGTAAGAAGCGACCAAAAAGCAAGTCCCCTAGTAGGAAGCCGCCGAAGTCAAGGAGTCGTTTCGCAGATGCCACTGAAGAAATTAGCACAATCATGAAGGCTATAGTCCAGGCCCTTGCTGAGCTACCTCCACCCCCTCCACCTCCAGCTCCACAGCCTGGTGGTGCTCATGCTACTTTGTGGAAGAGAATAGAGGCATTGCCCATTACTACTGATGATAAGATAAATATTGGTGTTTACTTGGCGCATCCTGAAAAAGAGGGCCTGCGGGATTTCCTTTCTGGTTCTAGTGACAACACTCTGGAGACCTGGGTGGCAAAGTTTCGATGCGGCAATGATGGTCGCTAATAGCAGTTGGGTTTGCTGCTACTGGATGTTGTCGCATCCTTCTGCTACTATAGGTGTGGATGACAGTCGGAACCGTTGATGTTAGGTGTTTCTGTTATCATTTTGTACTACTCGATCATGTGGATGTTAGTTTGAACTGTTGCTGTAGGGTGTTTTGGGGATCTTCTTTTGTGATCTGTTGCCAGGACCAAACCATGGCCGCTTGTTGTGGGGTAGTAGCAATCTAATATAGTCATAGACCCTTATATGATGTGACATATATATAAGATACTTGCTAATCTTATGCTAAATCTTCTGTGATACTCGGGTGTATATCACTATGGTGAATCTGTTGTGACATTGAGCTTATATTTAGTGGTAACCTGATACCTCACCACTCCATAGTAGTTTTGCTGTGAACCAAACAGTGGTCATATGTAACTATAAAGGCAAATCAGGTACAGTTTGGGAGGTAGTCTCTGGAGAATCAAAGGTACGGATAGAAGAGAGCAGGAAGAAGGCCAACGCCTTGCCAGGTCCTGGTTTGTTCCATGGATCCCCTCCCGCTCCTGGTGCCATAGCCTTGCTTATGTAGATGGCATAACCGAAGCCCATTGCGACCTTCAGCCCGTGTTTTCCAAATCAAATTACAGCTTCATTAGGCAGCAATGCGCTGCAAGGATACAAAATGAGACATGTTGCCACTGGTGCGTTACATCTGCAATGTTGTTTTGGTACTGATACTGTTACATTAATTCCCACACCAAACAAAGCCTGCAATCACTTCCATACCATCCGATTCCCATGTGATCTGTTTCCATTAACGTCTACCTACCACTTGCTGAACCAAACAACAGCCTGTTCGCTTGGCTTATCAGCCACCAGCCAGCAGTACTTTTCTCTCACAACAAATCAGCACCAGCCACCAGCCAGCCAGCAGTACTTTTCTCTCACAACAAATCAGCATCAGCCACCAGCCACCAGCCAACCGAACAGGTGCATGCCAATATAACTGCTGTTTAGTAGTCCGTCTTCGGTTCAACAGGTGTTGGGCCCAGGGATTTGCATTCCCGTTTTCCCCTTAATTCTTTATGTGCATATGTTTGCTTCAGGGTTATGGATTTATGCTAATTCGTTTTTATCATGCATTAAGCTTTGAGGTGTGTCTCATCTCGCCCGCCGGAGAACTGACGGTCGTCAGTGCATACGTTCATGATTTTTTTTTTCAGCAGAGCGCCAGCATGGTCGACTAGATTTTTTTTTTCCAAATAGCTAGTTTCCTTTTATGTCTAGGTCTAGGCTGTTAGAGCAACTCCCGCAGGCCCTTTAAACAAGCCACTATTCCAGATTTAGAGGCCGAGGGTCAAACATCGAAGTCCAGCAGACCCTCTACTTCGGCCCCTAAAATGGGGAGCCCTCCAAATCCCCTCCCACACCCCCAGGTCTAGGGGGTCTCTAGGGGGCCCTCTATCCCAAAATAAACACTAACATGTGGGCCAACGAAAAGTACAGAGCTGTTTAGAGGATATTGCTGGAGCTGGAGAAAAATTAAGCCCCTAGAAAATAGAGGCGACCCCTACTCGAACTAAATAGAGGGCCAATTTAGAGGGTGTTGCTGGAGTTGCTCTTTTCCCTTTTTGTTATTGTGTAAATCAATAACCCACCTCCTTGTTTGAGGTCTGCGTTTTCTTGCAAAATTTCCTTCTCTCCTTAATGAAACACTTGCTCAGGCAAGTTCTCGAAAATATTTACTACGCCGATATATTTACACCGAGTCATACAGATCATCATCATAAACCTCAACAATGAGCCAATCCAAGAGCCTACTCAAAAGTCCATTATAGACCAAAAAGCAACCTTCACGTGCATCTTTGTGGCACCAACAGTTCGGAGTAAATTCAGCGGTCCGTTTAGACGTACCATCCCTGTTTGGGTAACAATTATCAGCATCTCCTTCTGTCCTTCACATAGACAGATACAGCCGCCGGTCGGAGAGGAGAAAGAAGATAGAATTAATTCGACCCAGCCTGACTGTCGTATGAATAGAACGCCTAGACAATTATTAATTCTTAGTCCGAAATGGGCCGGCCTAGCAACTTAGACACGACGGCAAAGCCATACACACTGCACCTAGCATGTGAGGAGCATGCATGACAACATATATAGGCGCTAGCTGGTAGCTAGAACAAATTCTCTTTACATCTTTCCAGTGGCGTGTTTCCCATGTTCACATCCTCTCCATTCTTCCTGCGGCTAGCTAGTTGCTGCCACATGGAGCAGCACGCAGTCTCATAAATTATCTCATGTAATTCTATACAAGACTTCTGATAATATGAAGAAAAAACAGGGGGAGAGAGAATCGGATTGGGGCATTCACCTCAAAACTAGAATTTAGGACTATAGGAACTGCTTAATCACCATTGTACGAGTTGTTGCTGCCATGCAACTAATAAATATTTATTTTTCTATGCACAAATTATGAAACTATTCAATTAATACTCTCTACGTATCGAAATATTTGTCGTCGTTTGATTTTTCTAAAACGTTTGACGTTTTTTCTTATTCAAAAATTTTATGCAAATTTAATATGAAAAAAGTCACACTTAAAATACATATAACGATAAATCAAATCACAAAGAAATGATATACGCATAATATTTTGAATTAGCCGAATAATCAAAGTCGAGATAAAATATGACAAATATTTCGATACGGAACTATGAGATAACCTAAAGGACAATCCAAAAGTTACCTGCCAAATCGTCTTAACATTACGTGTCAATGTACGAGACAACTTTAAGAGTACCCAGTTACCCTCGTAAACCGAAGCCCTCGGTGGTCCATATGCCTGCATGGGCACCACACAGACACTGCTTATAGTGTGCCAGTGTACGAGCCTAGGAGGACTCCACCGACAACAACACAGCCCACAACATGCACGGGCGCCGAAGACCATCGGCGACGACGGCGGGCGTCCTGGCCATCGCCGCCACCGTCGTCCTGCAATGCCTCCTCTTGCCGCAGCCGCTGGTCCACCTCGCCAGGGCCAGCGCGCCGCCGCCGGTAGTCCGCTGCGCCGCTTCCGGCTGCACGGTGACCAACGCGTACGGCGTGTTCCCTGACCGTTCCGAGTGCCGGGCCGCGGCGGCCGCGTTCCCGGCGTCGGAGCGCGAGCTCGTCGCCGTGGTGGCCAACGCCACGGCGGCGGGTACCAAGATGAAGGTGGCCACACGCTTCTCCCACAGCGTGCCCAAGTTGGCCTGCCCCGCGGGCGACGCCGGCCTCATCATCAGCACCGACGCGCTCAGCCACGTCGTGGACGTGGACGCAGCCGCAGGGGAGGTCACCGTGGAGAGCGGCGTCACGCTGGGCCAGCTCATCGACGCGGCGGCGGAGGCCGAGCTGGCGGTCCCGTACACGCCCTACTGGCTGGGGCTCACCGTCGGGGGGCTGCTCTCCACCGGCGCGCACGGGAGCTCCGTGTGGGGCAAGGGCTCCGCCGTGCACGAGTACGTCGTCGGGATGAGGCTCGTCACGCCGGCGCCGGCGGGCGAGGGGTACGCCAAGGTGCGGGTGCTTAAAGCCGGCGACCCGGAGTTGGACGCGGCCAAGGTGTCCCTCGGGGTGCTGGGTGTCATTTCTCAGGTCACTCTGGCGCTGCAGCCCATGTTCAAGAGGTCGATGAGGTTCGAGGAGCGCGACGACTCCGACCTGGCGGACCGTGTCGTGGCCTTCGGCCGGGAGCACGAGTTCGCCGACATCCTCTGGTACCCCGGCCACGGCAAGGCCGTCTACCGTATCGACGACCGCGTTCCCGTCAACACCTCCGGCGACGGCGTCTACGACTTCATCGGCTTCCGGCCGACGCCCAGCCTCGCCATCAAGGCCGACAGGCTCGCCGGTACGCCGCAAGCCTCCCTGCTTTATTTCATGCAACTCATACTACTCATCATCGATCGACTCTCTTGCATGCGTGCATATATATGGTGCTTTTGATCCTTGATTGAATATTGTCGTAGAGGAGGTAAATGAAGCGACCAAGAACTCTGGCGGCAGGTGCGTCACGGCGCTGGCGACGAGAGCCGTCCTCTCCGCCGGCAACTACGGCCTGCTAGCGCCGCTTCCGGGCCGGCCGGTGGTCGGGTTCCAGAACCGCATCCAGTCGTCGGGGCGCTGCCTGACGGGGCCCGACGACGCCCTGCTCACCGCGTGCCCCTGGGACCCGCGAGTGTCGCACGGCACCTTCTACTTCCAGTCCGGCATCAGCGTGCCCCTGTCCCGAGCCGCGGCCTTCATCCGCGACGTGCAGCGGCTCCGCGACCTCGACCCCGACGCGCTGTGCGGCGTGGAGGTGTACTACGGCATCCTGATGCGGTACGTCAGGGCCTCGACGGCGCACCTCGGCAAGCCGGAGGACAGCGTGGACTTCGACCTGACCTACTACCGGAGCCGCGACCCGGCGGCGCCGCGCCTGAACGGGGCCGCCGTGGAGGAGGTCGAGCAGATGGCGCTGCGCAGGCACGGCGGCCTGCCGCACTGGGGCAAGAACCAGAACGCGGCGTTCGAGGGCGCCGTGGGCAGGTACGGCGCGGCGCGCGTGGCGGCGTTCGTGGCGGTGAAGCGCGCGTACGACCCCGACGGGCTCTTCTCCAGCGAGTGGAGCGACCAGGTGCTCGGCATCGGCGGCGGCGGCGGCGTGAGCGTGGTGAGAGACGGGTGCGCGCTGGAGGGGCTGTGCGTGTGCGCGCAGGACTCGCACTGCGCGCCGAGCAAGGGCTACTTCTGCCGGCCGGGGAGGGTGTACAAGGAGGCCAGGGTGTGCCGGCGCGACGACGGTTCCTAGGCACGACCAGCGGGGTGGCTGTTGACGACGACGTGGCAGAATATTCGTTGCTGATTGAGTGCATGCGTGCAAGATTATGTTTTAGTGTGTCTACTACACTTGCTTTGGTTTAAAAGGATTAGTCCATGCATTTTATTTTTGTTGACACAAATAGTGTTGAGAATTGATGATGTAGTACATTCTCTATTATAGCGACTTAATAAGTCAAGCTCATGCAGTGATTATGCACAATGGGACACAGACGGTATATAACAATGAAAAGATCGGAAAAATGCAAGATGGAACTTAATTTCCAAGACCATTCAACTTTGAGGTGTTTCCCATCTCGTTCGCACCACGGAGAACTGATGCCACTCAGGAACTCACAGTTGTTGCAGCACGGCACCAAACATATGCATAAAGACCGGGTGGTGCACGGCACCAAACATGCATAGTTCATGGTAACAGAATAACAAGCCCAATGCTCTAACAATAATTTAACATAACAGAACCAACACGTTAGATACTAGTTACACGCACACTATAATACTTCTTTAAGGTTCGATAATAAACCCCACACATCACTACGCTGATATATTTTGTTATAATATAGTACACCTAGGCATACAGATAATGCTGATAAACCTTAACAACTAGCCAATCCAGGAGCTCCCTCAAAAGTCCATTATCGACCAAGCAACCTTTATGCGCATCTTGGAGTCACCAACAGTCATATCTTCTTCTTCTCCACCGTTGATCTTGGGAGTAAATTCAATGGTCCGTTCAGACGTACCATCACTAGTTTGGGCAACAATTATCAGCATCTCCTTCACATACACAGATATGACGGGTCGCATAAGCTTGATAACTCCGATACCAGCACCAGCCACCTGACTATCATAAAGCACAAGGCTGTTCAGGATACTGGTGGTATGGGCAGTGATTTTTCCATTGAAGTTTCCTTGTAGTACTTCGATTGCAATGGTACCCTCCACTGCATATTTCACAACTCCATACAGCACATCTACGGTACTAAGCCTGGTAGCAAGAGAGCCACTTTCAAGAACACATCTCTTCAAATCTCGACGTTCTACGCCGCTGATCGATATGAATCCTTTACTTAGTTCTTTGTCCTGCCCTTGATGATCCTTAATCTTCAGATCAATCTCAACATAATTCTCACTTATCAACGCGAGTCCACGTTTTGGTCCTATCAAGATCAAAGATTCATCCTGCGGAAAGAAGTTTACATTATAAACTACTGCTATATTTCTCAACATAATATACGATATTGCTGTAATCAAACTATCAAAGTATAAAGAGTACAGCCGAACAGCCAAACAGCATATGGAAACATCATATGTTGATTTACATGTAGTACCATTATGCTGTGGGTTCAAATTATAGTACCATTAAGCTTGATATCGGTGACATGTGCAGTGTAGTGATAATAATCAAAATGTGACTAGTAATTTCCCCGCTACAAGAAACATATTATAACAAAGAATCCAAATATAGTTCATCAACTTACTAAACATACTTATGTTCACATAAATTGTTGCAAAACAGTTCAGCTTCAGATTTAATTCCGTTCCATACCATATCCAACCCCCACTGTAATAATAGCGATATAACTCCATTGGACAACAACTGGATGCACGTGTAAACATCTTAAGGAACCCATAATGCAAAAGATGACGCATCAAATTGTTCTCTCTAGTCTCTACCAGTTGCCCATTGGGATGCACATTGGGAATGCAAAAATAGCAATATAACTCTATTGGACAACAATTGTTGGGATGCTAATTGTGCCTACAATTCAGTAACATTAGGATACTAATTAACATTCTGATGATTACTGAACTGTAGCATGCAAATTTCCAACCTTCAGTACCATATGAACCCACAACAAGAAACAGGGATGACTATCATCCAGGGGATTGACCAATTGACAACCAGTTACAATGTTGATCAATAGAAATCAATTACTTTTTGCAGGTCAGTATATATAATTGCAGTCATTGGATAACTCAGATTTAATGCGTACAAGCAGATTTTTTGTTTAAGAGAACAGTGCCAAGTGCCCAACATACATACCTCAGAGTTGATGAGTTGGCAATGATCTCTGTCACGGCGGAAGAGATAAACACACTTTTGGTCCAGACTGTCTCTGGCAATGACAGTGCCGTACACATGGATAGGGAAGCCAACATCTGAGGAGGAAATTTTCACAGAGAAGATGTTTATTCCCTCACATAGCTCATAGTCATCCGCATTTTTGTAGACAGTATTGGTGAACCTCATTGGACCAAGGGGTGCTGTGGTGTGAAAAAGATAAATAAAAGAATCAGGCTAGGTCCGCTACAAATTACATTCATGCTAAAATTCAAGATAGTACAAATTAGATGGCGAAGCACAGATGCGCAAGCGCAATTTAGAAGAGACATAAAGTAGGATAGCAGAGATCTCCAATAATCTAAATTCTAATCCCTGGAATAGACAACACAAACAATATTTGACGGCACAAATTGAACACAGCATATTTAAAGTATACTAGTTTGATTGTATATGCAACAGTCAATTGAACCAACATAAGCTTGTGTTTTTTCTTTTTCTTGGACTAGCAAAGTATCCGTACATTGCTACGAGTTATTAAATATTCCACTGATATATTACGAGACTAATTATAACATGGCTAATTCGATAAGAGACGCATACCACGGACCACTCTGTAATCCGATCGAAAAACGAGATAAAGTATGGCTAATCTGGTCGGGAGACGTATGTGACAGACCAAAATTTTGCGAGAAACAATCCTCTCTTTACAAATAGGTAGAGATAACAATGCAGTTCGAATAAGAAAATTTGGTGATCATACACGATGGAACATGGAAGTGATATCCACAAATTTTAGGTCAGGCTGAGAAGCAAACAACCTTGAAAACTAATAAAAAGGAAGAGAGAGAGAGAGAGAGAGAGAGAGAGAGAGAGCGCATGTGCTAGATTCAGCTGTATAGAATATATAATTTCTTCTCCAATATATGATCGTCATATTAATTAGTAATAACAGAAGTGGTGGATTATATCGTCTAACAACCGTGCCTCATCCATCTTTCATCCGTGGCAATGCACGGGCACATTTGCTAGTGATACTTAAACATGGACTTAAACTACGACATGATAAAGCTCGAAATTAACTACCAGCACGAAGACGGAGATCCAATCCAACAATCCCACGACGTAGTAATCTCTCTTGTTTTCGTATAAGAATCTCTTGGTTACGTCTAATAAGAGCCTCTTCTCTCTCATGTTGCTGTCTGAGAATCTCTTGTCGGTGGGCATCAACGTAGCGGCGGCGGAAGCCGGAGTCGGAGAGGATGCGGTGCCAAGACCTGCACACAAGGGACGCACGCTTGCAGCACTGCCCTCGCCCTTCTGGAGAGAGGCGGAGGAGAATCTGGTCGAGAAGGTCGTCCGTCAGATCCGCCAGCGCGCTGCTCGAGGGAGCATCAGCGCCATCGCCCTCCGCGTCCTTGGGGTTGACGTCGGCGATTGCATCCACCATTGGCTCCGATGATCCATCGGCTTCCCCTTGCTGCTCCAGGTCCCGGTGAAAGGACGACGATGCAGCGCCATTATGAGCCGGAGGATGCCGCCGCCGCCTCCGATGACCACGCTGCAGTCCCTCCCAGCCGAGAGGAGCGCTGCCCCGCTGCGCACGGGGAGGAGGATGAGGAGATCGATCAGGGGGGTGGAGCCCTAGGCGGCTGATGCCATCCATTAGTGACCGTAAAATTGCTAGGGTTTAATTTGGACTCGTTCGGCAGGAGGTGCTGAGTATATATTGAATCTGTGGGAGGTCGAGCATGCAGGGTGGGGCCATCGAAGTCAGTGCCGTATGTACCAATGCAAGTCAAATTTGGAAAAAGTTAACCAATTTAGAAACAACTAGCAAAGCGCCCGTGTGTTGCTATGGCATTGTTTTAACTTTCTATTTTTTTTGTTTACTTTCGTACTCTGAAGTCTGCGTAATAATACGTCAATGGGAAAACCGAAAACAATTGAATACGCGAGCGTACATGTTATCCTGCACCTACTCAGTGGTCGCCGCGACGTGCAGCAGACAGACCACCGCTGTGCATACATGATACATGGCAGGCAGGCAGCACGGCTCATCCAAGGAGCTGGGTATCCTCGTGCGCAACAAAGAGGGCGAGCACGATCGCACAAGCCAACGTCCCTGTCACATGCCACCACGCCGCCATGCATGGAAGGAGGGGGCCTGCTACCACCTATGGCCGCGCGTCGCTGCCGCTGCCTCCTAGTGCTGAGTCACATCGCCGTCCGTCTCGTTGCTTGGGCCACCAGAGTGGGAGAAGGGCAAGGTCGCGAGGTGGCGACGCCATACCCTCGGTGGGAGCTCGCCAGACACCGTGCCAGAGCAGGAATACCGCGTTCTATGTGAGGCGACCAGCCGGCCGGCGATAGACGACTGACGTCCTGTGAAGCGATGTACTTGCACGCGCTGTTGCAATGTCCTTGCTCCGGTGCATGCCTGGCTGTCTGCAAACGTCGCCATGGACGTCTCCGTCGTGTTGGCGAGGCTGATCTCCTCAGCCATCTTGGCGGGCGGTGTTGCGCTCGCGCTCCGCGATCTTGTGCCGCAATGGCGCTGCGTAGGGCATTTTCTGAGTTTTCCCTTGCAGCCTGCCCAGCCGATCGACAATCGAGATACAGAGGTCCTATGTTTCGTTCGGGGAGTCTGATGGAAGTCGAGGCAGTGGAAGATTTTAACAGAACCACGAAGCCGTGGAAAGAGGAGCGAAGCTCATGTTTGTTGCAGATTCTACCCTGGCTGGGCGACGGAGAGGAGCGGGACACCGGACGCTGGACGGCACGGTGCGATGGAGAGTAATCGAAATAGGAACGCCGTGCGGGCTGACGGACGAAACACTCTTGACGGACGAAACACTCCTTCTTTTAATATTAGGTAGAGATGGCAAAAAGAAGATGAAGGGCAGAATTTTCTGAACCTACAGCAGAGGACTTACACTCCTCATCGAGATCGAATACTGTGAGGTCCCTGAAGTAAAATCTGGTGCAGTATTCGCCCCCTTGCTTGGGATCGGAGTCACGGATGCTATCTTCCGCAGCCAGCCTCCGATCACGGTGCTGCTTGTACCGTGCATTCTCCCGACGATACTGCATCCGCTCCGCCTCCTTGATCTTGGCCAATCGCTCAGCCTCATCGACGAAAGGTTCCAAGTTTGCTACCTCCTTACGAAAAGCCTTTATCGCGGAGGAGAACCTGTCGGCGCCCAGGAGGGAGCAGCCTCCATCGCAGGAGGCGCGCAGGCTGGAGGCACGGGTAAAGTCGCGGCGGCCGATGGTTACTCTACCATCCCCTTCCGCCATGACCGTGAAAACAAGCCTCCGCGACCGCCGCCGACCAAGTAAGGCGGCGAAGGGCGAGAACCTTTGATATTCTGTGGATTTTGGGCCTTCGCAATCTTGTTGGGCCCATCCGGTCGCAAATCGACTTTTGCTGAAAGGGCAAGGGCCTTCTTTCCTTAATACTCCTAGTTGGGCTTGTTTACTTCGTCAAGACGCCAACTCCCCTCCAACTATTAAGGGGCCGGCCCAACCTTTTGGTAGTCTTCTACCGGGTGTCTAGAGGAAGAGCTCTGTGATCCAACTTGCGCAAAAATAGGTGAACTGCTGCATGCTCCAACCAACTACATAAAAAATAAGTGTGGTTGGACTTTTTTTTTGAGAACTAAGTGTGGTTGGACTGGGAAGGAGACTCATAGAAGCAAGAGCACGAATTGTAACTATCATGATACAGGATGGGCTTTCAGCGATTGCTATATATGTATCTTATACCTGTTCACTCAGTTGGACAGCAGGAAGAAATAAGTATGTTGAACAATTGCTATATATGTATCTTATATCTTATTCAGAAGAAACAAGACATGAGGCATTCATTATATCTGCATTGTTCAAAGGTATAAGATACATATATAGCAATTGTTCAACATACTTCAGACATACAAAGGTAGCATCACAACTGAATTGAACTTGACCAAACTTAGATGAGGTTTAGCTAAATATTTCAAATATGGAAAACCAAGACGCTTATATAGCTATCAGCCAATCTTTAAAGGGGATAGGAAATAATGTCAAAGGTGGGGCTCTGTACCACACAGTATTTCTTAAATATGTGCGGTCAGTTGCAAGATCGGTTTCTGGGCTCCATGTTTACTGCCAAATTTTTGCATTTTTTTAGCCTTTTCATCTGAAGATTTGATGACATATTAAATTTCTCTGTGAATATCATGCAAAATACATTAGGTCCAGTAAAATATTCAATATTTTTTACCAGAACATTAATTGACAGAGATCGGTGAAGTAACTGCCAGAAGAAAGCCTTTGCCTAGGTGATCACTGCACTCTGTGCGTGCGTGTGTGTGGCCAGGCTACAGAATGCTTCGCTATATATCCCCAAGGAATCAAAAAATTGTCCCCAAGGAATCTTGCATGCATGGAGTACTAAATGAAGTCTATTTACAAAACATTTTCACAGATGAGTGCAACATTGCACGATGAATCTAACGAGCCTAATTAATCCATGATTTGCTACAGTAATGCTACAGTAATCATCCTCTAATCATGCGGTCAAAGGCCTCATTAAATTCGTCTCGCGAATTTGTCAGGGGTTGTGGAGGTAGTTTTGTAAACTGACTTTATTTAATACCCTAATTAGTGGTCAAAGTAGGGTGCAAAAAATTTACACCCCAATCTGAACACGGCCCTTGAAATAAAGGTTAGGGGAGACAGTGAAACCCGCTGCACTGCTGAGTGAACATTGAAGACTGAACATGAAGAATAAGGCCATCCCCAACCCATGGTGTCCATAGATAGTGTCTATGTTGCCAACTAAGCAAGACACTATGTTTAGAAACTACATCTCTCAATGCATAGTTTCTTCATGTAGGTCCATAATTAATACTCAATCCACCATTCTCTCTCATCTCTACCAATCATATTTGTTGTTCAATTATCATGAGGACACTACCATCTCCCAATGCATGACTTGATGGTGTCTAGTGCATAGGTTCCCGTGAGGAAACTGGGTCTTGCATAAGACCCGGTTTCTTCCTCTCTCCACTCTCTCTCTTATTTAATATAGTGCCATGTAAGCTAATAGTTCTAGGTGGCAATGTAATTAATGCTATAGAAACTATCCTAGTTGGAGGGTTGGGGATGGCCTAAGGAATCGTCCAATTGCTCACTGCATTTGGTTCCCTATTCAATTTTCGTGTGTTGGTTGACGGTTGGACCTAATGTTGGTTGACGTTTGGACCTAATTGGAACAACACACTGCGCGAGACGGTTGGTTGACGTTTGGACCTAATTGGAACAACACACTGCGCGAGACGGTTGGTTGACGTTTGGACGACTAGGACACAAGAGACGACCAGGACACAAGAGCGCCGCCGAGGTAGATGCAGTAGCCCGATGTAGAGCGCCGTGTGTCCGGGCAACCAGCCCAGTCCGCGTTGGAGTAAGCCGTGATGTCAAGAGTTGATGAAGCGGGAAGATGAAGACCGAGCACAGCTGTACCTCGAGCGTAGCGGAGAATTCACTTAACAAGAGCCAAGTGCCCTTCACGCGGATCGTGCATATGCAGGCAGGCTTGCTGGACGGCATGAGCAATGTCCGGACGTGTGAAAGTCAAGTACTGAAGCACGCCGGCGATGCTGCGGTACTTGGATGGATCAGCCACCGGAGCGCCACTGTCCTTGGGCAACTTTGGCTTGACGTCGATGGCCGTGGAGATGGGTCGATAGTTAGACATACCAGCGCGATCAAGCAGCTCATCAGTGTACTTCACTTGCGAAAGGAAGAACCCGTCAACAGTCTGAGTAACCTCAACACCGAGGAAGAAGTGGAGGTCGCCCATATCCTTGGTGGCAAACTCGCCATGAAGCCCATCAATGAGATGTTGCAAGAGGGAAGATGTTGATGCCGTGATGATCATGTCGTCGACGTACAGGAGCAGAAGCGCCATCTCGTTGCCGCATCGAAGGACAAACAAGGACGTGTCAGAGCGGGTGGCCGAGAACCCAAGCTTGGAGATGAAGCCGGAGAAGCGCATGTACCAAGCCCTCGGGGCCTGCTTGAGACCATAGAGACTCTTGGAAAGAAGGCAAACTGCATCAGGGTTGTCCGGATCAACGAAACCATCAGGCTGCTGACAATAGACCCGCTCGGAGAGATTGCCATGCAGAAATGCGTTGGAGACATCGAGCTACCGCGCTGGCCAGTTGCGAGAGGCGACGAGAGCACGGTGCGGATTGTCGCAGGCTTCACCACTGGTGAAAATGTTTCACCGGAGTCGACGCCTGGTCGTTGGGAGAATCCGCGAACAACCCACCATGCATTATAGCGATCCAGGGAACCATCGGGCTTGTACTTGATGCGGAACACCCACTTGCCGGTCACCACGTTCACGCCGAGAAGCCGAGGAACGAGTTGCCACATCCTGTTGGCAAGGAGCGCAGCATACTCCTCGGCCATGGCCGCCTTCCAGTTAGGATCACGTAGAGCTGCCCGGGCTGATGACGGTATAGGCGAGATCACGGCCGTCGTGGAGGCAGTGCATGCATAGCGAGGATTCGGCTTGATGATGCCAGCGTGGCCTCACGTGACCATGTGATGGGGCCGCGTCTCCGGGAGCGAGGTGGAAGGCTCGGGGCGCGACGGAGCAGCGACGGCAGATGGCGACGGCGGACCCGACGGTGGTGTCGAGTCAAACACTGGCAGCGTCGAGGAAGGAACCACACCAGGCGCGTGTACGACGGTGCGCGCCGGGGACGTGGGCTAGTCGTCGAACGGTACTGGAGCTGGTGCAGACGATGGCGATGTAGGCGAGGCAGATGACGCTGACGGCGTCGAGGATAGACCCGCACCGGGTGTGCAGGAGACGTCAAACACCGGGGGCAAAGTCCGGCTGTCGAGCATCGAGTGAGCAGAAGCTGGTGCAGTAATTGGCGACGAGGCAGTTGGTGTGGGAGCATTAGAGACGGTCCGCGGGGAGGACGATGCCGGCGTCAACAAGCGTACCGCAGGACAAGAGGACGGTGGGACGTCGTGCGGCGCGATGGACTGCGGCGGTGAACCGAAGCGTGGAACGTTGTCCCGAGGAGTAGTCCGCGGCGGAGGTCGAACCTGCAGGGGGTTAGCAGCGACCAATGAAGGGGTAGCCGAATGGTCAGGTGGCGCTGGCGGGGTGGAGCAAGTTCGAGGGGCATCTCGGAACGGAAAAGCATGCTCGTCGAACACCACGTGACGAGACGTAATAACACGACGAGTGGCCGGATCGTAGCCGCGGAACACCCGCAGCCGAACACCCGCAGAAGACTGTAATCTGGTGGTGCACCAAGAAGAAGCTCGTGAGGTGTGAGAGGACTTGTGCTTGTGCATGGCCTGCGGTTCAGAACATAGGTCATGGCGCAGAGCGCCTCGGCCCAGAATACAGCGGGGACGGCGGAGTGGAAAAGCAAGGCGCTGGTTGTGGCTACAACGCACTGACGCCGCTCGCCCATGGCATCGCCTGCAGCTGGATTTCGGCAACGATGACGTGGTGCGAAGCATGTTCCAGGCTTCCTTGGCAGTTCAACTGGGCGACGGCAACCTTGCCTTATTTTGGGCGGACATGTGGCTGGGGAGTTCCTCGCCGTGCGTTCTTGCCCCTGAGCTGTGCAAACTCGTGCGCCCGAGTATCAGGAACAGCCGCACGGTGGCCGCGGCACTGCAGGGAAAGCAATGGATCACGGACATTAGCAGACAGCTCACGGCACAGACGTTACGCCAATATTTGGCTCTGTGGCCGGTCATGGACGGAGTAGTACTCCAGCAAGGCCGGGAGGATACCCTCGCGTGGAGATGGTCGGCATCTGCGACCTACTCCGCCCGTAGCGCCTACAGATTGTTCTTCGAAGGTTCAACCCGATTCGCCGGAGCAAAACCCATCTGGAAGGCTTGGGCCCCTCTAAAAGTCAAGTTCTTCATGTGGTTAGCGGTCAAGGACCGGCTATGGACGGCTGCAAGGCGGCGCCGGCGAGGGTTACAGGACCATGCAACCTGCGCTCTGTGCGATCAGCAGGAGGAGACGGCGGACCACCTCTTCTGTCATTGCCCTTTCACCAAAGAGGTATGGCACGCTGTCTGCACCACCATTGGCGCCTCGATCCAGTTCGCCACGACAGTGGACTGCCAGGCTATTGACTGGTGTCTGCAACTACGACATGGCCTGGAGAAAGAGCAGCGGAAGGGGGTCGACTCATCCTTCATGCTCATTTCGTGGAAAATCTGGAAAGAACGAAACAGCAGAGTTTTCAACAGCTCGTCGCCTCTCTCGGTAGCTCAGCTACATGCCGCGATCCTGGACGAGGGCACAAGCTGGGTAGCCGCCGGTGCTCAGAAGATGACGACAATCGGATGGGCCGCGGCGGAAAGACGGCCTTCCGGGTAGAACCTTAATTTTCCCCGTTTCTAGGTTGTTTCAGTTATTGTATAAGTTGATTCATGGCATGTTAAACCGTGTGCGTGCGCCCGGTTAGGCCCGCGTTGTAAAACTTTCCTTCTTAATACAAAGATATGCAGCTCTCCTGCATATTCTCGAAAAAAAAGCAAGGCGCGAACACCATTGTTGAGCATGCGAAGAATACGCTCTGCCTTGCCATTCTGCTGTGAGGTGTAGGGGCAAGAGAAACGCATAGAAACACCGCGATCAGAGAAGAACGTGCGCAAGGCAAGGTAATCGAACTCGCGTCCGTTATCAGTCTGAAAGGCAACGATCGAGCGCTGAAATTGAGTGCAGACATTGGAGTAAAACAATTGAATGCATGGGAACACATCAGATTTGAGACGTAATGGAAATGTCCAAACATAGTGAGTGTAGTCATCTAATATAACGAGATAAAATTGATAACCAGACACACTTGCAATGGGAGATGTCCATACATCAGCATGAAGAAGTTGAAATGGAAAATAAGTAACTGAATTTGAAGAAGAAAATGGTAACCGAGTGTGCTTGCCAAGTTGACAGGCCTGACAAATGTGATCGGTGGTTTTATTACAATGGAATTCAAACGAATCTAAAGCAGTAGAAAGATCATGGCGACCTGGGTGACCAAGCCGGAGGTGCCACAGACCAACAGCGGAGGAGGCGGTGAACAGCTGCGGCGAGGAAGCTGAACGAAGAGGGTAAAGTTCACCAAAGCTGTCACATCGCCGAATCACCGCCCTGGTATGAAGATCCTTAATAGAAAAACCACCAGAGTCAAATTCGACGGTAACTGGATTGTCACGCGTCAGTGCACGAACGGAAATCAAATTCTTGATTAAACCAGAGAGACAAGAACATTGTTCAAGTTAAGGGAAGAATTAGAGGTAGAGATGGAGGAGGAGCCGGTATGAGTGACAGGAAGAGAGGCACCATTGCTGACAAGAATAGAGGAGGGAAAGGAAGAAGGTGAGACAGAACGAAGGTTACCAGGGTTGGAAGACACATGCGACGACACGCCCGTGTCGAAGTACCAGTCGGAGGTGCTGCCGGCCGGCGTAGTCGCCATGTTGTTTAGCGCGGCGAGGAGAGCGCTGTTGTCCCAGGCAGCAGGGGATGCGAGCGGGAACGCCGCGTTTGAAGCGAACGGGGCGGCGTAGGACTGCTGGGCCGCGTACGCCTGCTACTGCTGAAGGCCCAGACGAGGCCCAAGAACCCCAGCGGCCGGCACACGGAAGGGCATGGGCCAGGCCTAGACCATGCCGGTCCATGGGTTGAACCCAGCCTGCCACTGGGCAACCGAGGGAGCGGGAGGACGGTCGAAGGCGGACCCGCCGCCACCACCGGCGCTTGCGCCGAAGGAAGCGGAGCCGTTGGTGGAGGAGCCGGCGCCGGGAGCCGAGGCCTTGCTTTTCTTCTTCTTCTTCTTGCCCTTTGGGTCACCGGAGCTAGGCGGACGGACGGTGGTTGAGGACGACGAGCCGGAGCCGACATAGAACGCCTGGCCACCACCGCCACCGAGCTGCTTCTCCTGATTCTTGAGGCTGATCTCCTCAAGAACAAGTTGGGAGCGCACCTTGCGGAAGGAAGGAAGGGGATCTTGGGACTGTATGGAGGCGATCATGTGGCGTAGCTTCGGGTTGAGGCCGCGCAGCATGGTTGACCACCTGGTTGTCGTCGCGAATGGGGTGGCCGACGTCGGTGAGCTTGCCGGCCATATTTTTGAGGAGCTTGTAGTATTCAGTGACAGAGAGATCACCCTGCATGAAGCTGAGAAATTCGGCCTCAAGGTGAACAGCATGCGTGAGGCGGTTGTCGTGGAAGAGCTCCTCGATCGCGGTCCAGACCGCGAGCGCGCTGTCATCCTTCTCCATGACGATGGTGAGGAGGTCGGGGGAGACGGTGGTTTAGAGCCAGTTGACGATGCTGTCGTCGATCATGGCCCACTCCGGGTCGGAGAAGCGGGGAGTGGCTCGGCGGTCGATGTGGTCGCGGATGCCGAACTTGCTGAAGACCATGTCGAAGAGGCGACGCCATTGAGGGAAGGAGGTGTCCTCGAGGTCCAGAACAATGTGAACATGGGCGCGGATGTTCACTGTCTGGATCTGCGTGAGGGAGACAGCAGGAGCCGAGGGAGGATGAGTCGGCCCCATGTGCGCTTGACGAAGAAGGTTGCCGATGGGATCCGAGGACTGCAAAGAGGAGGAACGGGAGGCGCCGGAGGCGTGCGCCGAGTTGGAGGAGAGGTCGGAGACATCCATGACAGCGGAAGGAGGTCGGGATCCAAAAGAGAATGGGTTGACGAACTCGTCCGAATCTCCGTTTGATACCATGGAGAGAATTGGAGTGTCAACAACAATTGTATCGATCTCTCTTTGGTGTTTATATATATACTACAAGTTTACAGGCGTACACAAGCAGATATGCTAGCTAACCAACTCTCCTAGTCTACCGTCAAGATCCTGAGAAGCAGGAACGTGAGGCCGTTGAGGCAGGACGTGACGCCGGGCGAGTGATTCCTCAGGAGCACGTTCACCTCGCCAACACTGATGTTATTTTGAGCCAGCATGTAGGTTAGGCTGAACTATGAACCTTGTGAACTTTCAGAGATGATTACAATAATGCCACTACTGTAGGAAATTAATACTACATGCATAGTAGAGATATGATGACTCGCTGAATACACAGATCAACTAGCCGGTTAACTGTATCCATCACTTTCTCGACAAAGTCAAATAAAGGCAAGGACTTGAATATGAAGAACCGAAGTCTAAAAATACATGATAAAAATCCAACTCCGGTAGCCACCACTCCTCGACAAAGTCAAATAAAGGCAAGGACTTCAATGAAGAATCGAAGTCTAAAAATACATGATAAAAATCCAACTCCGGTAGCCACCACTCCAACAAGGGACGACATGCTACTCTTACACAGGCATAGTGGGATGCGACAGTAGAAGTCTAGAAGACGACGGCCACATGGCGCGGCATTACGTGAGTACGTGGACATGAGTGTATATATTTACACCCAATAATTGTGCCAAAAAAAATCCCAGTTAGTATGTATATACACATAGGAAAACTAGCAAAAGGGTCTGAAACTGTATATTGTGAGCCAAAATAAAACAAACAGCTACTCACAAGCAAAGTGACGCTCACTACTCCCTACGTACCATGTTGGGCTGACCCAAAAAGCCCGCAACACATCCCCTTGGGGCTTGCACCTGGAGAAGCGTCAGCGACTCTTATGTCCCTTTGTTTTCCTTGTGTCCAAGATCCCCAATTTTATTTTATTTTCATGAACTCCTTTTCCTCCCATGGAAGCTAGGGCTTGTCGGCTTGGCATTGCCCCCTCAGACGCTAGTTAGTTGGCCGGCCGAGCACCGCCGTGCCGACTGTCGTATCCCGGCTACGCTGCTTGCTGGTAGCCATGCCTGCGAAGGACGAGGGCAATGGGCAATGGCATGGCTTCGGTGGGCGGAGATGCAGAGCAAGCCATGACGGCAATGGCGAGCGGAGAGGTGGAGCAGGCGCCGGCAGGCATGGGGCTGTCGGCCGCCGACGAGGCCATAGCGGACGGGGAAGCGGAGGCCAGAGCTACATTTACAACAATCAACAGAAGGAAAGGTTTGTGTGAAACTCAAATTGTTCAATTGGAAATCGATTCATTAGTTCAATGGTTCTAGTCTTGTTTGATGCAAATTAATTATTTCTTGTGAAATTGGTTAATCACTAGTTAGCACTAAGTAGTTTGACAGCTATGCTTGGCTTGTGTACAGTGTGAAAGAATTGAAGAAGCTGCATCGTTTTCCTTTGTTTTCTATTGTTTTCATGTTGAAGGAGTGCAGGACAATCTTCTAGAGTATTCTCCACCATGTAAGAATAAGATATTTTCTCAAGGAGTACTCTAGAATTAGTAATAAAATAAAGTAGAAAATTGTGTAATATCTAGAAAATCTCTAGAATGGAGACACTTGGCTAAATCCTATGATCCTGCTTGGCCTATAAATAGAGTAACCTCCCTTGCCATGCCATACATCTATAGGCATGGTGAATGGTTGAAGGACATGGTTGTAGTGCTAGAAAGTTAGAAGAAAGAGTGTGAGAACTAGGCTAGCCACTTTGTGTAACTACTCCCTTGTTGCAATAAAGAGTTCTACCAAATCCAGGTCCTCACATTAGTAGTATTAGGCCCACTACTTTTTTTCCACAAAGAATAAAAAAAATTCTAAAGGTGAAAACAATTTCATAGATGAGAGCTTTAAGTTTTGGAATCAATAAAAGTAAATTTGAGAAACATGTTACCTGCAAGTCTCATTATCTAGTCTAAGAGAAATATGATGTATTCTCTGATACATGAATATCAATTAGGAACATATTTCAGAAACCAACCACACAAAAGAAGGCTACGTAGGATATTTAATTGTTTGAGCTTTCTTTATCTTTTTGTATGTTATATTGTTATTTGGTTAGGCAAAATTTTTGTACACCGAATCTTAAATTTCTGTGTCCGCCACTGATGTACGATCACATCAGTCAGAGCTCGTCGTCCGACAGCCGGCACGTGGCCACACCCATGTGCAGGTTCTGCAGTAGCCTCTCGAAGGTTGGGAATCCATCCCCTAGTTGCACCTCGAACCTGTCTGCCCCTCGGCGAGCTCTCTATCCTTGAAGAGCTGGGAGAAGATGAGATCGAAGTCGGTGATCTCTACCGTCATATTCTGCAGCAGTACCTACATGCGGGCCCTCCGCTCTCGGAACCTGGCTACACGCCTCAGAGATAGCGATCATGATACGGTACATGACAACGAGGATCTCTTGGCAGGACCGGCCGGTGTAGTGCAGCAAGGAGTCGTATGACTGGTAGAGGAACCAAGTTCTGATCTGGACAGTGGTGAAGTTGGTGTTGACGTAGCGGCCATCGAACCCCATGTGTCGGTAGGCCTGAGGGTGCTCGAGGTGGCCGCTCCTGTCGAGCCTGGCGTCGTCGAACACTAGCCACTGGCCGCCATATATTCATGAAGCCAACCAGCAGGTACAGGTTGTGGCAGCTGAAGACCAGGTGCAGTGGCTAATGATGACCAACCCATTCTTGCGGTGGGAACATCCGTGGCCTAAAGAAGCCTTCATCTGCAATGAGGCAAAAGGTGTACTGGTTGCCACCAGCCTCCTGCGTGATCTGCGGCTACTGGTCCAGCACAATGTTGATGATCCAGTTGATGAGATCCAGGAACGATGTGACCACCTGCTCGAGGTCCTCAAACATGTGCCAGTCGTACACGAGGTCTGCGCAAGGAGATGAAATCATGAAATGGAAAGAAATCCAATCACTATGCTTTGTTCTGAGCACGACGAGAAGGGGAAAGAAAATCTAATCCTTATTTTTCCCATTTTTAATTCGAGCACGACGGGAAAAAAAGGAAAACAAATGTCCATGGTGAGAGGGGTAAAGAAAATCTAATCCTTATTTTCCACATTTTTAATCCGAGCATGACGGGAAAAAAATGTCCTTCCCGGCACCGCGATAGCGCAAAAATCGAAAACAAGAGGACATGCCAGATACGAAGAAGAATCACAAGCAAAAGGACATGCTAGATATGATTGTTAAAAACTAGCAACGAACTCTAATTAATTAGTGCATAGTATCGATTAATTAGGAATGAGATAGTTGCTGCTGCAGCGGTGCACAAGTAGAGGGGGAAGCAGGGGGTGGGAGGAGAAAAAGATGGAATACACCCCGTCATGTCTATAGATCGAATCCTGTCCCTTGAGAGCAGCTTGAGATCTGTGCTTTGTTAGCTTATGTGTCTGTATTTCATGCGTATATGATTTTTTGGCTTGTGTCAGGTACGTGATCAGAAAAGGTGCATGCACGGTACATTTTGACAAGACATAAAGTTATTAGAGGTTGTGTTAGTGGGTAATTTTTTTAAACTAAGAACAGTGCCGTATTGCATTGATTTATGTAACTGGGATCAACTTTTGACTAGCAACAGTGGTCCTTCAGCTGTCCTCTAGTACGCGTGGGTCTGATTCCAGACAACCACAACCACTCATTCAAATTTTGAATGCAAAGTAGAGTAAAAATAATTTAACGGATATTGTAAGCGTTTCACCCCAACTCCCCTTCACGTGTACCTGTACATGGATATGGATGATCCTCTGCCGTTAATGTACCATATACATCAAAGCATGTATCAGGTACATCTTTGGTCCATATAGCAATGCATCACAGATGTACCAACTTATGGCCACGATGCATGAAATAATCTCCAACCATACTATTAAAAATTACAATGTATCACTCATGTACAATTATTTTTTCTTGTAGCACCTACCAATCAGCACATCATATGTACATTTCTAAAATTGCAAACTCTTAAAGATGATAAACTATAAAACAAAAGAAAAAAGTTAACATAGCATGTGTATAATGTACACCACAACATATTCAACGTTTTTTTCATTTGTTTTATCTCATACTCATCCAAAATGATCGGGAGGGCATAGTTATGTACCATCGTTCTTCATGCATATTTTCAGAGTACAACAAAAATACACAACTAGTACAACTTTGTGTCTCTCTATCTATTTCCAAGTTTTTCGACACCAATATGAGCATGTGTTGCTACATGAATAAAACATAAAAATTAAAACATCTAAAATTAGGAAGCTCAGAGGTACAATTTTGTGAACTTTTGACGGCATATTCAACTAGTGTTAGTATTGAAAAATATAAAGGCCCAAGGCATGGTCAGCAGAAGATATTAACAAAAAGAAAGGAGCCGCAACATTTACATAGGATGAGATCAAATCAAGAGCACTTAGAAGGCTTCAAAGAAGAGAAGTGGAACACCACTCTATAGCCATCTGAACAAAAAAAAATCAATCTATTGAAATGGACTTATCTAAAAAATGGTAATCCAAATGATTAATTAAGAGACAACCTGCAGTTTCATGTGACGCACTAGAATGGAGCACCATGAAAATATAACAATGCATAAAAAACTATTCAAAACATACAGAAATATATCTAGTACATCTTTTGGTCCATACAAAATTTACAAGGAAAAACATTGTATGTACTCCACATCCCGAGCATACACATAAATGTTTAATTTAGACAAATAAAATTGTACTCATCGAATAGATAGTACATTTCCTAGGGACCGAACGACTGATAAATTTACATAATTCTTATTTAGTGATTTATTTGTAACCGCAGATAGTACTAAGCTAAATCGCGAAATACATGTACAGGAAACACATCAAAGAACTACATCTAGGCTACAAATTTTTACTCCCCTATTGGTTTTACTCTGATTGCATCATGGCATCACCGATTGGTTGGGACAAAAGAAAAAGAAAATGATATTCCAATTAGTCGCTTCTCTCTGCATCCTCTATTGATGCAATAGTAAGTTAGCAACAAGAGAAAACAAAAGAGGGACATGTTCATCACGGATGCAACAGAAAATGAAGAGTGCCTCCACCCAAGATCTGAGTACCTCCTCCACCTGTGTCTAGCCAAGATAAAACAGCGAACAAGAAAAAACAAAGGCTGACCCAGAAAAAAAATATCAGAGAAGCAAGAGGCAAAAGAACGATCTCCACCTGGGACACATACTATTCTGCTAATGCATATCAATTAGTTAGCCAAATTTCAAGATCTATGCTTGAGAACAAGAAAAAGCAAGTGTTAAGAGCTCGCAATGTCTATCACCGAAATTTGTTTGATCCAAAATTAACCACTGCAAGATTTTCTAGTATTTGCCAACAACTTTCTTACAAGTGGCCAACAGTTTTTACGGTACTTGGACAACTAGCTACTATAACTGTAGAGAATGAGTTGGTTGGGGATTATGTTATTGGAGATTTGAAAAAACTGTTGGGAAACATATAAATTCTACTAGAACAACTGTTGGTCACTCAAGAAAAATAGTAGGTAGTACTAAAACTGTTGGTCACTCACATAAAACTGTCAGAAAATATTAGATTATCTTGTAGTGAACTAAGAATATCTTTGGATAGCAGAGAAAAGAAATGGCTAGAATCGCCGGCCCACCTGCCTCACGTGACCACCGAGCACGGACAACACTGCTCCTCAGCCTTGTCGTACTTGAACACGCACCAGGCCTACCACCGCCACCACAACGCTCTCGCGCCGCCCGTACTCCTCCCCATCATGGCTCGGGGCAGCAGTGGCAGCGCGCCTGCCGCGTCGACGCTGCTGCTGCGCCGCCGCCTCACCTCCTGGTGCTCCCGCTCCTGGAGCTGCAGCGGCCCACCGGCGTCGCCGGCTCCTCGAGGATTGAGTTGGTGGCAAGGAATGACGTGGGCCCTAGGGACCAGGAGTCGATGGAGGTTTTTTTTTAAACGTGTTTAGCATATATTTCATTAAGAGAAAAAGGAGGTTTACAGACAACACCAACACCAACAACACAACGGCACAATGTCCAATAGAACAAACACAACAACAAACAAACAAACAAACAAGCACTACGGCTCTAGAAGCACATCTTTATTGAAGAATACCGAAGAGCGAAGAGTGAAGATTGCAACCCACGACACAACAAAGGAGGGACCTTGAAGAGTTCTCCACGTCGAAATGACCAAAGAATCCGCGATCACTGAAGCGACCAAACGACAGGCTCCACCATAGCGAAGACGACCACATCGATGATGGAGAAGGCGACTGGGAAACAAAAGGCCAGAGGGCACGGTAATAACTGTAGGGCGATGGCTTCAAGAAGGGTACGACGCAGAAGCGACGCCATCAACCGCTTGTCAATGACGAAACCAGGTTTTCACCCGACAGACCCAGAGGAGAGGGTGAAAACCTGGTTCCATTGAAAATCAATATTTCTGTCTTTTTACATAATTCTTTTTACATAATTGGCTGGTATGAGAGGGTAGGAGAGGGTATTTCTGTCTTTTTACTCTATTTCTCTCTCCTATTCCATTGAAAATCAATATTTTAATAGAGATGGTGTCTTTTGGCAAATTAACACAAGATTGGAGTATCCATCAGCCAATTGCACTTTTTTCAGTGTCTCACGGTAAATGGACATCACTTGAGTGTCCTATAGCAAATTTTCCCTATTTATATCGTGCAATTAAAGTTTCCTTACATGATAGCTAAACTGATTTGTAGCATGATGATATATTGTAAAAAAACATTTTTCCAAAAAAAAGTGCACTCTAGTACTTGGTAACTGAGCCCGGCGGTTTTTTTATGAAACTTTCTTACTCCCCTCTTGTCCTTAATTATAATACCTTGTTATAAGTCAAGAAAGTTGCTGATGTGTCGTATAATTTAATGTTTATGAAACTGTATCTGCCCCGCTCAAAGTGGAAAATTAAAAAAAACAAAAAAAGTAGTTGTAAATAAATACATACAAACACCCATCTTATGGAGCAAATTAAATCAGAACTCTTTAATTTGAGCAAGAAGCAGGTTATGTGGATTTCCTCAAAAAATTTACTCCGGATGTTGCTGCCAACAAGCAAATGCAAATCCCAACAACAGGTTATGCTCCTCATCAGTGTCGATTGACAGGCCAACAAATTCAAGGAGAGGGAAGGAAGAAGCCATGTGCAGTGGGGTGATGGATCTCGCTGCTGGTGGTGATCTGGGACTCGATGCAGGCATGGAGGTCTGCGTAGCTGAGCAGGAGAAGTTCTCGGTCCACTCACTCCTCTGACAGGATGCCCATGGGATACTCGTCGATGGCCGGGAGCAGGTCATCCAGCGCGGCGGAGCGCAGCATGCTGCCGCCCGCGGCGCATAGGACGGTCGGTGCCGGCGCCCGGCGCACGGCGCGTTACTGCCATGGCCGCAGATGACGGTGGCGGCAGGAGGCCGGTGGGGGAACATGGTGGCCTTGAGCGAGTCGGAGTTCGGGGGATGGAAAAAGCGAGTCACGACTCGCGAGGAAGGGAGGCACGGGATGGAATCTGATTCTATTTTTTCTCTCGTGAATTTGTCCTCGGCAAAGATTTCGGACCTAGAAAATTGCGGAATCGCTCTTTCCAATTCCAATGGGCAGCCAAACAAGCCAGGCCTAGAAATCGACTCCAATTTCATTAATTTCCAGGGATCCAAACGGGCCAATTCGGGGGGAAGAGAGTCCCCACCATTTCATTTCACGAGCTTCTTGAAAGCTCCGAAAAACAACAGGTTCAGCAGAAAAGCGTGATACATTTGCAAGCGTTTACATGTTTAAAGTGAAGGAGGTGCACCAAGCAGCTTCAACGACCGCACCATTCTTACGTGGATTTAGAACGGAGGATGTATACACTCGGTGCTTCCATCTCTAGAGCGCTGTAACATCTAACATGTAACGACGACGCGCAAATTATTGGTACGTGAACAAATTAAAATACTCTAGAGTCTTAATCGAACCCTTCATAATTTAGCTAATCGATTTTATTAGCCACTCAAACATATACGAGTATGATTTATGCCACGCGTACACTCTTGCGTGCCTGATCGCAGAACGACGGCATGCGTTTCGCTCGAGTCGAGGGCGTGCTTAATAGCTAGCTAGCTCGATCTCTGTATATATGCTAGCCGACGACGGGGCCGCGCGAGTCGAGGGCGTTGAAGAAGACGCGCACGCGCGGCGCCACCGTGGTGCCCGCCGGGATCACCTCGATCGCCACGTCGGGCCTGTCGCTGGTGATCTGCGTCACCGCCGCCACCGCCGGCCACGACGTCTTCGCACTGCTCATTTCCCTTCCTCTCTTGTGCCTGCAAAAGAAAGATTAAATCGCCGTGATTCAGTTACATCCACAACAATGCATCGTTGAACGTACAATAGGCATGCATGTATCAGGCGCCAACCTGACAACTCTACAGAGTACCACGCTGCCTGTTGCTCTTGGATAGGCTATATGCTTCTTATCAAAGTGGATGTGGTATATGTACATGGGTCGCGTACGTTAAAATATTATAAGCGTGTGCATGCATTGGCCATCAGGCTGTCCGCACTGGTGGTCCTCTATATCCATCTTTTAAAAGAAATATTCCGTCCTGATCATCCAAATCTCATACTCTATACCAACTTCTCCCGCACCCGTCATACTCTAAATCCCATACTCTATCCCAACCACCCTATATTTTATTCAACTATCCCAACTACCATATTCTCTCTCTCCTCACCTTTTTCTTTTTCTTTACTTTTTTTCCTTTTTTCTTTTCTTTTCTTTTTTCCCTTTTCTTTTCTTTTTCCTTTTCTTTTTATCTTTTTATTTTTTCCTTTTCTTTCTTTTTTTTTCTTTTTTCCCTTTTTCTTTCTTTTTTTCCTTTTCCTTTCCTTTTTTTCCCCTCCCCTCTCCTTTTCTCCCTCCTCCCCTCCTCTTCTTTTCCCTTCCTCTCGTCCTATCCAGAACTCGCGCGCCGGCGGAAGAGCGGCACCGGCGGGGCGGCGGGCGGAGGAGCAGCGCCGCCGGCCGAGCTCCCTCCCCCGAGCTCGCGTGCGCTGGCCGCCTCGTCGTCGGGCGGGAGCGGCAGGCGCATGGCGAGGCGCGGCATCTCGTCGCGCATCCTGTCCTCGGGGAGACATCGGAGGCGTCGGAGGAAGAGCAGGAGCTGCGCGGCCGGGAGGTGCGGCGCCCGAGAGACGGCGGCGAGCGCGAGCGGGGGCGCGAGGAGCAGCGCGTGCGCGCGGCCGGCGGCGGAGTGGGTGAGGTGGCGGTGGTGCGGCGGGNCGGCGGGAGGAGCAGCGGCTGGGGCCTCGACGGGTGCCTCTCTGCTCTCGGTGCAGGGCCGGCGGGAGAGGGGGTGCAGCCCCGGCGGCGGAGGAGCTCCTCGCGGCGGGAGGCGTGGAGGCGGAACCGAGGCGAGGGCGTGGAGGCAAGGACGCGGCCACGTCGGCGCTTTACCGGAGTCCTGGGAGTCCGCTTGATTTCCCGGATGAGAAGCCACACGCTTGTGTAGCGTACGCCTCCCAGTATGCCGCTGCGGGCTTTTTTCCGCTATCCCCGTCCTTCAGGACGGGGCAGCGGACGCCGCTGCGGACAGCCTCACGCCCTTGCTGGATCTCATCATCAAGCTTTGGTCGTAACTCCTTGCAGTTGTATAATCCAGTTCCTTGTTTACTGACGGATTTGGAAGCGCGAAGCAGCGGCTGTATTCAATTGTTTGATCGATACGCCGCACACATACTTGTAATTTGCAGCTAATATATTATGTATACATGCTCCCAAGGACCAATACCATCAGTACCATAACCACAACAATGTCAGGTTTTCAACAGTAATATAGGACCCCCCACAAAACAGAGATCAAACATATATAGTTCCATTTTATTCCTTTCAAGAAGAAAAGAAAAACTCTGTCTTTGCCATTTGGGTTCGGTTGTCATTTACAATGCTAGCGGTGGCGGCCAGCCTCAAACATTAGAACAATGTGGGAAATCCAAACTTCAAAATTTCTTCTCCAAATTTTGGTTACACATTACTCAAATCTGAGTAGATGTTTATAAAGATGAGACATATATTAAAATAGAGAATGGCATCTCAAGTTGATTCAAATGAGATCTTAATTACCTTGTGGGGTTGGCCATGCGAATTGTAACATGCGGTTCAATCCTAGTAGTGCAACTTTTCCAACTCTTCACTTCCGTCGAGATCTTGCTCTCATTTCAACACGCCTCTTATCACTACACAACTACACAAGTACGTAGCTCCGCCATGCCAATCTAGCGACGAGCTGTTGCCCTGCTCTTTGGCTGACACCATGACCTCGAGCGAGCTAGGGACTAGCTCCAAGGCTTTGTGACTTACTGACTTGCATGGTGTAGTAGTACCTTGTATCCTCATGTGCCATTCTCTCTAGCTAGTCATGCATGTCCTCCAGTACCATAATATCAAATCACCCTCTTCCACCATTGTAGCGTAAGTGTCAGCCTGGCTAGTGGCTACTCAATCTGACAACCCATCTACATGATCTGGAAGAAGAGATATGTTATAATGTTTATGTTTTCCCTTTTTTTTTTTGAAACGGCCGGCACTAGCCCCGTCGTTGTATTGATAGAGAAGAGTTTGTAAATAAACTGTACATGATTTGTTATTTCTATCGAGCTACCAAATCTTGTATTTTCCCATGATATGGGTATATGTACTAGTCTGAAGTACCGGATCTTATTATCTCCTTTTGTTTTTTGCTTTTTTTTTAGAATCTCCTTTTGTTTTTTTGCTAGACTGAGCATGGGCCATGCGTAAACTTGCCACCCAGAGGCCTGTCCCTGAATTCACGCGGGCACTGAGCATCAAATGGACCCTAGCTGGGCGAGCTGAGCTCGGGTTGGGCCACCCATGGTAATTTCTTATTTCTATGTTGCATGGACTTTAATGTTTTGTACTGGGCCCAGCCTTTCACCGATCTCAGTGCCTGTGTCTGTGTGGTGCTGCTGCTGAGTCCCACCAATCCACCATGTTTTGGACGTGTTTAGCGCCTCGTTATTTGAGTTTCTAGTAGTAGGTTTCTGAGTCCAAAAGGATAAAAAAATATTTGCTAAAAGTTTTACTATTAGAAAACAACAGCAGAAAATATTTAGAAAAGGTCCAAACGCTACAGCTCAATAAATAAATAATAGGCTCTAGGTCACAGTCGCGTTGGTTAGTTGTCACACTATACTTTGCGGCTGAGCTTTTCGTCAGAGATTGGTAGGATCTCCAAACAATCCCGTCATTTCCAATGGATGGGTCGGAGCCGAAATCGAGCTAATTTCCTTGTACATGTTGATATATCTGAGGGAATTATTAGGTTTCCAAACAAGGGTTTAGTGGAAAAAGTGCGTGTACCAATTGCTAGCTACAAATACATAAAGAATGAGAGCACATGAATGAATCATGCATGCATCATTCATTTTATGTACAGTAAGATAATAAAACCAACGTATATTAATTAATTTGAAAAAGATCGAAAGCATTAGTAATTAAGATCTTTAAGTGACATTTGAAAAATGAGGTTATTCTAACTAAAGATAGCCTAGTTCGAAAATTGGAATGGAATAATTGAGTTGACGTCATGTCGGCATTACTGATGATCAGGACCTTGCTCATCAGCACGTCTCGTTTTGGAGAAACGGGGCCTTCAATATGTTGTTTGATTTTTTTTTATGTGGAGAAGCTGGATCAATGATGGCAAGAGAATAGGCTATAAACCAATGGCAACTGGTCATATATATGATACTCCCTCTATTCTAATTAAATTGTAGGTCGTTTAGGCTTTTTAATATCCATTACCTTTGCCACACACCTAAATATACATAATGTATAGATGCATGCCAAAAGTAATGAATCTTGAAAAATCAGAACGACTGCTTAAAATTTGAAACGGAGGGAGTATACCAGTAGAGAGTATGAATGCGTGTGCCTCGCCCAGTCTTGCGAATCGGGAAATATATCTCAAAATCAAAAGAATGCACAATTCATTACTTATTCCCATTCCCCATATCGTCACAATAATCATGTACAGAGATGGTATATATATTCACTCAGTGTTTCGCAAAAAAAAAAAGACGATTTGCCTATAGTATTGCATGATATATCTAGGGCTAGCAAGCACCCGAATAATGCGAGAGAGTGTGATATCGACCGCCATGGATGCGCCATCAGATTATGCGCACGCATACATGCCGGTCAATATCGCAACCTCCCGCACTGTTCGACCGATTGCTAGCCGCACTGTTCGAACTATACAGAAGCCAGCCAGCCAGGACAGGCTAGCCGACGGCAGGCGGTCTGGGCGACCGTGTGGTTGGCGTCCAGGTTGACGAAGACGCGGACGCGCCTGTTGTTGACGCCCGGCGGCACGCTCTCGCCGACCGGGTGAACCTTGATGAACACCTCCGGCCGGTCTAGCCGGATCCTTTGCATCGCCGGGTAGACGGGCCAGCCCACCACCTCCGGCCATGACGTCTTCTGTGGGTCCACCATTGTCGTCGCACGTCTCTCCCAATTCCGCGACACGAGAAGTGATCTGCATCGAAGAAGAAGAAGAAGAAGAAGAAGAAGAAGAAGAAGAAGAAGAAGAAGAAGAAGAAGAAGAAGAAGAAGAAGAAGAAGAAGAAGAAGAAGAGGAGGAGGAAACGAATTGCGATGCTGAGATATATGTACGTGGACTGTAGTCTGTGTGTACATCGACGCTTACGTCAGGTAGCTTGTCAGCTCGTGGCGATGAGAATAATGCACGCGTGCAGTTTCTGCGTGGCTGGGCAAGCAAGGCGTCGCGTACCTCGCCCTCGTTCGCTGAGATTATTTTTGACACACCCTGCTGCATTCAGAATTATTATATTGCTCCTTGCTCGTTCGCAGACAGATACGATGATGCACCATGTCCGTGCTTTCTCATCGGGTGCTCCGGACAGGCAGCCTTGATTAGCAAAACCTTGGCTCTGCCCGATTGTTGCTTCGTCATGAATCTTTGTTTCGTAAACATCGATCGAGGTGAATCTTTGCTCTCTTTTTTTGGATCATGTGCTTTGGTTGTTTTATTTTTGGATGTATATATATTATATATCTCGGCGATGACAATCAAGGCCGATGCGATGTGGCCATCACCCAGATCCGTCGATTTGTTCTAAGAACTACTACAGTGGTGCAACACAAACTGAAAACAGACATGGCACGTGGGATTTACAATCATTCAAAAAAAATTTAAACAAATGAATACGCCGTGTATGCAGCTAGCCCACGTCCGCGCAGAAAGACGATGGAACGGGCAAGCCCATCCTAGCGCACTCGCGTGTGCATAAAGCTCAACGGCTAGCCGAATTTCCGGTATTGCATTGCATTTGCATCAGGCGAAGGCCCATAACCCAACGAGCCCAACAGAGCTTTTCACTAACTGAACAAAATGCACTGTTCTTGTCTACGCGTAGATATTATAGTTGATTTTTGCATCATATTGGAGCCACAATAGAAGAAATTTCATATCAGAGAGCTCAAATTTTAGTTCAAACCATAGAAGCACGAAATTGAAAAAAAAAACAAACAAGGTGCCGTCCATTTGCTTCTCTTCTCAGATAGTCCATTTGCTGCGAGTATTTTGACACCGTACCCTGCATATATTCAGAATTGCTCCTTCCTCGTTCGCAGACAGCTGATACACTACAGGAATCAGTGGCTTTGCCGAATGCGAGGGGCACTTGGCAAAGCTCAAAAACACTCGGCAAAACCTTCGTCGAGAGTACCACTCGGCAAACACCACATGGCAAAAATTTACTCGGCAAAGAGCTCTTTGCCGAGTGTTTTTTTATTGCGCACTCGGCAAAGAGTTTGCCGTACGCCAGATCTCACACTCGGCAAAGATTTCTCGTAAAATATATATAAAAAAAACACCGACGCTCGGCCGCGCCTCGCTGCCGCCGCAGCCGCCAGCCCCCTCCCCTCGACCGCCACCGCCAGCACCAACACCACGCTGCCACCATGCCCGCCGAGTGCCACGCTCTCCTACAGCCCCGCGCCGGCGGCGCTCTTCTTCTGCTGCTGCTTCTCCTACCCCAGCCACCGCTGCTGCTTCTCCTGTCGGCCGCCAGCGTCGACGCTGACAAAGCTCAACGGCTAGCCATCCTACCTCCCCCGCCGATCACCATCCTCCAGGGCGCTGGGGGCTCAAGCTCACACCGTCACACGGTTGTGCACGCGACGTACTGGCCGTCAGTGTAGCTGAGGCGCCGAAGCGAGGCTGAGTGCAGGGACGGGACCAGCACCACGTCGGGGATGCCGCCCAACGGTGCGCCACCTTCGGTGGGTGGCGCAGTCTCAGGTTGAGGAGCTGTGGGCAAGGACTTCAGGGCAGCGTTCAACCCCATGGACAACGGTTCCGTAGCAATCCTGCGTGAGAAGAAACATGGGGATAAGGATTTACAGCACATGACATGAGCCAAGTAGGCAACACCAAGGGAGATGGCTGTGCCCACGTTAAATCAAAGCTCCTTGCGTCTGAGCTCATCGCGGCGCAGACTCCGGAGACAACCCAGGGTGGGAGGACTGGGTCCTTTATTTCCATGCTGTAGCAGATATTGCCAGCCGTGGAGGCAAATGCTGACCCCGGCTCTGTGTCGAACCCACCAGAGGAGAGCAGCCCCATGTCTGCTCGCCTCATCTCCCTGCATTTCACCTGCCAAATGCATGGGATGCAGATGATAAGATTTCAGAATTGCAAAACGACTTAAAGACAAACAGTCATATCAGAGCTGATTGTTCAGGACTCAGATCATTAATATACACAGTATGGCGTATTCTTATTGAAGTGCATGTCAAGCAATAAGGCTTCTGAATGCACCAGTTTGCATCTATGGTATAATTGTGAAGCAAATTAACAAGGCTATTTTTGTCATAACACACTTGAGGATTTTAAGTTGTCTTGTATCAAAGACTACAGAAATGAGACGACCTCTGGAATATGTAGACATCCATTTTGAAATGGGTGTGGTGAATACAATACTGGGACGTCAGCAGCAGATAAAGAATTCAGTAAGGACCTGAAAAATCACAAGATCACATTATGGAACAAAACTTTGAATCAAAACAATAGGATAAGGAAACAATGAGAATCACCATACTTGTAGTTCAACAGAATATCATATAAGCCATGAACACTATCATTGCCAGTAAATGTAAGGAGTGACAATGTGGTGTTGTCCACATCAGATAGAGCATCCAAATGGAGTGCCTGCTAGTTAAATGATGTTCGTTTTTAGAACAACACCATTTTTCTGAATATTATTTAAGGCATATCAGGAGAAATTGGAAGGAAATTGAACCTGGCCAAGGTTGCGCCTTTGAATTTCTGAAAGTTCAATCAGGTCGTCTTCAGTAGCCTGCTCTACTTCAGTGTTGCAAAGAGGCATGGAAAAGCAAACACCCTACAACAACACAAGGCTATAGTATTACAATGATGTACCTGGTATAAAGCTGAAACTAGTTTCTCATGGTTATCTCCAATCCTTTGATGCATACAGAGACCAATATGTTATATTTAAAAAATACAGAGACCAATATTTTGAGTAAATGTTCAAGTCCCATAATCCTGATCCAAAATCACGGTATTGATAACCAAGTAACTGTAGAAAAATGACTTCAAGTAACAAACATGGTACCTATTGATAAAAACAGCCAGAGGTGTCTATTTAATTTAAGCACATTTCCTATACCAACTACCAAGCAATGGTAGACAAATGACTTCAACTAATAGACATAGTTATCCATTGATAAAAACAGCTAGATGTATCTACTTCATTCAAGCAGTGTCTAGTAAAAACATACAGTGGCATTGCTGGTCAGCAACTATAAAGTGTAGTTGTCATGTGCCCAAAGCAGAACAGAATATAGGGAATCAATCCTGTGGAAATGGTACTGAAACAGAAAGACCAACTCACATGTTTCCGCAGTAATGAGCGTAGGCCACGAGTAGATTGTGACAAGTAGGCATTACAAGACTGTTTTTTCTCCAAATAGCTTCCACCAATGAAGAGAGCAACAAATTGTGTTGTATAAACTGTGAACAGAAAGCGATGCTCAGTGTGGTTGATGAGGTTAGACATCTAATAAGTAAATTCAGAATAGCCAATGCACACAAAATGGAACTGAGATGGAGGTGACCTTGAGCAAAAAATGTATCAGTATGTGCTCTTTTCATATCTCGAACAAAGAGTAAGGCAGAAATTAAAATAATGTTGTTTACAGAATTAATTAGAAATGCAACTTCTCAGCATGTAGACAATTTTCAGCAATGAAAACTCAAAGCAGGCAGGTTATAGGTAGGTTATAGGTATTTGCTTGAATCATAATGAGCTACTGCTTTTTGTTAAAAGGAACATGGCGCTATCTTTTGTGCATATAGGCATACAAACATAGGGGGACATAAAATAATATGAGTTATGTGGAGTATGAAGGTACCATAGAATATGTTCATCATATTCTTCCGGAGCATGTAGTAAAGATTCTGAAACGAATCTTCCCAGTCCTGATGCCTTTTGAAAAGGAAATCACTTTCTACAAGGCCAAAGAGTAAATCACACTTATGGAATTGTGTTCGCAAAAAAAAAGAGTATTCAGGTGTTGTGATTACCTCCTCGTGCAGTTGATGAGAGCATAGCAGATATGATGGAGGAAGGCACCAAAGATTGTGGATATACCCATGATTGCAGTGCCTTCGAAAACAAGAATTCCTTTTTGCTCTCAGGCTTCGGGCACTCTAAATTTTGACACCCACGAGGACAGGTCTGACCAATGGCTCCAGTGATGCTGCTCCTGCCAAAACTTGTATTGAGCTTGTGACACCTGTTACAAGCAATAGTAGTTATTGACTCGCAAGTCAGTACAGCACCTGAAGAGGCTATAATCAGCATGTAATCATTTGTCGAATACAATTTTTCAGAATACCAACTAAGGATATGCTATAGGTTCAAGAAAAATAGCCACATGAGATTCATTAGGAGTATGATTTGATTTCTAACTGATGAAATCTGAATACAAAAGAGATGTAAGACAAGCACCCACCATTTCACAGACGATGATGAAACAAACTGCAAAAAAAAAAAAAAAAAAAAAAAAAAAAAAAAAAAAAAAAAAAAAAAAAAAAAAAAAAAAAAAAAAAAAAACTAGTCTTTAAGGTAAAATCCAAAGGAGCTCTTTTCCCTGGAATGGTGATCTTAGAAGGGCACACGTCTGAAGACTTCAACGCAGCATCGCCAACTTGTAGAGTTGAGGTGCTAAGCCCAGAAGCCACAAAACCATCACGAGCTCCAAACCCTTTCAGTACTTTTTCCTAAAATAATGTGGTACAAACATTAGATGGAATGATAAGATATACTAAATTGCAATAGATTCATTATTACCATATCAAATTTGTTAGAACCAGTGTGCTTCTCATCTCCAACGTGAAGCTCAGATACAGTACGGAGAGCATTTTCGCTACATTTCTCAACTTTCTTGAAACCTGGCTTTGCTGTCTCCGTTGTCGAAGGAACAGAAGAATCCAACTTAGCAGAGTCCCCATTACCACTGAATTGGGTAAAGAAGCCAAATAAGAGCTTAAATGTTATAGGGAAAAGCAAGCACTCAAAGTTCTACAGTCAGATCATTACCATGGAAGGGAAGATGATGCAAAATTTGAAGCCGTTGTAGCATCAATAGGCTTACAGATCTTCTCAGTACTCTGCAAGGCATCCTGCAGGACATTTCAGATTCAAGACCAAATGGACCCAACTAACAAACATGGTGAAGACTGACTGACATTAATAAGTCCTTATAAATGAAGAACATCTCGAACTCTAACCTTGCAGTTTTCCTTCCCAAGGTTCCTTGCTTTTCTCACAGGGAAGACCTCTGTAACATGTGTGCTGATGTATTTGGATATCTTTTGTTGTTCTGTGTTCCGAAGTCCATTGCTTGACCTACAATGCAAGATGATAGTCAACTTTGTCACACAAAAGAAAATGGGCATCAGAAGAACTCAGGGATTAAGGTAAAGAAAGCTACCTATCAAATGTGGCAGAAGAAGGTAACTGATCATTTGCAGGCTTTTCGGAGGTACGCCGCTTCAGTTGCTCACCCTGCAACAAATAATTATTGATACACTTTCAGTTTTTATCTGCACGAATGATGTGCTTAGAATACAATGTAAGATCTCTGAGTGCTGCTATATGCCTATGTATACATGATGCTTACAACAGGATGTGGATATTTCCACTATTTATAAATAACTCTGTGGCATCCAATACTGCATCAGGATGTGTTCCAGTAGCAGCGTTTAGTCAGGTTTCCTAGCAGACTATCCTAAAAAAAAATCCCATCCCTGAACAATTCAAATATGCGAACAAAACAAGCATGATACATTTCCCCATATATGTCTATCATGGTTGTTCAAAAAAGTGATCCCAGTCGAGAGAGCACTAGATCATTTAATGTTATGCATTGTTGTTGTGTGCTTGTGCACTAGATCTTTGAAGTAGGCCAATGAGAAATGACAAAGCATGACATATTAGCATTGGGGAAAAAAACTTAGAAAGCAAAGCACTGCAACAAGGATATGGACTGGAGAAGTCAATTGGGATTAAACAGCGCATTTTATCACATTTAAACTCCCATGTACTATTGGCAGCTGTGGCATGTCAGGAACAACTTTAATATATTGTGTCATGGCAATCTGCTTGGAGATCTCTTCAAATAGCATTAACATTACATCCTACTGTGCATTCCTTTAGAGAATAAAGAAAGCATTGCTGGACATAAAAAAAAATCAAGTAATCAAGGCATTACTCTCAGTTCGGAGGGTGTTTTCCTCTTCATCCTCGGAACCACCGCCTGCCTCCCAATCAACGAGTCACCATTCAGAGCGAACTCCACAGCTGCTTGCGCCATTTTAGCACCCAATCCTCTACCTCCGCATCTCCCCCTCTGCTTCCTCCCCTGGCCCTACTGGTCCGCTCCCTGAACCTACGCCAACACAGAGCGAAAAAAAAATGTAAACTCGGACATCGTCTGCTTCTAGTTGTACGAATTAAATCGCTCAAAACAAGGCACGCAGATCGTGAACCCCACCCCGCTAGGTCACAAATGCGATTGAGCCAAATCACGGGTTCGAATCGACTCTTGCGTGGCACGGGAAGGAGGGAGGGACACCAAGGCCCGCTGCCGGATTCACCAATGGCAACCGACGAGACGAACGGCCTGCGCCAGGACAAACGGCAGCGGCGGGAGCGAGTGAAGCTAGGGTTTGGGTGCTGGTACAGTGGGAAGAGGGAGCGGCGGGGTCGGCGGCGATGAGCGGGGCGGAAGAGTGGGGAGCAGCGGTGTGGGCGGGAGCGGGGCGCGGCAGATCGGGGCCGGCTGCCGCGACGCGGGTGGGAGGCGACAGCGGTTGGGGAGCAAGGGAGGACGAGGCCTGGGGCGGCGCTGACTGACCTGACGCGGCGGGGCGGAGGGCGACGGGAGGTTCCGGAAGCGGCCCCCGCGACGGGAGGTTCTGGAAGCTTCCGGAAGCAGCGGCGAGCGGCGGGGACAGGAGGGATTGGGTGGTGGTGGGCTGGTAGCCAGGGGGGAGAGAGGGTATGGAGGGAGGGATGAGGAGGCGGGATTTCAAAAGGCGGAGCTTCTATTTTTGAGTTCTTGAACTGTTGATGTGCGATCTGGACTGTGGGGCCTCGAGCATGGTTAATAGGCTAGGCTGATAGACAAGCCACGTCATCAATCGAAGCTCTACAACAACTAGTCTCAACTACGTATTCTGAGAATAATTATTTTAGTTCACGTAGGCCCCACCACTAACGCCTGAGCAGCACTCGAGCTCACTAATGCGGTCGTATTAATGATGTCGGTCCCATAAACCGCGCGTCAGTACACAACAGGCTCAGCACTTCGGAGTCATATACTGAGCGAATCGCTCGGCGCGCGCAGCAGCGACAAGCTCGCTTTCTCTCTTCATTTCTCTTTCATCCACGTTTGATGAATCTGACGTGTCTTCGATTCGACTGATGAGGTGTCCTTCTTGTACGTGCTCTAAATTTGACAGCCCAAGTCGATACCAACCCCCAAGCGATCGGTATTGCCAGCTTTAATTCTCTTCTCGCATCACCAAACATATAGCTCCTTCCTCAAGAAACAATGAAGTCAAGGTGCTCAGAGAAGAGGGCACCAGGAACGGCATCCATTTGCTCCTTGTAGGATGTGGCGCTCACCATGTCTTAGGCCTTACTATAGCCGATGGTAGCTACCTACCTCCTCTCGTACCGAGCTCATCCAATACGGCTTGACCATGCCGATCCAGGCACGCACGTTACCACTCCGCGACCACAGGTGCCGTCCAACCGGCACAGGCGAGACTTCGTTAAACAGCACGAAGAGGTGAGCATCCTGATGGTAGGTGCAGAAGCTTGTCTAGATAGCTAGCACCATCAGACTTCAATCGTGAGTCGATGCACATGACACATAAAAGGTCACTACTACACAAAGTTTCAGTAGGGGCGGCTCGTAAGCCTCTGTAGGGGCGGTTTTACGAGCCGCCCTTAATCAACCGTTCTTACAGTGGAACCACAGTAGGGGCGGCTGGTGATGCAACCGCCCCTACTGTATGAGCCGCCCCTACAGTGAATTCCAGAAAATCGGGTTTTTAAAATTCAAAAAAAAATACCAAAACATTTTTATTAAATAGGGGGAGGCCCCCACCCGTCCCTGTCGCAAGTTACGTAATTTTTCGCGTAAAATCGCGCGCTACGTGGTGGCCGGGATTCGAACCCGAGACCTCTCGCTCGCGCGCGAAGAGTCACCACCACCGCGCTACACACTCACATGTGTTCTTACTCCATTCCGGATTCCCACATATTATACAAATCCGAGTGAAAATTGACTATTTGAGGCCCTAAATGGATTCAAATCAAAAAGTGGTCAACTACAAAGTTTCATAACTTTTCAAGATCTACAATTCATATTCAGAAAGTTTTTCCATCCCAGGTCGTTTACGAAATTTGAATTTCAAATTTGAGACATTTCAACGTAGTTTTTGCATGACAAGATGATTTTAAAATAAAAAGTGGACAACTACAAAGTTTCATAACTTTTCGAGCTCTACAGTTCTTATTTAGGAAGTTTTTCCATCCGAGGTCGTTTGAAAAATTCAAATTTCAAAATTTAGACATTCAAACCCACATTTTGAGGCATCAAATAAAGTCAAATCAAAAAGTGGTCAACAACAAAGATTCATAACTTTTCGAGATCTACAATTCTTATTTAGGAAGTTTTTCCATCCGAGGTCATTTTAAAAAATGTATTTTCTAGTGTCTCATTTCAAAATTCGGCAAAACACTGTAGGAGCGCCTCAATATAGAGCCGCCCCTACTGTGAACCACAGTAGGGGCGGCTGGTGATTGAACCGCCCCTACTAATCTGTACAACAGTAAGGGCGGTTCGTAACTCCAGCCGCCCCTACTGTTAATTCTGTAGGGGCGGCTGGTCAGCTCCTGGGGCTGTTCCATCGCTGTAAGAACGGTCCGCCCCGAACCGCCCCTGTTGCAAAAAGGAGGCGTTCTTACAGTTTGTTTTTGTAGTAGTGGGTTTGGGGAGACGCTGAGGGTTGGGGAGAAAGGCCAGCATACACCTCGAGCGTGATGATGAACACTCGATCACGACCGCGGCGGCAATGCGGTACACCCAGGAGATAGGGGCTGCCCTCCGCCGCCGCCACACATCACGGGCTACTTGTGCCGGTTGGCCATCAGGGCGTTGCCGAGGGATGGGATCGGGGGGAGTGAGGGACGGTGTGGAACAAGAGGGCGGCGTCGTGGTGACAAAGGAAAGAGAATCGTGATTGGAGGAGGGCCATGGACGCTGAGGAAAAGAAAGGCCCGGTGATTGGTGGGCGGGAACGTGGGTGGGTGCATGCGCGGGCGTGATTGACGGAACTGTGGGTACGCGGGCGATAGACGCAGAGGCACGGTGACAAAAACGAACGAAAAACGACAGAAGTATTTTCTATCATCAAGTTTTCCATCTCCCTTGGCCTGCCAGGTGGGACCTCTATGAGAGGTATATGTGATTAACCTTGGGTGAGATTAGCAACTTTCTAGATTTGTCGTGTGTAATACCTATCATTGCCATATAAGAGGTGTGCACGTAAGCCACAAAGCGAGAGGTTGAAAAGACACTAGTTCTTTGCAATTTTTCTCTCACACCTTTGCCCATAGACCAGGTGCACATAGGATTCCCGCGAGTGCTCCGTTCCTTCTGAAAACAGCCTTCGCTCCCTCCACGGCATCGTTTGTCTCACGTTCCTCCCCACGCTTGCTTTCCCTTCCCCCCATGGCTGACCTAGGCCTAGATATAAACTCACGCACAGGTCTCGTTGTCCTTGAGCCTCCCATGGTCAGAGCTGGAGCAGAGATTGCTCTGAGGCAGATATCGTTGAAACTTTGGTGGCGGCCGCCTGCTGCCGGTGGAAGCAGAAGGCAGCGGCTTGATTGTGATGGAGCAAAGCGGCAGCGGCGCATCACTACTACAGAAACCATTTTTCAAGTCACTATTTTCACAGCCGGTTTTTTGAAAGTGGCGCAGAAAATATTATCACAGTCGGTTTTTCTAGTGCTACGGCTGGGAAAAGAAAAACCGGCTGTGATAGGTGGTTTTCACAGCCGGTTTTTTAGCCGAACCGGCTGTGAAAAGGGCTAGGTTTTCACAGCCGGTTCGGCTAAAAAACCGGCTGTGAAAATCACCTATCACAGCCGGTTTTATATCTGACAAAACCTGACATTTGCAGGCTTTTTTCACAGCCGGTTTTTAAAAACCGGCTGTGATAATGCATTTTCACAGCCGGTTTTTCTTAAAAACCGCCTGTGATAATGCATTTTCACAGCCGGTTTTTCTTAAAAACCGCCTGTGATAATGCATTTTCACAGCCGGTTTTTCTTAAAAACCGCCTGTGAAAATGGCGCACCCATATATCAGCTGCAGCAGATTTTTACTGGTTTGTGTTTCGTGTCAGCTTGCAAATGTGATTACCTTTAGTATTGATTTAAACACTAAAGTCATTAAAAATTTTCTGTTAGCAAAATACACTTGTGCCAAACTGGATAAAGTAAAATCAAAATGTTCCGTTTGCCCAACACACATGCGCCAAACTTTATTTCTAGGATTCTGTACTTGCGTATTCTTTCAGAATGGGAACGAACGAGTCTAAATGTAGAACATAATGAAGACATGATTTTGAAAAATGGTACATAATAGTGATGAAAGTATGTGACAGGAGCAAAGTTTAAGACACAGACTGACAGTGTAGAGTGTACCTTAGGTTTTCAGTACTAAGATGCCTATGGCTAT
>CM014270.1:2617924-2651161 GCA_004135705.1 Alloteropsis semialata | reverse complement strand
TTTGGTGAATTGTATGACAAAACGATTAAAGGACTAACTTGTTTGTCTAAGACTATGAGCAGGTTATTATTTGTACATTCATGTTGCGATATTGAATTATATATGAGATGAATGTTCTTTGGCTCATAATGTGAAAGGCAAGCAAGTGTGTGATCTCCTTGTGCATAAATAATGAATGACAAGCATGAGTGTTGATATATTTTGGACAAGTCAACAAAGGTATATCTATGTGGTTCAAATCTATGAGAAACCTTGTTGACATATGAAGAGATTATTCAAAGTGGAAATTGCAAGGCTTCATGCATTTACACCAAAGGGACATATGCTTATGTGATATACGTTGGTCTCATTGTTGGAAGCTTGCAATGGTTTGAATGTACTTTGTCAATCAAGAACAAGCATTTGAAGAAGTTCTTTCAAATGGGATTTCAAAATGATGAAGCAAAACTAAACTCAATGTGGCAAGGGTAAGTGGTGAAGAAATCAACCGAGATGACTAGAGCGAGGGACTAAGCAAGCTTTGGCTAAGCGACGGCTTTCCATGTGTGCAAATTGCTAAGGTGAAATATCTAAGTCCGTGGGGTTTCGAAGCACCATATTCAAGCTTTATTGAGGGAAGAAATGCAAAGCATCAATTAGTTGTGATTGATAAAATGGAGTGACTTAAGGATTCAAATACACTTTGTCAATGGATGATGGAAAATTCTAAGTCACTAGCTCAAGTATGAAATTGCTCAAGAAAGTTAGCAATGTTGAAAACCCTCAAGTTGACAACTATCAAAGTATGGCATTGATCAAGACTTGGAAACTCAAGAGGAAGTCTTTGTGTTTATATGTATCCTTGAGTATGGGTACGCCGTACTATCAAGAGGGATGCAACATTTGCTTATTGACAAATATCAAGAGTGCTCAATAGTTGACCTATGTGAGAATAGCCTTAAGAGAGTCTCAGAGTGTGCTAACAGTCCCAACTCAACTAACATTGTGTCGTTTTATCCCTGGATGAAACTTTGAGCTAACTTGAGAGAAGTTTTGGGACACACTCAGCCTGACCGGTCTGACCGGTCAAGGGGACCGGTCTGACCGGTGCCGGCTCTAACGGCTAGTTTTCAAATTCAGCTCAGGGTGACCGGTCTGACCGGTCAGGACAGAATCCCAACGGCTAGTTTTTGTGTGCTGGGGTATTTATACCCCTCAGCCCCCCTCTTAGTGGGATGCTGCTTCCACACGCCATTTACACATCCTAGAAGCCAGAAAAGCACTCCCCAACCTTTCTTTGTGAGATTTGTGTGATATTTGAGATATCTTTGTGTTGGGTTGAGAGAGTAAGATTGTGTGAGCATTAGAGAGCAAACAAGAGCAACCATAGCTTGAGCACTTCGATTCGCTGTCAAGAAAGCCATTTGAAGCATTTGTTACTCTTGGAGGTTCTTCCTCCTAGACGGCTAGGCGTCGCCCGGTGAGCTACCAAAGTGTGTGGTGAGCCACAGGATTGTTTGTGCAGGTTGTGTTTCACCTCCGAAAGGGAAGAAGCAAACTAGTGGAAGGAGGAGATAGCTTGACCTAGTGTGGTCGTATAAACTTCCTCAACAGAGAGTAGGATTCACCGTGCCTTGGTGGCTGCTTGGTGCGAGCGGTGAATCCGAACTTCGGGAAAACAACTCCTTGTGTCTTGGTTTGGTTTTGCCTCACTTGTTGATTTCTAGTACATTATTTGTGCTTCCGCTTCGATCTACTTGGGTGTGCTTATATTGTGTGCAGGGATAGTTTTGTCTTGCTAAATATCATCTACAGAAGCTACTCACCAAGTTTAGTTCGTGCTAGAAGTCAAGAAGAAGCTCAAGCTGCTGTTGGGTGTGTGCACTGCACAGCACCGGTCTGACCGGTGTGGAGCACCGGTCTGACCGGTCACCCTCTGGCAGCTAGAGAATTTTGGGGGAAAAGTTTTATTTGCCGGCCATTCGCCTATTCAATTGGTATCAGAGCAAGGACTCACATCCAAGCTTAACCGCCGTGAGAAAATATGTCGATTGAGGTACAATTTGAGTCACTTGAGCTCGATGGTTCAAACTATGCTTCTTGGTTTGGTAATGTTCATAATGCTCTTAGAAATTTAGATCCTTTAGTTGAACATATTTTAGTTGCTAGCATTGTACCTCCTAAATTTGATTATGACAACTTTGATTTGTCAAATCTCACTCAAAAGGAGCTAGCTTGCACGCAACTCAATGCTTGTGTTATTAACTTCTTGCGGAGTTCTGTTTGTGAAGAGTTATGGGATATCATCTCTAACAAGAAAAATCCGAAGAGATGCTCATCACATTTGGACTCTCATCACGGATACATTTGAAGATTTAGAAAGTGATGATGAAGAGCAAAAAGTTATGGAATCACCTGAGAAGTGCTCAACTGCATCAGCAATACTCATTGAGCCTCAGGTGGTTTTTTCCAAGGAGCTAGAAGAGTAAAAGGAAGAAATTGCAGCCTGCCTGTAGGCACCGGTCCGACCAGTGCCAGGGACCGGTCTGACCGGTTCTTCCCAGGGAGCTGCTCCCGAGGGCGCTCAAGACACCCAAGCCGCAAGCGTCACCCCATCCACTTCTGGTTCTTCATTATCCAATGATGAGGGACCCAAGTGTCTGATGTCTTGCAGGAGTAAGAAGAAGACCAAGAGAGATGAATTCCATAGAGTTGGAACCATCAAGGCTCTAACTCAAGAACTTGAAAAGCTCAAGTTGTCACATGCCTCCTTGGTCAGTAAGTATGAAATCTTGTCAAAGGATTATGCTTGTGCTACTGATTTATCTACTTGTGTAGCATCCTTAGAACAAGACAAACAAATGCTTAGTGCTCAACTTGATAAGCTCACTAGTGAGCATATGGCTTTGCAAGCAACTCACAAAGAACTTGAGTGTTCTCATGAGAAGCTTGTGGAATCATATGCTATGCTAGACATTGCTCATGAGGTTGTATTAACATCGGTAAATTATCTTGAACCTCATATACACACATGCACATGCTCTCACATCAATTCTACTTTATTGTGTGAAAAACCGTGTTGCTCCCAAGCAACCAAATCTTGTGGTGAGCATGTTTTTGTAGAGTCTTGTGATGATCTCCTTGCTGAAGAATTGGAAGACTTGAAGCAAGAGAGAGAAGAGATCAAGAAGGACTTGGTCAAACTTAAGGGAAATGGCCAAGTGCAACCTTCTCAAGATAACCGTGAAAACATGGTGAATAAACTTGAGAAGGGATCAATGGTCACTGGCTCAATCCCTCAGCATGACAATCAAGTCAACGAAGACAAGACTCAAGAAAAGAAGAAAAAGGAGCTTGATCACATACAATGCTTCAATTGTTCAACAATGGGGCATTATGCATCTACGTGCCCCATCAAGCATAAAAGCAAGACAAAGAAGCATGGAGTATCCAAGAAAAGGAGTCTTGCAAAGAAAAGGATTTGCTATGGATGCAAGAAGAAGGGACACACGATAGCCATGTGTCCCGGTGCTACTAATGTAGGTGGCTCTGACCCTGACCGGTCAGACCGGCCACTTGGACCGGTCAGACCGGTGGCGGCCAGGGCAGCCACCTTTCACCACAGTGACAAGATTGAAGTCACCTCTTCATCCATGGAACCCAAAAGCAAGCAAAGGCAAGAAAAGCAAAGGAATATAAAGTCAAGCAAGGACAAGAGTCGTGTTTGCTATACTTGCCGACAAAAGGGTCACATGGGCAAGGATTGTCCAAATGGTAACATTCTTGAATCTAACCTTGTCCATTATGATTTTAGTAAGCTTGGGAAAGACAAAACTGACACTTGTGCTATAAGAGTGATTAGCTCACCTCAAACTAGCATAAGAGCCATTTGGGTTCCTAAGCATCTTGTGACTAACCTCAAAGGACCCAACAACATTTGGGTACCAAAGAGTGCTTGCTGAGCTTGCAGGATCGTCGAGAGGCATTGGACACTTGGCTTATAGAAAAGATACAAGAAATGAAGAAATTAGCCAAGTGACTAGCAAAGTGTTGAAATCACAAAATCAATGTTATCTCGGTAACTAGTGTTTAATACCATGTCTTAGTCACTCTCAGTTTTATGTGAACACTCATGGGTCACAAGTGTGAGTTTGTGAAGCATGAGAAAGTGACTTTGACATTTTTATTTGATTTATTCCCCTTATGCCATGTGATGCTTTTAATGACTCTCTAGTAGAGCATACTATTGTGAAGTGCAGGAAATCACAGAAAAAGTAAAGAAGAAATTTCTTGGAGCAAGTAAAAGAAAAGAATTCCAATTGTGTGTGCGCTGACTGGGGATGACCGGTCTGACCGGTCACCTTGACCGGTCTGACCGGTCCTGGCCCAGTTAGCAAACATCATGTTTCGGCAGCCTCGGTTTCACACCAGAACTTCCGACCCAAAGTTCCGGCAGCCTCGGTTTCATGCCAGAAATTCCGGCCAAATCATACCAGAAGTTCCAGCATAGGTTTGATTGACAAGTTTCATCTAATTCAGAATATTACAAGAAATTCTTTTAGCACTTCCATGGCATACAATTTATGCACTATCTTTGTGGTAGTAAGTATTCTCGGCACCTTGTCAATAAATGCAATTTATTTATGTGCCGGGACCAAATTGTGAGATAAACTCCTCAAATTCATTAAATTGATCAAGTGCATGTGACATGATATTCAAATACATTATGCACCTATTAAGGGGGAGATTATGCTACAATTTGTGTCCTAGAGACTAACATTTTCTTTTAGTGATCTTGTAGTCTCATGTGTGAGAGTTTGTCTCTCTTTGAAGCAAGCTATGTCTTTTGTTCAAATTTGGTAAAAGTGTATCTATCTCCTATTTGGACAATGAATTATCTTATTAAATAGCTGCTTCCTATAATATAGATTAAATCCTTTTGCTTGGCTTTGTGACAAGATTGATGCATGTGAGCTTGCCTTCCACCCATATACACATGTGCATCAAGAAAAAGGAATTTAACCTATATTGTGAGGTTTCATCTTTTAGTGATCCATTGTGCCTTTCCAATCCAAAGATCACTAAATGATGAAACTAGATCTTGTGCTTCTTAATGCATTTCTTCTCTATGATGTATATAAGGAAAAATCATAAATGAGAAGAGGCATTTGGATTATATTGATAATGCATAAGACTTGAGAAATGAATCTTCACCAATGTGAAGAAAAGGATTAGCTAGAGGCCAAGGTATGTTCCCTTAACCTATGTTTTTACTTTGAGCATCTAGGCCTCATATCCTTGCTAGTGTAAGTTTTTTGCATGTAATTGTTTTAAGTCAATTTTGAGCTTCAAATCTATATATTTAGTTGATGTCTTCATTGAGAATTGACTTGGTGTCATCTCTTGCAAGATATGAGCTAAATATGCTAAGATGACTATTGACTTGAGAAGGATGCATGTCTTTTGTGGCATAGGGTAGTTTTTGCGAAAATTCAACTAGTATGTGTAGGAAGTGTGCTTTCTTTGAAAAATTTTGGTTCTTGGTCTTTGTGGCCCGATTGACTCACTTGTGACTATTGTTCACTTTGTTTGATTGATGCCTAGTCACAAGTGGGAAGATTTTCTCAAGTCCATGAAATCTTTATCTATCTATCTATCTTTCTTGGAAGAATCAAGAAATGAGAAATAATTTGGATTATCATATATTCTTCTGAGATATGTCAACTTTGGATGAATATTCACTGCAAATCTTATGTCCAATCTTGTGAGGGCTAAAGGATCAAAATCTATCAAACCAGCCATCTCACCTTTTCTAGGGGGAGGGCACCGGTCTGACCGGTGCCGGTCACCTGTCTGACCGGTGTACTCCGGGTTTCACCCTTTTACCCCCACCCGTGACTAAACAGTGCAATCTTATCCTCTTTCACCCCCCACTCGCCTCCACGACCTGTTCTCTCTCCTTCCCGTGCGCCCAAGTCTCCCACTCAATCTCCATTGGCGATTTGAGGATTCAACCAAGGAAAAACTTGCCCTCCTCAAGGATTCAAGTCTCCACGGTCGGTCTAACTGGTGCCCTAACCAGCCCCTTGGATTAATCTCGAGTTCCTCTCTCTAAAGGTATTCAAATCTTGTTTTTGCCCGATCTATCAACTCCATGAGTAGATTTGAAATTCCTTGGGTAGAACATCTCCTGGCAACCCTTAGAGACTATTCTTAGAAGATCTTTCAATTTCGTTGGATGCATTGGTGTGGATTGAGTTTTGGGGATGAACTGCCGGCACCGGTCTGACCGGTGCCCCCGACCGGTCTGACCGGTCCGGGCAGTTCACCTCCAAAACTTGATTCTGTTCAGTATATTCAACCTTTATCTGCTTAGGATGTCTCATAAATTTCTTTTGATCATATCTAGACCATCTAGCTGCTCAAGATTACTGGATGGAGCTATTGGCTCAGTTCTGGGGGTGATCGGCCTGACCGGTCAAGCCCAGAGCTGCTCCAATTGTTCCAATCCGTGTGCTTTCTATCGTCAAATCTATCAAATCTTGTGCACTGATGTCTTATGGATACTTTTCATAATCTTTGTGACTCAGGATCAGCAGCTATGACTAAGGGTCATGATGCCGAGAGAAGGAAAAAGAGAAGACAAGATGATTCTAGTTCTCAAGGTGCTAGCTCTGTGCAATATGATTATGCCAGCAAACTGAGACCTCGAGGGCAGAAGAGGTCTTCAGTTGAGATGCATGTCGAGGAGGAAGAAGAGGAGGAAGTGGAAACTAGTAGTGATGATGATGAAGAACAGAGTCCTTATAGAGTGGAACGTCGCCATGGCAAAGGCCCAGCTATTGATAATGGCAGCAGTGGCAGTGATGAGGGTGATGGTGATGGTAATGATGGTGGTGATGGTGACGGTGGTGGTGATAGTGATGGCAACGGTGATGATGATGGTGATGATGATGACGGTGATGGTGAAGGTGATGATGACATTCCTGTCATTGTGAGGCCTAACTATCTCTATGGTACAAGAATGACAAATTATCATGGGAAGGGATGACAAAGGCTGTGTTGAAAATGAGAGATGCAGATCCTTACAGTGGGCCTAGGACAGCTAGTGATAATAGATTTTGGACTATGTTTCAGCAGGATTTCTACACCTCAGTTATTCTAAAGAAGTCCAAAATCACACATGAGGCTCAGTATGTGGATTGGAAACACATGACAGATCAGCATAATCAAATTTTTGATGAGGTCATTGAGACCTGTACAAGACAAAGGATAATGCACCTCATGGGTTTCAAGCAAAGCTGGAACAAAGAGATTATTGCTCAGTTCTATGTTACAGTGTACTTTGGCTTTAGGAATGGTGTTAAAGCCATGTTTTGGATGACAAATGGAGTTAGATATCACATCACCTTTCAGGCCTTCAGCAACATGTTCAAATTTGATAATGAAGAAGGCCTTCAAATGTTGCATGATGAGGATGAACTTGAACTATCTATGATGAAGATCATGTATCCTCGCAATATGGAAAATGAATGGGGGAAAGTGAAGCATTTGTACACTTTCTATGGAGTTCTCAATAGGCTCTTTAGAAAGACAATAACCCCTAGAGATGGCAACACATCTGAGATCACTTGCTTCCAAAAGAATTTGATGTTTGCTATGAGACCTGAGGCACCTAAATTCAGTGTTGGGGATTTTATTTGGCAAGAGATCAAGTATGTGTCTGAAAATCCAAAGAAGATCTGCAGCTATTGTCCCTATATCATGTACATGATCAGAAAGGTGACCAAAATTGATTTTTCTAGTGATGTGAAGCACAAACCTTTGAGGCCTAATGCCAAGAAACATCCTAGGATTCCTTCTCCTGAGCCAGAGATTCAGCATGAGCCAGTTGGAGATGAGTTTGTGCAGCAGGAGCAGCAACAGCCAGCTCAGCCTGCTGCTCAGGCCGGCACCGGTCTGACCGGTGACCGGTACCGGTCTGACCGGTTCAGGCCGGAGCCTGTGACCTTCTCCTGCCGGCCAAGGGAGCGTCCCACCTCACCCATCAAGAAGCTGTTCAATTTGTTTGTCGGCATGTGCAAGAGCCAAAGAGATGTAGAGGTGGAGCAGCAGCGTCAGCGGAGGGACAACAAGAAATTCAATGATTCAATCAAGTTGATGCACAATGCTATGAACCTTCAGCCTCCGCGTTCTCCTCCTTCTCCACCACCTCCAGAGATAGAGATTCCATCTGTTGAGGACAGGCTCCGAGGTTATTCTTCAGCTGGATATTTTGATCAGTACGGGAGCATGTTCTTTCCAGATGTTAGTTTTTCTTCAGGTGCTCCACCAGTTCAGCCACAGCATCAACCTGCACCTCCATAGTATGCACATGTTCCTCCACAGTACCAGACTCTCTCTGCTAGTATGCCGAGTACGTTCTCGTCGGGCTTTGTGCCAGGTATGATGGGAGGTACATATCCAGCAGGATCATCCTCTGTGGGTCCTTCTTTTCACAGTGAGGGCATGGTGGTGGGTTCTTCTCTTCCACCTTTCAGCGGTGGCATTTTTGGCACATCTAGTGATGCACCGGAGACCTCTGACATTGCAGCGAGGCTCTCGACCTCCATCTTTGGATATACACCTCCTGTGCCTCCCGACACTTCAGCTTCCTATGGTACTACTGATCCCACTCTTGCTCCTCCCTCTGAGATCACCGTATCAGATTCTATATATCTTGTGCCTCCTCTCTCGTATTTGCATGAAGGACTTCATCTTTGGTCAGGAGCATCACCTAGTGAAGGAGGAAATGGAGGAAACGGTGGCAATGGACAGGAGTGACTGCAGCTACTACTTCTCCAGGCCCTTTTATGGATGTTTGATGACAAAGGGGGAGAAGTGTTGGATTAAAGCTTCAGTTTTAAGTTTCAGGCAGTGGCAGCAGCCTTGACCGGTCTGACCGGTCAGGGTGACCGGTCTGACCAGTCAGGTGTAGTTGGCAGTATGGATCTTGTAATAAATCTTGAATTTTATTCCTTTGTGGACTTGAGAACTTGTAATGTGTGCTATTGTGTGTGTAAGACCTTTATTTATGCTCTCTAAGTATCTTTGGGTTAGTATGTGATGCATGGATTGATTGGTGGTTGTTTTTATCCTTTGTATGTGTGCTGACTGGGGCTGACCGGTCTGACCGGTCAGGCACCTGACAGCACATATACATTTCTTTGTGTGCCTTTCTTGTCATATGCATCACGGATATTTTTGTATACACACTTGTTGCACCCCACGGTTTCTGAGATATAGGGGGAGCTCTCATATTTTTATTGTGAAATATGTGCTCTTGGCATGTGAGGCCAATTTTGAAATTCCATTCAAAGCACACATTAAGGGGGACCTCACAATATATCTAAAAAACCAAAAGAACTAAATTGTCATATTTGTAAGCTTTAATCGAGTTGTCATCAATCACCAAAAAGGGGGAGATTGAAAGTGCATCTAGGCCCCATGTGGGTTTTGGTGAATTGTATGACAAAACGATTAAAGGACTAACTTGTTTGTCTAAGACTATGAGCAGGTTATTATTTGTACATTCATGTTGCGATATTGAATTATATATGAGATGAATGTTCTTTGGCTCATAATATGAAAGGCAAGCAAGTGTGTGATCTCTTTGTGCATAAATAATGAATGACAAGCATGAGTGTTGATATATTTTGGACAAGTCAACAAAGGTATATCTATGTGGTTCAAATCTATGAGAAAGCTTGTTGACATATGAAGGGATCATTCAAAGTGGAAATTGCAAGGCTTCATGCATTTACACCAAAGGGACATATGCTTATGTGATATACGTTGGTCTCATTGTTGGAAGCTTGCAATGGTTTGAATGTACTTTCTCAATCAAGAACAAGCATTTGAAGAAGTTCTTCAAATGGGATTTCAAAATGATGAAGCAAAGCTAAACTCAATGTGGCAAGGGTAAGTGGTGAAGAAATCAACCGAGATGACTAGAGCGAGGGACTAAGCAAGCTTTGGCTAAGCGACGGCTTTCCATGTGTGCAAATTGCTAAGGTGAAGTATCTAAGTCCGTGGGGTTTCGAAGCACCATATCCAAGCTTTATTGAGGAAAGAAATGCAAAGCATCAATTAGTTGTGATTGATAAAATGGAGTGACTTAAGGATTCAAATACACTTTGTCAATGGATGATGGAAAATCCTAAGTCACTAGCTCAAGTATGGAATTGCTCAAGAAAGTTAGCAATGTTGAAAACCCTCAAGTTGACAACTATCAAAGTATGGCATTGATCAAGACTTAGAAACTCAAGAGGATGTCTTTGTGTTTATATGTATCCTTGAGTATGGGTACGCCGTACTATCAAGAGGGATGCAACATTTGCTTATTGACAAATATCAAAAGTGCTCAATAGTTGACCTATGTGAGAATAGCCTTAAGAGAGTTTCAGAGTGTGCTAACAGTCCCAACTCAACTAACATTGTGTGGTTTTATCCCTGGATGAAACTTTGAGTTAACTTGAGAGAGGTTTTGGGACACACTCAGCCTGACCGGTCAAGGGGACCGGTCTGACCGGTGCCGGCTCTAACGGCTAGTTTTCAAATTCAGCTCAGGGTGACCGGTCTGACCGGTCAGGACAGAATCCCAACGGCTAGTTTTTGTGTGCTGGGGTATTTATACCCCTCAGCCCCCCTCTTGGTGGGCTGTTGTTTCCACACGCCATTTACACATCCTAGAAGCCAGAAAAGCACTCCCCAACCTCTCTTTGTGAGATTTGTGTGATATTTGAGATATCTTTGTGTTGGGTTGAGAGAGTAAGATTGTGTGAGCATTAGAGAGCAAACAAGAGCAACCATAGCTTGAGCACTTCGATTCGCTGTCAAGAAAGCCATTTGAAGCATTTGTTACTCTTGGAGGTTCTTCCTCCTAGACGGCTAGTCGTCGCCCGGTGAGCTACCAAAGTGTGTGGTGAGCCACGGGATTGTTTGTACAGGTTGTGTTTCACCTCTGAAAGGGAAGAAGCAAACTAGTGGAAGGAGGAGATAGCTTGACCTAGTGTGGTCGTATAAGCTTTCCTCAACAGAGAGTAGGATTCACCGTGCCTTGGTGGCTGCTTGGTGCGAGCGGTGAATCCGAACTTCGGGAAAACAACTCCTTGTGTCTTAGTTTGGTTTTGCCTCACTTGTTGATTTCTAGTACATTATTTGTGCTTCCGCTTCGATCTATTTGGGTGTGCTTATATTGTGTGCAGGGATAGTTTTGCCTTGCTAAATATCATCTACAGAAGCTACTCACCAAGTTTAGTTCGTGCTAGAAGTCAAGAAGAAGCTCAAGCTGCTGTTGGGTGTGTGCACTGCACAGCACCGGTCTGACCGGTGTGGAGCATCGGTCTGACCGGTCACCCTCTGGCAGCTAGAGAATTTTGGGGGAAAAGTTTTATTTGCTGGCCATTCGCCTATTCACCCCCCTTCTAGGCGACATCAAGGTCCTTTCTGGGTCTATCCTGAGAACCCTTTGGTACCGGGTCGTAACACCACCCGGTACCAAAGAACAGCCTTTGGTACCACCCTTTGGTACCGGGTCGTAACACCACCCAGTACCAAAGAACACCCTTTGGTACCGGTTCCAACCACCAACCGGTACCTAAACTCTCGGACCCGAAAAAACACTGCAATCCCATTTTATCTCTTTGGCGTCCGAGCTCGAGCTCATCTTTATCCCCTCCTCAGTGAAAAAAATCTAAGTCCTCATCCTCTTTCTCTCTCTCTCTCTCCACCGCGCAGGGGCGGCGCATGCGGTTGCCGAGCGGGGAGGGTAGGGCCGCCTGCGGCCGNCCGCCGCCGTCCATTCCCGAGCTGGGGAAGGGGCGCGGACCGCCGCCGCCGCCTGCTCCCGAGCTGGGGATGGGGCGCGGACCGCCGCCGCCGCCTGTTAGGGTTAGTTTCATTTTTGTTTCATTTTCTTTCATTTTTGTTTCATTTTCTTTCATTTTTGTTTCCAAATCTTGTGAAGGGTTGTTCTGTTATGGAAATGTGATGAAACATGTGTATGAATGTTAGTGGATGTATGAATATTTGTTCATATTCAAATCTTGTGATTGAATGTTAGTGGAAAAGTGAAGTTTGTTTGAGTATGTGTATGTTAGTGAATGTTTGTTCATATCCAAATCTGTTATGGAAATGTGAAGAAACATGTTCTGCGATTGAAATGTGAAGTTTGTTTGAGTATGTGTAATGGTGGAAAAGTCGGAGCTTCAGGGAAAAGCTGGAGCATCAGAGTTTCTCTGGAGCACGACAGTTTTTTTATTTATGAAAAAATGCATTGGTACCGGGTGGCAAAATCTGGTACTAATGGCTCAAAGCCATTAGTACCGAATGCGCGGTACCGGTACCAAAGGGGGTTTGGAACCGGTACCGATAGCTCGTTCTCCGGTAGTAGTTCCTGGATCATGCATGTGCTTTGGTAGTTTCATTTTTGGAAGTATATATCTCGGTGATGACAATCAAGGCCGATGGGATGTGGCCATCACCCAAATCCGTAAATTGCATGCGTTGATGTAAACGCAATGGTGTAACGGCCGTGTTCAGATACAGGGGGACAATAAATTGTCCTCAAAGAATCTCGCATGCATGGAGTGCTTAATGAAGTCTATTTACAAAACCTTTTTACAGATGAGTGCAACTTTGCGCAACGAATCTAATGAGCCTAATTAATCTATGATTTGCAACAGTAATGCTACAGTAATCATCCTCTAATCGTGCGGTCAAAGGCCTCGTTAGATTCGTCTCGCGAATTTGCCAGGGGTTGTGGAGATAGTTTTGTAAACTGACTTTATTTAATACCACTAATTAGTGGTCAAAATAGAGTAAAAAAATTTGCCCCACCACCTGAACACGCCCAACATCAACTGAAAACAGACATGGCGCGAGGGACTTGCCATCATTCAGAAAAATATAAACAAAACGAATACGTACGACGTGTATGATTTGGCTAAGCACACGGGCCGGGAATTCAAGAACGATGCAGCCCACGTCCGCCGGCCCGCGTAGAAAGATGGAACGGGCCTGCCCCGGTATTGCATCAGGCGAAAGGCCCATAACCCCACGAACCCAACATAATTTTTCACTAACTGAACAAAATGCATTGTTCTTGTCTAAAGGTAGACCGATTTTTGCATCAAAATGGAGCCAAAATAGAAGAAATTTCATATCAGAGAGCTCAAATTTGAGTTGAAATTATAGAAGCACGAAATTGAAGAAACAAAACAAGATACAATCCATTCGCTTCTCTTCTCAAACAATCCCACGTACGATCACAAAACACAAACCCTATGAGAGAGGTTCAAAGCAAGGTAAAAAGAGATTGCCGCCGTGAATGGCGGAATTCTAATCAGCGATGTTACCAACCTAGAAGGAGTGCAATGGGATCGGGCTCCCAAAGACGTGCTGGGAGAGGGTGATGCCGTGTCGGACAATGTGAGATGCATGGATGAGTCAATTTAGTAAGCATAACAAGATCGATCGTTTTACAAATTACAATGATACTGATTTGTCTGGAAATAATAATGATAGCAATGTCATTCTACAATGCAAAAGTACTAACCTGTCTGGTAAAGAATTGCAATTGCAATCTTTATTTATGTTCAAACTCCTATATAATGCAAGATGCTGGTGGCTCACTAGTCACTCGTGCATTGAAGCACATGCGACAACAAAGTACATACTCCCTTCGTTCTAAATTAGAATTCGTTTGACTTTTTTGACCTCAAGTTTGACCGCTTATTTTATTCAAAACATTATGCAAAATATCACATCTTTTGTTGTGGCTTGTTTTGTTAATAAAATTTCTTCAAGAATGACTTAGATTTTGACTATTTGCGCAAAGAGTGAATTTCACCGTGGGTCCATAAACTTTTCTCAAAGTCCCATCTAGGTCCACCAACTAAAAAACCGGTCACCTAGGTCCCCGATCTATTAAAGAGTGATTGCGGAGGTCCATGAGCGTCTACGGATGCACATTTCACCTACGTGGCGATGCCAGTGGGACAACAAATTGCAAAAGTAACCCCTCTTTGTATCCAGCGCTCTTCCCTTCTTCTCCCACACGCGCGTAGAAGCCGTTGTCAGCCAAGCTCCTGCGCCGCCCCGTCGTCGCCGCCGCCGGCCATGGCTTTCGGGCCGCGCCGCCGTTACTGGCCAGACGTTGCTGCCGCTCCTCCTTCCCTCGCCCTTGTTGCTTTGAGCTCACCAGAGAGGGAGCAGCGGCACCCGGGTCTCCTCGACCTTAGCGGCGAGCGCGACACAGGCGACGACAGCAAGGCGCACCATCCATGGCCGGTCCCGAGCCGTAACGCGCCACCAGCGAGAAAAGCAGCGGTCGAGGTAGGTGGCGGCGAGCGAGTCCATGAGCGTCGAGAAGCCCAGCCACGCTGCCGTGCGGCACACCCACTCGACCGCCGCCTCCCGCCTCGTCGCGCAGCCGTACCCGTCCTCTCCCTCCGTCACCCGCTCCCCCACCACCGCCGCCCCCTCTGTGGCACTGAGCGCCTCGAACAACATCGACAGGTCGTCTTCAAGAGCAACCGCTGGCCACTGCTGCCCGTGCTGAACCAGGCCGCGCCGCCCAAGCCTGCCGGCCATGCCATGTATCCCCAACCAGGTCGTCCTGGCCCGCCGGAGCAAAGATGGAGAGAAGGGACATGACGAGAACAAGAGAGTAAAAAAAATGAGAGATAGAGGGGATTTTTTGCAATTTGTTGCCCCACTGGCATCGCCACGTAGGCAAAATGTGCCTCCGTGGACGTCCATGGACTTCCACCCTCACCCTTTAATAGTTTATGGACCTAGATGACCACTTTTTTAGTTGATGGACCTAGATGGGATTTTGGGAAAAGTTTACGGACCCACAATGTAATTCACTCTTGCGCAAATTTTGTGAATAAGACGAGCGGTCAAACTTGAACTAAAAAAAAGTCAAACAAATTATAATTTAAAACAGAGGAAGTACTTGACTAGAGAGCTGGAGAACACGATTGGTTATCCCCATATTTATTACAAGCAGCTCGATCTATATCTAGCTACTAATAAATAGCTTGAACCCATGGCGATCGATATCACGCTGCGTTCATATGTTGGATCGCATTTGACACGCACTGGCCTTCAATGTATATGAAGAGGTAAATAATAGAAAGTATAGCCAGCTACGGCAGGGCTAGGGCTAGCCGACGACGGGCGTGATGGCGACCTTGAGATTGAAGTCTTGGTGGACGAAGAGGCGGACGCGCTTGTCGTCGTAGCCCGGCGGGACCTCCGTGCCGACCACGAGGACCGGGATTTGCACGTCCGGCCGGTCCTTGTGGATCATGTCATGCGCGTAGTGCCCAGGCGACCCCACCAGTTCCGGCCACGAGGTCTTCAGGAAACCAGACGACATTATTATCTCTCTCTCTTGCAATCACGTACGTATGTTATTTTCTGATGAAGAGAAGGTTATTAGCAATCTGAGATGGAAATTATATATATACGTGATCGATCCAGCTCTCTAATGATCATCATAAATGGATGAGTCCACATGAGCAAATTGAGCTCACGTCATCATTGAATGGGTAAAGAGTTTGTTGCTATCTACTTTCTCGTCTACGGCTCCGGCCCGTACTCCCAGACAAAACAATACCAATTAGAGATTGTGATAGCACACAGATAGCAAAATAGACACAACTAATTGTAAAGTTGTCTGTATATATATGTCAAATAGACGATAACTGTAAACTGTTGTACATGCCCTAAGTAAATGTGATGCATGCATGTGTGGCGGCACTGTGTACCGACTGTTAAACAAAATGTACAGATATGAGCAGGGAAAATACCTGGTGATCTGCACTTGTGTGGTTGTAGTGGCGGTGCAGATCGATGCGTGTACTGGCGGTCTATATATACACACGCTCTCGCGCGGTTAGGTACCGTCCCTATAATCAACCTGCCTGGTGTGTCGATGGGATTAGGCAGCAAACACCTACATCGCGTAAATCGCCGTCGCTGGGGTTAACACGAAGTTACTCTACGTCGTCTCTGCATTGTTAATCTCAATGCAAGGCAAGAGCTAGCCTTGTATTCTCAAGAAACTCCCGGCGTGTTCACCGTCTCTGGCATGCAGCATGGAGCTAGAGGAAAAGACGGCCATTTTTCTCGGTTAAGATCGCCAATCGTTTGGCTACAAGTGTTGATCGACAAGGCTGACAGGATTCAAGACAAAGCCTCCTCCGATATAGCACAGTTTGATGATCGATCCTGGTCCACATACGTAAGCATGTTCGATTGGCTTATCAGCCACCAGCCAGCAGTACTTTTCTCTCACAACAAATCAGCACCAGCCACCAGCCACAAGCCAGCCAGCAGTACTTTTCTCTCACAATAAATCAACACCAGCCACCAGCCGCCAGCCAAACATTTGCTTGGAGCTATGCTGCTGGCTCTGGCGCGCAACTGCTGATCTGCAAAGATCATCAAATTATGCATATGATTGTATGAATATGATAAGGAGGAATATAAGCCAGGCTAGATTATTATGGTTTAATTTCACATGTTATGTACCTGCACCAAAGGATGGTTGTGAATTGTGAACAGGCCGGAGAATAGTTCTCCGTCCATCAACTTTGCTTACCTGACCGGAATCAACTGCAGTACGTACTCCTAATCGTCTGAAGCTTGCAAAAACCAACGGTGGTTTTGCCGAATGAGCCAGCAGTGGTGCTTATCTGCAATTCTTGCCCTTGCGCGCATCGTCCATGCATATATATATATGTGCAATAGAGTACGGTGCTGAATGCTGCGGTTAAATTAAGAACCTGCATCCCAAATCCCCAGTGATGCATGCCTAGGGGTTCTGAAGAATCTGATGTCGAATGTGCGCGATGAGCAACGCAGCACGCAGGCCCTGACCTAGGGTCGGCGTACTTTAGCAGCAGCGCATCGCGCAAATCGCCCTCTACTCGTCAGTCTCTTCATTTTAAATTTATGTTTCTTGAGTACTCACTCTGTTCCAAATTATAAGTCATTCTAAGTCTCTTAGAAAATCAAATCATCTTAATTTTGACTAAATTTATACAATAAAATACTAACATTTATGATATCAAATAAATATCACTAGACACTCCAATAAACATTTATAATTTTGGTCAAACTTTTTGACTCTACACCATTTGAAGTGGAGGGAGTAAAAATATAAATAAGCAGCGGACGATGATGTATATATATAAGCTCAAGTTCAACATCGAGTTGTCTTGAGCGCTACATTGTAGCGTGATGTAAGAAATGTACATATGAGTCGGTGAGTGTGATGTGAATATGTGAGACGGTGAGTGTAATCTGAATATGTGAGATATAGGTGCATGCATGTATGCTTTTCTTATGGTTAAAAATTAAGACAATTATTAGCTGTAGATCATAGATAAGACCGGCCCAATTGTGGCGGCACTCAAACAGTTTATTGCCACGTTCAGTGGCATCCTACCAGCAAGGAGGTGATAGCTGCTCTGAATGAGATGTTCAACCTCGACAGCTAGGAGGTCAAGGCAATGGACAAAATGCCCTAATTGGGATGGCTGGGAAAACCGTCGATGATGTACTAGAAGCAGAGGTACATGGAGCTGTTTGAGGCTCTTGTTGATACAAGCACATGCCATCCATGAGTTAAATAGTTCAGTTACGCACAAGGCAATACAAGATCAAACCTTGACTTTTGAAGCTGGATGTCTATGGACTTAAAAAATGTGTGTGCGTTCTAGCTATGACAAGCGGCAACTGGTGATATTGAGGTGTGGATTTTACAGCGGCTGTGTGGTGTGCAGATTTGATGTGGTGATCTGACATTTGTGTTGCTTGAGTGATGCAAGGCATTTTTGTTGAGTTTCTTGGTTCAGGGTGGTTGTTTTTATTATTTTTGTTGTGTTAATTGTCCAGTTTGGACTCTCTTCTTCTTTCTAATATAATTGGCAACTCTCCCCCTTGGTCCGTTTCAAAGGACAACAATAGTGACCAGAGCAGTGGTGAATAAGAGCCGGATGCACATGTAGAAGTATATCTGTATTAGGCTTGAGTCTATGCTATTGTATATTACTAGGACATGTATCCTTAGCGTGTATGGAGTCTAGACTCCTATGTTTTCTTCTAAGCGCGCTCTTATGGCACCTATATTCAACCGCCGGCATCTATTTATCTCATCAAAATATGTTTCTTATTATCTAAACGATCATTTAAATGTGTGATATATGTGTAGACGTGTTTAGCTTCTATTTAATTTCACTGTAAACACCAATTATTGACAAATTGACTGTGTATACGTGTTTAGCGTTTAATTTGGTGATTAGACCCCAAACTATACATACCCTCCGTTTATAGTTTGCATGTGTTTAAATGATGGTTCACAAACGTTTAGGCGGACACTGCTCGTTAGCAAATATAAGAATAGAAGCCTTGTACTTGTGAGAGTATGTGTAAAGCAATACATGCCTTCATTAACTCAAGTGCTGAGTGTGGTGACCGTGCACCATGGAACTCATTGAGGTCGATTACACAATATGTATCGAAGCATAAAATGATTATTATTTCATAACTACTCCAGTGCAGATGGAAGTATAAATAAAAACACAGGTATATATGTAATAAGTTGTTCTTGGGGAAACAAACTGGGGCATAACCAAGCAACACAAGTGGCCGGATTTTTGCATAATTGGAAGGCCGGCCAGCTAGCCGATGACCGGAATTCTGACGACGACGTCCCGGTCGTCGGAGACGAGGATGACGCGCTTGGGGTTGTAGTCGGTGGGCAGCGGGGTGGGGAGCATGTAGAATGCGGGGAACACGTCGGGCCTGTCGATGTTGATCCAGTCCGCCGCGTTCAGCGACACCCAACCCACCAATTCCGGCCACGACGTCTTCAGACCATCCCCTCCGTCGCCGGCCGGCATCGCTCTGCCCATTTCGAGCTACCCTCTTTGTTCTGCCGTAGCCTGGATTTTGGCTTCGACCTGTGTGTGCTTGTGCTTGAGGCTGCACAAACGTATTTATATTGCAGGATTTCGTGGATAGTGGACACCAATGGCAATTGGGCAAAGTGCATACTGGGTCATACTACTCAAGATGAGGTCGATGATGACGATGCGTCGATGCCCGCGGTAACAGTACTCGACTGGGCCTTGCTTGTTTATGACGATGTTTTCCAACTGCTACCTGGCTGTCGAACATCATTTAGTTTGTTATAAATTATTCTGGATTGGAGTATTGGACATTTGGACCTGTCTGTGCTCGATCACTGCAAGCCAGCCGGCGATGCAACTATATGCTTATATACTGTCAAACGAGGCTGCAGTAGTATATGTGAAGTAGATACGACGGAACGACCAATAAACGATCAAGAATAGTACACTAGTACTTCAGATTTTATTTTAAAAATACTGACAGCCTATATCTACTATATATTATCTTAGCATTGTAGTGTTAAGATAACTAGCAAAATGGCCCACACAAATAGCGTGAGTATATTTGTTGTTCCTACATCGAGAGGCTTCTCGATTTAACCGTATCGCAAGAGCCCTGTTGTTACTTCCGCGGCATACAGGAGAATGTAACTTCAATGCAGAGGAAGTAATTGTAACATCCCGGATTTTTCCGGAATGTTCCTGAATGCAAAATTGTGGGTTTCAAAATTTTTCGTGCATTGTTGTGTAAACACCTAGATTGTCTTCTTGTGAATCCCCCTAAATTCCTAGGAAACTAAAATTGACCTTTAATTTATGCTTAGGGAAATTGAATGCTAGAGTGAGTTGGTTCTTTTGGTTTTATGTGTGTGCTTGAGTGAAATTTGTATTTGAATTCAAACCATTCAAATACAAATTGAAACCCAACTAACCCAACTAACTATTCCTCTTGGGACCAAATCTCCCTAACCCATCTGACCCAGCCCAACATCATCACCCTTTCCTCTTTTCCGGCCCGACCCATCTTCTCTCCCTTCTCCTTTATCTGCGCGGGCCCAACCCACGGCCCAGCAGGCCGGCTCAACACCCATCGGCCCACCATCACCTCCCCACGCCCTTCTTCCTCTGTCTCTGCCGTGCGGGCCCGGCCACCACAGCGCCTTCTTCCTCCGCTCGCTCCAGCCTCACGCGCGCCGCGACGCCTCTCCCCGCATCGCGACAAGCACCGCCCCGCCCCCAACCGCTTCCCCTTGGCGCCCACGCAAGCCGCGCGCCCACGGCACCCGCCCCGCCCCAGCCTGGCCGCCAGCCGTGCCCAACCCGCTTCCCCCTCGCCCACGAAACCCTCCTCTACTTAATCCCCATCTCCCCCAATCTCCGCTCTCTCAATTTCGCCCCGGGCCAAGGCCCTGATCCACCACTCCGCGACCAATTGAGGAGGAGGAAGAGTTGAGGGGGCCGCCCCGGAGGAAAAGCCGCCCCGGAGGAGACACCCGAAGCCGTTCCGTGACGCCGTCCGTGCCGAGCTGCTGCTGACGCACCGCCGCCGCGCCAAGGATGAGAAGACCGACGAGGAGCCGCCGCCGAGAAACCACGAGCTGATCCGCAAGCCACGCCTCGTCATCCCCAAGTCGAACCCGCTCTTCTTCCTAAGCCCGTGAGTCCCCAACCACCTTCTCGCCGTGCGCCGCCGTGTGTGCTCTGCTTCGCCATGTCGTGCGCCGCCTCTGTTCTCCGGGATGTCGCCGGCCTTCGAGCCGCCTTTGAACCTTGCCAGGCCGGCCTTCGCGCCGCTTTCTCTTGTGCAGGGACTCCCCAATCGAACCCCTCTCTCTCTCTTCGTGTTCTGCTCACCGCCGTGACGCTCGCCATGGCCACCGAGCTCACCTCTCTTCCATTCCCTTGCCCGTGCGCTTCCTCTCTCTCTAATCCTCCCTGAGTTCACCCAAGGCTCTCTGTTTGCATCCTTGCTCACGCCCGGGGGCCACGGACAGGCGGTCCGTGCCGATCTCGCCGCCGCCGTTCACCTACCGCGTTCGGACCCGCCGTCGCAACCTAGCTGCCTTGATCGTCCTCGTCTCGCCTCAATCCCTCGAATCCTTGTTTTCCCCCCCTCGCCGACGCTCTGGAGGTGCTTGGTCCCGGGCAGGAGGCCCGCGCTGCCGCACAAAAGCGTGCCGCCGCCGACGAACGCTCCCGCGACCGCGTCCTGGAGCTCGACGCGCGACGCCACGGAGAAGACCACACGGAGACGTTGCCACACACACCGCAGCAGATCCCGATCCCCTCTCTCCGATCTCCTCTTCGTGGATAAAATGGCCATGGGCCCAAACCTCGGCGGCCCAATTGCCTTTTGACCCCGTCAGCCCAGTAAAGCCCATGACTGGAATACAAACCGGCCCAATCCCTTTTCACAATCCGGCCCGAGACCATCTGACCGCCGGGGCCCACATGTCATTCACTGCGTGTCAATGACACGTGGGACCCACTGACCGTTGACCGCTGACCTGGTCAACGATGACGTCATGGTGACGTCATCAGAGGTGGACCCCGCTGCTGACGTCATGGTGACGTCATCACTGCCACGTGGCGTGTCCTGATGCTGCCACGTGTCGGCCTCTGAGTTTTTCTCTTTTTCGGAATTTCAGAAATAGGTTTTATCTAAGAAAATTCATAATAAATTGATCCTAGCTCAGAAAATTATGAAATTAGTTTCATAATTCTTCTAAAATCATGATCTACGCGTTAGTGTAGGAGTTGAATGCTTTTGGCTCTTCTTTGGTTCTTATTTGGAGTTTATTTGCAACTAGCTTATCGTTTATTTACCCGATTATTAGGATTCCCGGAAGATTTGGACGACTACGTCAACTACGACCACGACAATCGTAACTTCATCAAGAAAGTGAAAGTGAAGGACCTTGCTCCAGGTTCACGCCCATTCCGACTTTGAATCCTATTAGCCATTGCTATTAGAATTGCTAGCGCTTTAATTCATGATGATGATGTTAAACCCATGCATAGCCTTTGATGATTACCCGATATCCTTGTTTACCTATGTACATTGTTATGCTCGTGCTATGCTTGCATGTGTGGGAATAGCTGTGGTCTTGATCTATCTTGGCGTGAGTTTTGGGTGGGATAAAACTGAAGAGATTCGAACCCCCGGCTGGAGTGAGCAGACATTAACCGACCTTCTGGTCGGGGCTCGGGAAGTGTGTTGGGCACTTCCTACGGAGTACCTGTGGCGGGTACATTGTTGTGGTTACTTTGGAGGAGTTGGAGGATGTTACCTGTAATGGGTAGACTGGCGTACCGCGGAGTCGGACGGCCCAGTTTGGAGGATTGCTTGCTTTGGCTTAGGCTGAGTCGGTTGGACCTGGTGACGGGACTTTGTCAAACGTGCACACCACTTATCCTCAGAAGGGGAGGATTCCAGCCATTTCTAGTTGGGCGGTACCATTTCTGTGGAGCAGTGTGTTAGGATTGGGCTCACCGGTGGCGCCACCGAAGCCCGGCTGTCTCACAGCCCTTTGTTTCCGAGACTCTCGACACCACGGTGGCCAGGCTAGAGACTCACAGTTCTGGGTCCCAAGCCCGGGAAAGCAGGATGGTACCGTTCTGGCTAGGAAGTCATGGTTGTGGGTTGCGTCTCGAGTTGGCGGCCACCAGCTCGCAGCCCGGGTGGGGCCAGGTGTACACACTCTGCAGAGTTAAAACTATACGTATAGCCGCGTCCTCGGTCATGGACACCCCTCGATCCGGCTTCTTCTGATTAGTGTTTTGGGATATTCTACCTCTCCCCTTTTTCATAGCCTTGGGCTGGTTGAGAGCTGATAGTGCGGATTCCGGCTTGTAGCCGCTGAGATGGGAAGAGTGGGAGTCTTCCCATCGACTCGTGAGGAGCAGGAAGTGAGAATGCGACGGGACCCTGGTGTGCTAGGGTTGACCCGTGGAGATGATAGCTTGGGAAGCTGATGTTGGAGATCTTTATTTCTGTTGCTGCTGCTGCTGCATAGGAAAAACCCCAGCCTTATTCCTTGATATATTTGTTATACTAGAATTAGGCCACCTTAAAGCTTGCATACGGATGGTGACGTGGACCTGTCCCATTCCTTGGGGACAGTTCGTGAGCTTGCAGGTTTGGACTTGGATTCCGAATTCAGCCGACGGATGCTACTTGAAGGGTTGTGTTGCTTCGCTCAAGGTTGCCTGTGGTGAAGATTGGAGAAGAAGACTTGAAGACCTAGCTATCGCTTCGTAGGCTTTCTTCTTGTCGTTTAGCCCAAAGGGCTTGTATCAGCTACGTTTCATATTATCCTTGTAATAATTGCACTCTGATTCGAAGTATGGATATGATATTATGCTGAAATGGGATCTGTACGTGATAGCAGTTGATTCTGGGACTATCACATTGGTACAGGAAGTCGGATTCTCCGATTTGGAAATCCGGGATGTTTCAGTAATAAACGAGGGAAGGAAAGGTGGTGATGGGCGTCAGGTGGGTGGAGCGGCCGGCGGTGGAATGCCGTCGGCCGTGGGTGGTGATGGAGGCGGCTGGGTTAGGGTTCTGGGTTTTATGGGTGGAGAAAGGGATCTAGGTTGGGACGTGGCTTACCGGAGTTGGAGAAGATCACCGGCCATAGAAGGATGGCCGAGGCAGTGGCGGATTGCAGGCGGCAAGGGCGGACGATGATAGCCCCACCGGCCAGGTGGTGGAAGACCCTTGGTGGGCTGGGTCAGCGGTGGGGGTGACGGGCCGACGAGGTTAATTAGTGGAGGGCGGTGCAGAGGATGCGGAGGTAGAAGGTGGGTGCCGGAGAGGTGGTGCGGTTGTCACTGGCTAGGCGGTGGTCGAAGGGTGCAGGAGCGGGGGCGAGGGAGGCGTTATCTCCTCAGATCCAAGGAGGGGAGTAGAGAGGAGGGAAGGAGTGCACAGAGATGGCGTGGGGGCGAAGCAGCCTCGAGGCGTGGAGCTGGCATAGGGGCAGGCGCAGGTAACAGGAGCGGCACAACAGTTCGTGACGAATGTGAGGAAAATGAACATGAAGTCGGAGGGAAAGAGATAAGGTTGTTACTCCGAGCATGTTGCCTTGTGGGCCAGAGGCTCTCTGTGTGACTCTAACTGTCCAACACAAGAGCCCTCTCGAAGTAGCCGGGTCCTTTGTTGCTTTGCCTTTTTAGAATTATTTATCCCTAACACTGTAAATTAACAATTAACCAGTACTTCATTTCTATATTTGATGAATCTATTGAACACAGTTGCATATATTCCATTTCATGATTATATACTTCTATGTCCTATCTGCTCATCAATTGTTATTAGTGCCTCTCAGTTTGGAGGAATGCTGAAAATAAAAGGTGAAGTTTTTGTTTAATTTCAATTTGCAATCATTCAAATTCCTGCTTCCATTGCTGGTGTCATTTACTTTATCCCATACTCGATAAGCCGATATAGCCTCTTGTACTTGTGAGTATGTGTAAAGTAACAGTACATGCGTTCGTTAACTCCTGTGCTGAGTGTGGTGACCGTGCACCATGCAACTCATTAGAGCACGTACAACTAGGCTGGGCATTCGGTTTATTTGGTTTGATCGGCTCGGTTTTCCTGGTGAATAAAAAATTGGTTTTGAAGAATAAAGAACCGAACAAACCTGATAAACTTCGGTTTCTAGAAAATCTGAAATCGATCTATTTCGGTTCGGTTATTCGGTCTTTCAGTTTTCACCGAATGTTTGAACGTAGAACAATACCAAGCAAATTTTGGCATGAGTCCTCCATCAAATCACACTCCCAAACTCAGGATCTGGAACTAATCTCAGTGGAACCCATCCGTGCTGCCCTTTCTCCCATCCTGACACCTTAAATCTGAGAGAGAGACGGAGAGATACATGTGGTGTGCAATTGAGAAAGTCAGAAAGAGCGACAGATTGCGAGGGAAGACCGGAGAGTGAAAGAGATTAAAGGTCGACCTTTTTCCTTCAAGAATGAGATCGATCTACAAGGGAGATTCGATTTCCATTGTCAGGGCTCGTTTGGATCAAAGGGTTTCTAATAGGAATTTCAAAAAAAAAACATTAATTCTTTTGTTTTGCTGACGCCATGCACCGTTTGGAATGGAGGAAAGCAGCTTTTTGTCGTTCCAGAAGAAAGGATTCGTTCCTCCATGCATCTCTCCGTACTGGTGTACCGATGTCCTCTCTGCAAATCAGGGGATCAATGAAGGAGCAAATCAGATCCGGGAGGTGTACAGGTGTCTTCCGTTTTTTTCTCTAGTCAAAAAGATAACGATGCAATGTGCTTTAGTGGCTCCGGAGAAGAGAGTGGTAGATAAATTTATCCGCTGGCCACACACCACTAAAATGAGTTCAATAGTCTTAAAATGAATTTAACAGAGTTTGCTTAGTTTAAGTGAATGAATTTCTTTTTATGTAATAAGAATTCCTATGTTCTTTTTATGTACTAAGAATTCCTATGTTTCAATTCCTGTGTTCCAAACGCCTCTCTTTGAAGATTCCCGCGTTTTTCCAACCTATGTTTTCACACTATACTACTTTCCTATTTCTACATTTTTTTTCCTTTTCTATGTCTATTCTTCCGTTCCAAACAGGATCTCAGTTTGTCACTACATCAATCTCCATGGCCGTTGCTTCTCCCAGTGAAGATGGAACATCGACATTTTTTCTATATATGAAAGCCCCATGGCTCGGCGCAAGGCTAGAGTGGCCACATCGCCTGTAAAATATCATCCGTTCGATCTTAATCCAATGGACCAGATTATGCCACACATCCTAACAGCCTTATAAAAAAACCCTTAAAACTTTTAAACATCATCCTGCGGTCCATGGCCTTTGGATATCTTTTGGAAAGGTCTTTACACTTTCATGAAAACTCGTTGCTCCAACTCATGACATGGACATTTTCAGAAAAACCCTTGACTTTCTGTAATATCAGACTATAGTACATCCGTCCTAACAATTAAAAACCTTAAACTTTTACGATATTAAACCGCAGTCCATGCCCTCGGATATTTTATGAGAGAATCCTCTCACTTTCGTGAACTCAGTCTGTGCTCCAACTCGTGACACAACAATTATTTAAAGAACCTTTTATTTTTAGGATATCAACCCGCGGTTCACAACCCTATTATTTTTGCAAAAAAAATTGTTTACCTAAAAAATCAACCCGTGTTCCAAATGAGGATGTCCATACTAACAATCTTATAAAAAACCCTTAAACTATTAAATATCATACTGTGGTCTATGGCCCTTGGATATCTTTTGAAAAGGTCCTTACACTTTCGTGAAAACCTACTGCTCCAACTCATGACATGGACATTTTCAGAAAAACCCTAAACTTTCTGCAATATCAACTTGCCGTTCATCCGTCCTAACAATCTAAAAAAAAACCCTTAGTGTGACATCCTGGTCCAAGGCTTGATAGGATTGATAGAATACTCATACCAACAAGTTGCAACTTCTTTTCCGGGAGCTCATCTCGAAAGAACTCCGAGGTTAAGCGTGCTTGGCCTGGAGCAATTTCGGGATGGGTGACCGACCGGGAAAGTTCTTCCCGGGTGCGCATGAGTGAGGACAAAGTACGCAGAAAAGACATGTGTTGGTCTGTGAGGAAAGTCTTGAGGTCCTAGAGAGCTGCCAGGCGTAAGCGAGCCCGGACCCGGGGGTCGGGACGTGTTACAATTGGTATCAGAGCCGACTCTCGCGGTTTCACGGGCGCGTGGGGTCGCAGTTGCGCAGGCATGGTGCGCATGGCTGGTGTGGGCCCAGAGTGGTCACACAGTATGGTACATGCGCTGGCACTGGGCACACGGACGTGACCAAGAGAGGACGTTCCTGGCTTGGGGTTGACCGATGAGGACGTCGGTCTTCTAAGAGGGGGAGGATGTGACATCCTGGTCCCAGGCTTAATAGGATTGATAGAATACTCATACCAATAAGTTGCAACTTCTTTTTCGGGAGCTCATATCTCGAAAGAACTCCGAGGTTAAGCGTGCTTGTCCTGGAGCAATTTCGGGATGGGTGACCGACCGGGAAGTTCTTCCCGGGTGCGCATGAGTAAGGACAAAGTGCGCAGAAAAGACATGTGTTGGTCTGTGAGGAAAGTCTTGAGGTCCTAGAGAGCTGCCAGGCGTAAGCGGGCCCGGACCCGGGGGTCAGGACATTACACTTAGACTTTTATGATATTAAACCGCAGTTCATGCCCTCATGTATTTCTAAAAAGATCCTCCACTTTCATGGAATCAGCCTATGCTCCAGCTCATGACACAACCAAAGAGCCCTCGATTTTTTAGATGTCAACTTGCGGTTCACAACCCTTTTTATTTTTCAAAAGAAACATTGTTTACGTAATAAATCAACCTGTACTCCAAATGAGGATGAAAAAAATTTCTATTTATCATTATCCATTGTTACAGACGTACAATGACAAAACTATTACATGTTTTCTATGTAATATATTAATAGCCACGCAGTCCCCACATTATTCTACTAATATATGATACAATATTGTGTAAATTTTGCATAGTAATATACATTTTTTGAACTCAAAGTCATACACATTCCACTCAACCTAACTTAATCAATGCATGTTCATTTGTAGTACCAAAAAGAATCAGAAACAAATCAACCCTTAGACTTTTAAATATCATCCTGCGGTCTATGGCTCTTGGATATCTTTCGAAAAGGTCCTTACACTTCCGTAAAAACCCGCTGCTTCAACTCATGACATGGACATTTTTAGAAAAACCCTTGACTTTCTGCAATATCAACTTGCTGTTCATACGTCCTAACAATCTAAAAAAACTTTTAATATATTAAACCGCAGTCCATGCCCTCGGATATTTTCTAAAAAGATCCCCACTTTCGTGGAATCAGCCTGTGCTCCAGCTCATGACAACCATTTTCTAAAGAGCCCTCGATTTTTTAGATATCAACCTGCGATTCACAACCCTATTATTTTTGCAAAAAATCATTGTTTACGTAATAAATCAACTCGTACTCCAAATGAGGACTGGAAAAATTTTCTATTTATCATTATCCATTGTTATAAACGTAGAGTCACAAAACTGGTACACATTTTTCTATGTAATATATTAATAGCCACACAGTTCACAAACTACTTCTACTAATATATGATACAAATTGTGTAAATTTTGTATAGTAATATACATTTTTGAACTCAAAATCATATACATTTCACTCAACCTAACTTAATCAATACATGTTCATTTGTAGTACCAAATAGAATCAGAAAAAATAATATGCGCATAGGGGGGGTGCAAGGTACTAGTATATATATAAAAAAAACATACGAGAGTCGACCTGAGGAAAGAGCGATGTAGATGGGGTTTGTTTGTTGGTTGGGCCTTGGCCCTTTATACATGGCTAGTATTAGTGGGCTGCGCTGCTTCGGGAGCCTGCTTTTTTGTTCGGTGCATTCGGTTCGGTTTTTGAGACATCAGGACATATCAAATAGTCGAACACCGAGCGACGAGAAAACAAAAAGCGAACCGAACACCGAGAACTGAAGAAACCGACAATATTGGTTAGTTCGGCTCGGTTCGGCTTCAGTGACCGGTTACGGTTTATTTTTGTCCACTCCTACGTACAACTATTAGACAATAACTGTCTGTTTGAGTCCACATAAACAAAATAAGTGGATGTGACCATCATTAAATGAGAAAAGAGTGTGCTGCTGTTTACTATCTCGTCTATGCTGCTCTGGTTCGTGCTCCCATATAAAACAACAACCAGAGGAGATATTAAATATCATGCATACAGACAGCAAAATGGACAAGACATTATAAAACTGTCTATGCAGTTGTCTATAAAACTATCTATACAGCTGTCTATATGTGTGTCTAAACTGTTGTACATGTCCTTAAGGACGGTTACACAATATTATGTATCGGAAAATAAAATGATTATTATTCCGGCCACGACGTCTTCAGATCATCCCCTCCGTCGCCGGCCGGCGTCGCCCTGCCCATTTTGAGCTATCTCCCTCTCTATTCTGCCCTAGCCTGGATTATACTGTGGCTTCTGTACGTGCACTACAGGAAATCAGGGGTTTGCCGAGTGTCCCAAACACTCGGCAAAGGCCGATATACACTCGGCACAGGCTTTGCCGAGTGCTACACTCGGCAAAGAGCACTCGGCACCGCTCGGGACGGCAAAGGGGCTCTTTGCCGAGTGTAATATTACGGGCACTCGGCAAAGCCTTTGCCGAGTGCCCAGGGCCACACTCGGCAAAAGTTGGGCCTAACGCCCCGGCGGACGGCGCACCGCCGTCTGCTGACGTCACGCCGACGTGGCGGCGACGGCGGCTGACGGCTGACGGCGGAGCTTTGCCGAGTGCCAGGTGGCAGCACTCGGCAAAGCCGGGCCCTTTGCCGAGTGTCACGTTGCAGCACTCGGCAAAGCCGCAAGTGCCCGAGTGACGTGGCATGGCAGCTTTGCCGAGTGCTGCCACGGGGCACTCGGCAAAGTGCCCGGCTTTGCCGAGTGCCGCCACCTGGCACTCGGCAAAGCTTGACCATTAGGTGCCGGAGTGGTCACGCTTTGCCGAGTGCCCGTAAAAAAACACTCGGCAAAGACTCAGCACTCGGCAAAGGTGACCATAAAATAACAGAAATGGCACCTTTGCCGAGTGTACACTCGGCAAAGCCCCTGTTTTATTAGTTTTGTCAGGTATAAAGTGCCCCCACTCAATACACATCACAGGCAGTTCATATAGATATATATACACATTACAGGCAGTTGATATAGATAAAATCCACAAGCATAAATCCACAATAACCATAATAGTATCTCATCCACAACTAGTATCGCATCCATAAGTTCACAAGGAACATGCACAGTAAAGTTTGAAGTTCACAAGCTCAATACGTTCATAATCACAAAGTTCACAAAGCATCGCATCACTGAGTAGGCCCAGGCGGTGGGCCGAACAGACTGCGGCTGAGGCGTGTCGGCATGTCTTCTTCCACCGCAGGAGCCTCGTTCGACGCTGCCGCCGATCCAGCAAAATTCTGCACAAGTTTTAGGACAGAAACAAACTAAAGCTAAGTTTTCTAAGCTACGGTTGTGAATCAAAGTTTTCTAAGATTGTCATTGATCGAAATGAAATTATAAAGTTTCAGCGGTGACTCACAGGAGAATATGTCGGAGGTGCCATCATTGGCGGGGCGAAACTCATCGGCGGCGGAGGCGGAGATCGGCCCATGTCCCTTGCCATGCCGTTGAACCAGTTGTACCACTCGTTCATCTGCTGCTGCCGGAGCCGGTCGGCCTCGTCCCGCTGCCTTTGCTCCTCGTCCCGCCGCCTTCGCTCTTCCTCCCGCCACTGCCGCTCTTCATCCAGCCGGGCCTCCAGCATGGTGGTTCTCCTCCTCTCCTCCTCTAGCTGGGCCTGCAATATTCCATCAAAGCGTTAGAATTCAACGGTAAGGAAAAATGAACTAAAGTGTAATAAAGCAGAAATAACCTGGATTAGTTGCATGTTAAAGTGGCTAGCGGTCTGCGGCTGGCGTATGTCGGGGTTAGCGCTACCGGCTCGGATCTGGGAGAGAGTGGGGGTACTGGCCGTGTCGATCGTGCTGTCGCCGACGGCGTACCTCCCATGCCTCTTGCCTCCTGCCATCCTCATGATGACTTCTCCATCAAGCGGCGCGGCGGCCGGATCCCACTCAGGCCCATGCTTTTGCCTTCCCATTTCCGAGTAGGCGGTGAGGCGGGCGTGGACCATGGGATTGCTGTACGCCTCCGGTCCGGCTTCGGGGTTGTAGCGGACTTCGGACATGGCCCTGCCCATGTGGGACACGGCAATAGCCTGGAAGTCAGTCAGCTCCTCGCCTCCATGTGCCGCCGACTACAAAAACAAAAAAAAAACAATATGATTACAAATATTGCAGAATTGAGCGTTTCAATTATAAAATGAGATGTCATACCCATCTTTGTTTGTACTCGGGGAGGGTAAGGCTGCCCTGGTGGTGTGCTGGACCTGGCATCAGCAAACGGCGCTCCCGGGCAGCCAGGTGTGTCTCCATCCACTCAGGGGAGCACCAGTAGGCCACCCACTTCTCCCAAGCCTGGGGATGCGAGGCACACACCAGGGAGTCACCTACGCAGGATGAAGTAGAAGAAGATTAGATTATACATGCTTAATCATATAAGGAATCGTAATTAAAGTTTTTTATTTACCGAGATGTATTGATCGTGGGTCAGGTAAATGGTTCTGGCTTGCTCTTTGGAATACTTTGTGCCTTTGTCCTTCCAGTAGTCAATGACGGCCTGGATCCGCGCCTCGTAGTACATGTCCTTGACCAGTTTGTGAGCCGCCCTCTTTGCCTGCTCACCCGCCTCCACCTCGTGGCCCGAGCGCATCTGTAAAAATCCTGCATATATATATGCGATATAGTGGTGACAAATGTAGAAAGCATGCATATATATATATGTGTTGAAATATGTATTGCGGGAAACACTTACCCACAGCTCGGCAAGCACCCGCTGGGCCTTGTTGGGGAAGCTCCTGCCCTCCCGGTCCTCTTGGTCGTCCGTGGCGTCGTAGTAGTGGGCGAACGACTCCGCCGGCTCCTGGACTCCTTGGTGCGTAACTATGCCAGGGAAGTTTGCCCTGCACAGAAGACCCAGGATGTCGTTGACCTTCCGGCTGTGAGCAGCACCCCGTTCTACCACGTCCCAACCCCTGCAAAGAGATCAAGATAGATTGTTAGTTTCTATAGTGATATTCAACATATTAAATAAAAATAGAATGATAACATATAAAGTTTATTACCTTGCACCGCTAGGTCGGATCATCGGACGGTGTGCTGGGGGTATCGGCCGCCTCGGGAGTTGGGAGGGACCGCGCGCCCATAATCGGGCATTAGAAGCGGAACCCTCCCCGGACCCCTCCCCCGCATCCCCCCTCCTCCTCCGACGACTCCACCTCGCCCTCCACCACCGCGGGAGGAATCTCCTCCTCAGACGAAGGACGAGGACGAAGGTACAGGGGTCGGTACCTTGCCCTTCCGTCGACCCCTGCGTCCACCCTTCCCTCGCCCCCTGGCTCCACGGCTCCCAGACCCAGAAGGTGCCTCCTCCTCACGTGACCCCCTCCGGTAAAGGGACTTCACGTTCCTAACTCCGCCCACCATCTGCATTGAAAAAGACAAAATAAACATAATTAGAAAGATATGCAAAATATAAGCAAACTGAGCAAAATATATAAAGTAATTAACATGCATGGTATTACAAATAAAAAAATAGCTAGGATCATACATGTATTAGAAATAATCATCGTGATCGAGATTTTCTTCTTAGTTCTCATCATCACTATCACGCATTTCGAGATCCTCATGCCCGTGCTCCTCAGGTTCTTCCATCTCATCATCACTCCCAACGCCTAAAAGCATGTTTTCAAGTAACTGCACGTCCTTCAAGTTAAGAACCACATCTCCATCGTCCACTTGTTCATTCATTTGCTCTACTTCCATTTCGTCCGCTTCGGTTAAGTCTATCACAAAACTCCCTTCTAGCCCATCTTCTTGGAAGAACTCTCTGGCATACGTGTTTGGATCGAAGTTGTAATCGTCATTGTTTGGGACTGGTAGTTTTCCGTGTGGTGATACCTTGTACACAACATCCCAACCCTGAAGACGCTTGTCGGTTGTGCACGGATACGAGAGGTAATAAACCTGTGTGGCCTGTTGAGCCACAATATATACATCTTCTCCGGCATAGACGGATGATGGTTGAATTTCAACTAGCCCAACGTTAGGGGTCCGTCTCACAGCTGAGGGATCAAACCAATGGCATTTGAATATGACAGGATGAAGAGGTTTGCATCCACCAAAATTGAGTTCGTATATTTCTTCAATTATTCCATAATACTCGACCCCATCAAGGCTTGGCGTACAAACTCCGGTATTTGTGGTCCTTCGATTGGGCATCTTCTGCTCATGGCTCTTTGTGCGAAAACGATAACCATTCACATCATAACAGCCAAAGGACTTGACCCTATAGGCACAACCATCGGCAACTTGTCTCAACTCGGCACTCATAGACGCATCGGTTTGGGCCTGCAAGTTCGAGCATGATTGTCTGTTATGTTATTGGACGACCAAGTTATAATGTGAAACTAATAGGAGGGAAATTAGAATGAACCTTCCGTTTGAACCAAGAAATAAAATTGGCCTCCAGAATGTATGCCTCTGCAATGGACGCTTCAATCTTGCATTTATTTTTACATTTCGTTCGAAGAACCTTTTGAC